>BLSH010377340.1:755575-771210 GCA_018402905.1 Glandirana rugosa | reverse complement strand
TGTGCTCCATAGATTATATAACCCCATCTGCTGCTGCAAGCCCTACTTTCTCCTTAACCCCTTCTGTCAGCCTGCACTATGGCAATCAGTCTGGTAGATCCACCCCAAACTCTGCCCTGTCTTCTGCACCAACATACTCCTCCAGGCCACAGTCTTCTAATAGAATCAGTTATGTAATTTCTCCATATGGTGATGAGAAGTTCATGGGTTCTCCTTCCACTTATGGAGGCTCTCCAGTGCAGTCACATAGACCACATGATTTCCTAATCTCAGAACTCAGTGATGTTTTACGTAATCAGTGTAAAGCCAAGAGCGATGGCAGCTCCATAGTCAATGGAGAGAATGACTATTGGAAGAAACCTGGTCTTAAAACTGTAGACAACAAGTCAAGTATAAACCTTTGTACAGAACCAAACTCTAAGATACATACTGATCCCTATGAGGAGAAGCAGTTGTGTAAAGAACTCCTTAGCTTTGTCAGTAATAACCAAGATGATGGAAAGAAAGCTCAGGGCAGTCCTATTAAGGTACATATACTGCATGTGTGTGCCCTTGGTTCATGTGCATCAAGACTGAAGTGTGTGGAAATTTAAACTGATTTACTGATAAGCTGTCAAGTAAGACAAAAGTCATATGTGCTGCTTTATACTAACCACCAACTAACTTTTTTCCTTGCCTTTATTCTAGGTTAATGATTTTTTTATAGCTTGAACACGGTCTTTTGTGCATTATATTAGCATTTTATTTTTACTAATGTTATGTCCTAGGATATGGCCCATTCGCATACATGACCTTACAAATGTGGAAAGGTAGATGGCCCCTTTCACATGGGTGCTGTCCAGTCTGATCAGCAAGGGATCCGTGAACATGTCCCTTGCTGAATCAAAGCACAATGAAACGAATGTCACTTTTGGGACATCCCTGCCCTTTCAGTGTTTTTCTGCATTTACAAACCAGAGTATTCTGGACCCACGTTGGATCAATGGGCAGTTTACATCAGACTACCTTTGATTCATCATGTTTAGGTCTGGGAAAGGAAGCACACCTTTTTCTATTTTTTTTTTACCTGGATGGACTTGTAAAAGATGTCCATTTACACTCACTTGCCCATAGACTTACATGGAGTTTCTAATGAGATCCATCTGAAAAGCTGACAACCAGACCTGACTGTACCACTCATATAAAAGGGGCCTAAAAAAGTAAAGTTAATATTAGCTTATCCAATTGTAACATTATGAATTTCCTGAATGAGAAAACACATACATGTTATCTTTTGCACAGACTTTTACATTCACCATTCATTCAAGAAAAACAAATTAAATTCTTCCCCCAGTTCTCCTGTATTTGGTAATATGACTAAACGTTTTCAAAAACCCCATAAATTGGGAATAACTTACCATAAAACAAACAAGAGCTGCAATTTGGAAAAACAAACTGGAGTAAATTGATTTAAAATCATAAGTTATATTTTTCAAATGGACCACTGCACCTGCACAATATGTCTGTGTCTCTCCCTAAAGTTCCCATAAACCTTTGATTCTCTGTCCATTGGTATCACTGACCTTTGGAGACATACTCAGTAGACCATTTTCAAAAAGGATAAGGCTTTGGACTGGATTGATATCTGGCTTGTATGACTTATTCCTCTAGTGGCAAAAGTAAAAGTGGCAATATTTGGCAGGTGGACTGGTATCAATTGTTTGACTGCCATCTACTGTCTTTGGCCACTTTAAAATAGGTATAGTTGAGAAGGTATATTCATCAATAGGAATTTCACATCTGGAAACATTTAACAGTAGCTGCTCACCGGGGGGGGGGGGGAGTTATATTCTTTTAAAATCTAAAACTTTAAAGTCCAGACTCATGCTAACAGCTACTTGTTTTCCTTCCCTGTTGTCATTTAACCTTATTGGATATTTCTACGAATGATAGTTCCTTAGTTTTTGCTGTTGGTCATTATTGTCCTCACCGTACCCAGTCTTTACAGGCAATGTTGCTTTGCTTGTGATAACTGACCCTTGTGGTAGTATTATAAGCTCCATTAGAGCATTTTACAGTGATACATGTTGAAAGCCTGATTTTGACATCCTTGTGTACAAGCTTCGAAAAAATACCAAAATCTCTTCAGGTGACCAATGACATTAGAAAATGATCCACTTTGTTTTAGTCAGAAAATGATTGATTGTCTGTGGGGAGTATGTGACTTGTGCACATACACCCTGGTTGATGGACTTTAGGAAACAATAGATCAACTGCCCTAAATTTGCCTAGTAATCGTTATTGCACCCTCAGGTTCACAGCATGTAGGCTGTAATGACATTGCATGAATGAGGCATTTCTCTGCAATGCTTAAATGTTATTCAATAATACAGGTAGCCATTGTGAGGTCCAAACCAGCCAATATTATTAAAGTCAAGTATTTCTCTTCATTAGGAACTTGAATTTATTCCTAGTAAACTGATTTAAAAAAAATAATGTGATGCATATAATAACAAGTTCTGCTGAGTGTGGAAGGTGCTGTTCCCTGTGCATGTTTTATAACAAGAAACCTTATACTAATCTTCTCTCCTGCCAATTCTACAAGCCTGACAAGCTTTCTCTCCTTTGAAGATCACAGACACAATTCCACTTTCTTCATCCGCATTGTCCTCTTGTCCTGTCACAAAACAGCCACCTCCCAGAATTAGAGACAGGGTCAGTGTGTCGCAGGTAACTAGCCACTTGATGTTTTGGCTCAAATCCGCTACCAGCTTGTGTTCTGCATTGTGTACAATTCCCTGCTATCAGTCTGCATGCCCTCCCTGACACTGACTGGCACGCATCATGAATAGGCATGTTCGGCCTTGCAAGAACAGCAAAGCTTTTATTCTGAGTTTCTAAGCACACTGAAAATCATTAGTGAGTTGGTCTTTGACAGAAAAGTTATAACTGTATTAATAATATGATTTGTATAAGTAGTGTTGTATTGCATCCTGTAGCAAGATTTGGCTTGCCTTGTACCCTCTGAATTGTACTGAGGATCCAAAGGTCCATGACAACCTAACCAATATAATTCTGGGGGAAATAAGAAGTTCTGATTGATTGCTGTAGGTTTGTTCAAGTTGCCCATTTATCGTTGCCTTACTAAGGACCAAATCCAATCATAGTTAGAGAATGCTAATTTATTTAGATTCCAAAGAACCACAGTTTAAGGACTCACTTCTGCACAGTTGTTTTGTGCATGCCCCATGAAGTGCAGTGTGGTGTGCTACAGCAATATACAGACATTTTACCGCAGGGCAATGAGCGGCACCACATATCACTACACTGCAGGGCAGCACACTGTTGTGCAGAGACATTAATGAGGTGTCACTTTTGACACTTCAAATAAAGTTAAAAAAATTAAAAGATAAACCATTTGATGCACTGAAACATGCTCAACTCTGCCCCCTCACCACCATTCAATGTACCTAAAAACTGACAGCTGCCCGCACGCTAAAACAGTGCATTTAGCATGCAAGCAGTATGAATGAGCCCTTAAGAAATCCTTACAAGGATTCACAGTTCTATCAACTGCCAAAGCCATTACAAAGTCAAATGATGTTGTCACATTACCCTGATGATTATTGTAGAATAATCAAATAATTGTGGAGTCCAGGTTTGAGACAGCAGAGCTTTCATTACAGCCTTGTGGAATGGGATAGACACCAACTGCTGTGGGGTATTCTTTGCACCGGAGTTTCAAAGAGATATTAGAACATGGTAAATAATTCTAACTACCATTACCAACCCTAAACCAAAATATAAATGTAGTTGGGTAAATGAGGTTAGAGTTTGAAAAACCTGAAAAGTGATGTAGTTCAGTCTTAACAAGTTGCTTACTTCTTCTAAATAGAGTCATTGTTACAAAGTATTCCGTAATGTGCCCTTTTCCTGTCCTAAAACTGCTCTGGTGCATTGATTATGAAATGTTTAATTTGCCTGTACATGTCAGGTGATGACTGGGGCAATGCAGATCTTTCACTGGAGGGAGCAATGCCAATATTGGGATGACTCTTTATTGCACACTGATTTGATAGTTCACCTTTCCTTCATCTGATTGCTGCAAAGTTACTTAGCTTAGTTACTTAGGTTCATACTTCTCCTTTGCTGTTGCATTGCCAAATTGAATAAGAAAGTGTGGCTTTTTGGCAACTTGTCACAAAAGGCATGCACAGATAACAAGTAAAATGGTGAACTTGACTACATGTGTTCCTGGTGCCTTTTCAGTAAATATCCAACACCCAAATACTCAACATAACATGCTTTAACGAAGATTAGGTTTTTATAAAATCTCTAGATAATTGGCACCACATTTCATGTTCACTTCATGTTTCTTGTTTTTGTTTATATTTTTTCATATTGTACACCCTAGAATGAAAAGCTTTCATCTGGTAAAAGGTCTTAATAGATCATTGCTGAACATGGCAGTCATCCTGCTTCTCATGCAATATGTGCATGCATCAACAGTTGAAGAGGCAACAAAAACCAGTGGGTCTATTTGATATAATATATATATAAATATATATATAAAATTTCATAAATTTATGACCATGCATGCAAGCATGGAGAACTAGAGCTACTGTATGCCTTTTCACTTTTAGATGGATTTCAGAATAAAGGTATAGTATTTGTCTTGTACAATGTAAGAGATAACAGAACAGAGGTAACCATTTAGATGGCAGCTGATAGCAATTATATCAGTTTTTGGTTAATCAAGATCATGATTAATGCAGGCCATACATGAGTCAAATTCCGAACAAATTTTCTTTTGAAAATCAGAAAATTTGTGCATTTTGTGATCCGATGGTGCCACCATTGATTTTGATATTCGATAAACCAAGCCTTTTTATTTCACCATTTGTTGCTACAGAAAAGTATTTTCATGGCAGGAAATCTTCTTTTCTTTCCAGGTCACAGCTCATGCGCATTTCTTTTTTCATTATATTTCTCCCACAATTCTCCCATCATCGATTAGAAATTGTATATTTTTTTTTAAATTTCCAACATACCCGATCTCTCCAATTCAATGGTCGCATGAATATCGGACGTTGCTGCGGCCTACTAATGGTGCGAAATTAGAGTGAAAAGTCTTAGTTGCGATTTTTGAAAGAAAATTCTTTCAGAATTGGACTTCTGTATGGCTGGCTTAACAGAGCAAAGAGAAGTAATGTGCTGAAACACAATGTGACCAGTCAACTATCAGCATTAGTTTGTTTACTGTAGTCAGAGTAAAGAAAGAGTGGGTTCTGATTGGTTGATAGCTAAGCCTTATTGCAGTTTATATTTTTCCTTCTCTTTAGAACAATAGTGACGCGTGCACAATAATAAGTAAAAATCCTCAGTGGGTGTTTGTGGTTTTCTCGCATGAAAGATATACAATGAGTTTTTGTGCAAAATAAAGGCATACTCACCATGTGTTTGTACAAAAACCCAGCATGGCTTCTGGCAGTTGCTCTGTGATATTGTCATCTGTTTATTGTGTATTCATTCGTCATTCCATTTTCATTTTTTTTGTTCTTTTACATATCATCTCATTAGCCTTGCAGATCTGATGGTGAACAAACACTGACATCTAAAAGTCCAGTAATGCTTACAGACTCCCCGGTTAATACCCTGAAATCAAATTCTGTCGTGGTAAGCCCATATATATTACTTTTGTTTCACTATCTCTATACAGATCTCCCAAAAATCCTTCTGCTATCCCTTTGCTATACAGTTTAATAATACTTCTTCCAATAAAAAGCTATAAGCTTCCATAAAAGCAGACCATGTATTTTTCTATCACTCATATGAAACCTAAATGTTAAATTGAATATAAATGGAATTACATATTTTCAATAGTCTATCTAAAGCTATGTGTATTTTTAATAACCATGACTTCAATAAACCAGCACAGAGTAAGACTCAGTAGCCTGCAAATACCCTGAAATACATGATTTTTTTTTTTGTGCTGCGCCATACTCCAGAAGGGCTTTCTTGAGCTGTATGGATAACTATACAATTTTAGGCTTTCTCTAATATGTGCTGGAGAAATGCTCTTAAGATCTAGTTACAATGTGACAAATACTGAAGATGCAAAATACAGGATTACTTTGGGTGCCAGTATAGATGTGTGTTTTTTTTGGCACATATTATGCTAAGAGGCCTATGTTCCAGTAGCTATGTATGCACCTTTCAAGGAAATAAGCTTAAATGGTTTTAAATATGGGAGCCAGCAAACCCTAAATTATCCAATAAACTTTGCATCCATTTTATTTTTACGCATATATTCATCCCATTGTCTTATTACATGGTGTATGATCACTCTGTTCATTATACATAGATTTATATTTCTTTGTTGTTGCCCATATGTTTACACGAATATTATGAAATCTTAGCTCTTAGCAGATATTAAGTTATAGTGCATTTATTATTAGTTCTAATGCTTTTGACTGCTGTTGTGCTCATTATTGGTTTAGTTAAGCCATTTTTTCAGAAACAGGTGTATTTCAAAGCAGGTCTGTGCTGCATTATATAAGCAGATGCACAGTAAAGCATTGCATCAGTTCCATTACTCAGTCCTAATTGTTTTCACTGAATGAAAGAATGCTTGTACCTTGCGTAAAATTATGCTTGATTATCATAAAAGATGATTTAACATGCATCCACATGCAAGAATTTCTGTGAATATATTGGAGTACGAAATTAGTATAGTTTAACAAAATTTGCAGAATCGTTATGGATGTGATTAGCTATGCCAGTGGGAAAGTACGGTATTTACAGCATTGTCATTCCCAGCAGTCTTTCTAACTCCGTAGCCTCTATGGTTGAAAAGTAGTCTCCCTTGCTAAGTTAAATACTGATATATTAAGAGCAAGAATTATCTTCAGTGTTCAGCAAAGTGTAAATGAGCCCACTGTTTGCCATAAAAAGGAAGCAGTTAATAGAGATGTGTGTTGTGCAGCTGGGATGCCAGCGATTGCAGCAATCAGGCAGAGGACCGCACATATAATGTAAAGTTGAGCTGAAAGGTGACCACAGGGATATTATTCAAGTATTATTTGCTTAAAATATTTTCTGAACCATAAATTAAAATTATTAGATCTCATAATGTTTTTTTTATCATTTACTTGTTTTGTTTTTTTTTTTTTTTGCTTATTTTGAAATGCTTTCCATTTGAAATATAGCTTGCAGTGGCATTTCATTCAAAACTTTTTCCTATAGGGAGAGGAAAGCTTAGAACCTATGTCAGATTTGCATTGCTGTTGTGTCCAACTGGGTACTATTTACTTCACTTGCTGACAAATAATTTTATTGGGGGTCTAGGGCCACTTTCTGGGAAATTCTTAGTACAAGAATGACATGTTCTGACATCGTATGGTGCTTGATCTTCAGCAGATACCATGGCCTCATAAAAATGTACTAATAATGTCATGTTGCCTTCTATATAACAGAATAGCCTGTGATCTAATTATTAAAATGTGTTGCTATTATTAGCTAAGCTATTTAATATATAGAGGTCTTCATAGAAGATGCTCTTAAGATGGGGATCCTCTTCCATTCCAGGTGTCAGAATAAAAAAATGTATTTAGAAGATTGTCTACACAAAACTAAATTTTAAGAAGATACAGTATGGTCTTCCTAATTTTGTATATCTTGTACCTGAATTTCCATAACAGGACGTTTCTCAGTTGATAAATACCAAGTTTAGTTTGAAGAGAGGTGCACATTTGTCCTTAGATTTCATATTGGAAGTGAAAATTTATTTTTTTGCAATACGGAGAGAACACTATGTACAATCTTTATTCAGGATTTCAATGTGTTTACTGGAGAGTGGGATTTTAAATTCACTAAGGCAAACATGCTGTAGTATATAGATTGTAGAACTTAAGTCATTGAGCCTATGGCATATATCACATGTTTACAGCACACCGTATAGTGTTGCCTAGAGAACCTCACCCTGTATGAAAGCATTCCTAGTAATTATATTCAGATGTTGGCAGCTGCAATATTAGTACAGTACAAATAGTTCAGGAAGGTAAATGTAAATAACTGGAAGCAATTCCGGGTCACATGGCTGATGCCATGTGCAGATAACTTATAAAGATACTGCATAATAGAAAATGCTACTTAATTATGATGGGCTAACAGAAATCACCAGGTATTATAAACAATCAGAGGTAAGGGAGTTAAAATAGGAAGAAGCTAAGACTAATAGTGATATTGGGTCACCATTGGATATGGTAAACCATTATGGCTTTGAAAGCCATTTTGTCCTTTCAACAGCTGCTAGACTGGAATTTACTTATGGATAATGTCTGAGATTCAAAGTATTGTCTGCCTTTATGTGTATCCCTGTAACCCAATAACCCTTGCTAAATGTGTCCCTTATAATGTGCTTGATGATCACAGCAGCCCCAGCATACACTGAGCACAGGACCAGAGCTCACAGAGTCTGAAAAGAGCTATGTGGTAAGAGATGTTGATGCGCTGGATATAGACAGATCACTTGGTGCCCTGGTTTGACTTCTCTCTGTGTTAACACGTGTGTCTTTTTGTTTCTTGGTAAAAAAAATGTACTCTCTCTTGCTACGCCTGCATTTTGAATCCTAACCCAATGCATGACAGAGCCAAGCTCACCGACATTTCTTTGCTAGAACGAGAGCATTGTCTAACAGCACCATGCTAACCGCATCAGGCTCTGCACTGTTGCTTCTTATGTATATCTGTACTAAATTTTCCTTCTTCTGTGTCTTGCCTGTCTTTTCCATGCTTACTCTGGAACTCTCCTCCACACCACATGGATTTAATGGGATCTCCACTTCTCTTGTGTACTGGACTTATTTGATGCACTCTGGAATGTCTCCATCTATTCCTGTCTTTTTCTTGTTGACTGTCGGCAGGAAGCGGTCTGCAATGAGATAATAAGCATTGCAGAGAAATCAGTCCGTTACTGCAGTACTGTCTCTCACCCCTTTGACTATCGACATAAAGTGTCTTCCTATGACAATAAACAATGTTTAATCATTTCCCAGCAACCTCAAGCACAACAAAGAAGAGAAAGCATAGAGAGGAGTCAGACGCCACAAGACATGTAAGTGACCAATACCTTCATTTTCTTCCCATAGAATCTTGGTATTCCAGCTGTTACTGAATTACTGAATGTCTCAGGACAGAAGATTGTGGTTGCTCATTCCTGGCATATCAATTGAGTACATGTATCTAGAAATCATTGTGATTGTGTTATAAAATCACATGTTTAATTTTTTAGTATTAAAGAGTAACTCCAGCCAGAATTTTTTTTTTTTTCTGGCTGTGCCCCATTGGTCACAAATACAGAAAGTAGTGCGATATGTCTGAATAAGACACGTAAGCAAACAAACTACTTTTATGCAGTAAAGTGGGGAAGGGTTAGAAAATCTGTCCTGGTGACACCTGTTTCCTTTTATTAATTGTCCTGATGTCACTAGAACAGGAAATGAGAGGAGATCGCCTCAACAGATAGACATGGTATTTAATGTTGGCTGTGTCCTCAATGTGGATGGTTTCCCTGATAGGAAGTGATAAGAAATTTCTCCAGCGGAGAGAATGTTGAATCATTTTACAATGTTTAGTGCTGTCCATGCGTTTCTGTCCTGGAAATGACCACACAACCTAATTCTTGAACTGGTGTCATATGGGCAGAACGTGTATTTAATAGACACACTTGACTCCTAAGGGATATGTGGAAAAGATGCCCACATCCCCAAACACAATTTTTTGTACACAACCCTCTTAATTGTGACTTTAATGGGCAAAAAAAAACACAAAAAGGATTAACTAGGTTTTCATAAAAAGTCTTATATTTTATTAACAGCAGCTAAAATAGCTAAAAACAGGGGTTTGTAGAGACCCCATAAACATGAACAGAATATGCATTCATAGTGTCATAGTAACAGTACATATATATCGAAAAGACAAAACCACTTTACACAACACACTACTACAGATATGGAGCGGAGTGCAACCGAACACGTTTCGTGGTTAGTTGTTATTCCTCTTCATCAGGGGAAGTGGTAACAGTCTAGTTAGTATTGTATGGGAAGTATCAATATTTAAAGAAGAATTTTTTAATCTTGATTGGTTAAAAGACAGGAGACAAATGCTGCTATGGCGTACTCCGAGCCACCCGGCTGAGATGGAGAATGCACATCAGTCTGAGGGCTCCACCAGGATGGAGGGGGCAAATGCGCGCACCCCCCAAAGTGGTTGATACCCCACACACCCCAGGTGATGGAAGTCAGTCGATGCAGACTAAGAAGAAAGAGAGGAGTTTGGAGAGTGGAGAGATGTACTCAGATATTTAGATCAATCGGTCGTCTCAGTCCGATCTCCGCTACAGGGACATGCTCAGTGTGATAGAGTGGTAGCATGAGTTAGGTTAATATTATATAGAACAAAAGTATTTATTTGGCCAAAGCCCAAAAGTAGTGTATCCACTCTACTCTGAGCATGTAGGTAGGGGGATCTTGCACTGTCTGATAGTTGTACAACATGCCTTGGGACTGGCTCTGGCCGCCGATCAGCAGATGGGCAGAACGTGTGGGAAAATGCTCCCAGTAGGCTTGCAGGCAGCAGTAAAAACATGAGACACATTCTGAACAGTTTGGTTTATGTTGGACCTTAGATAAAATATCTTTGTAAAAACAAGGGACAACATGGTCTTTCTTCAGAAGTTATCCACTATCAACCTTTGGCTTTTACCCAGCTGAAGCAGATACTGCATTTCCTTCTACTATTTTACACAGAAAGCACAAAATGATTGTGTTATTAAAGGTAATTGTTAAGACACTTGTGTCAGTGTTAAACTGATGCTTCCGGTACATGAACTGCATATGTGTATTGTATAGCAATGTTCCATTAGCAAAAAAATCGATAAACAGGTAACTTTTATCTGACAAAACACCACTGAAAAACTCCACCTCTAAATATTGATGTTTCAGGTGACAAAGGATCTTTCTGTTATTTTTTTCACCCTGATGGGTTCATTAAAGGAAACCTGTAGCAAAACAAGTATGGAAACAGCTGTTTCTGACCTACAGTAGCTATGAGAATGATGGTTGCCTAGCAGTCAAAGCTGATCATCTGATTTTAACATTTTTTGAGTTAGTGACCTGGAACTTGCATGCTTCCAAGGGCGACATTCCTCAGAATTTCAGCCCCCCTCCTCAGCTGCCAGGCCAGTTAGAAAGTGCAGCGTGCTTTGCGCATGCGCAGGAGGGACCCGGCTGTGAAGCCAAAAGGCTTCACTGCCGGTTTTCCTTACCAGGAATGGCAGCGGCAGCACCCAAGAGTCGATCCGAAAATCAGTTGGGGTGCCGACATTGCGGAATCCCAGGACAGGTAAGTGTCCTAATATTAAAAGTCAGTAGCTACAGTATTTGTAGCTGCTGGCTTTTCATTTTTTTTTTTTTTGGGGGGGGGGGGGGACGGAACTCCGCTTTAAAGATCCATTTTCAGTGTTGTCCTCCTTTTAATGTCTAGACAATCTTAAACTTTGACTACATCCCTGAGAAATCAGCCTGTACTATTGTTTAATACATTCTGATGACAGTTCTTAAAAATCATTTATGTGAAACTAGCACATTTTACAAAGTTCTTTGTAAAGGACAGAAGCCTTCAATGATTTTCCAAAGGCCCTTTTGGCAGTGTTGTGCCACAAATTACCTTCATGGCTTAGCCATAGACATAAGATCATGCTCACCAGAATCGTGTCCAGTCTCTCAGATGAATGCTGCTTTACGTAAAAGCTTTTATAAGCAGTATTGATTTGCTAAGCTATTCACAAAATACACATATAATAGCTAGTAGTAGTTAGTCACATTCATCTGGATTTGTTCTGTAATGTAGAACAATTTGGTTACACTAATCCAATCACCATGGACAGGATGAGAGGTGTGAAAGTTGTGGAACCACCCTGTTTTATTATATTATCCTATCTCTTGGAGTCAGGTGGGTTGATTAACTAAAGGCAAATAAACTATTTACTTTGCATGGGAAGTTGCACTTTGCTAGGGTATTTTCCCCACAGCTTAGTAAATAAGGTGAAGTTCTTCTGACTTCCATCATCCAGTCATCTGCAAGCAAAACAGTTTTTGTTTTTTTTTCCTTGCACGTGATTGAGTATTCTTTGCAAAATTAAATGTCATCACATTTACTAAGCTCAGGGGAAAATTTGTTAATTTGCCTTTAGTAAATCAACCCCCAGTAAGTCTATAAAAGGTGTTTTCATTGGATTTACATGGATGAAGGTGTGAATTGAAATATAGATGGTGTTCAAGTCCCCCACCCTAGTTTGGGGATGTTGGTTCCAGTTTTACATAAAAGCTATTTTAATATCTTTACCCAGTTGATTTGACAAAGCCTCACACCTTTAGCCATGTACATCCATGGATTAACATCAGTTGCAGACTTCCTGACTCCAAGGGACCCCAACGAATCTCCACTGCCGGCTATAGTATCCCAACAGCCAACACCTGTGGCAGCCAGTATACCTGTGGGTGTGTCTGATTAGATGCTTGGCCAACAACTTTCTGCCCTGCTCCTTCAGTTTCCAGATTGAAGAATGTCAGGCATCAGGATGCCAACAGGGCCACCCACAGCACAAATTTTGTCAGGTTCATCAGGAACTGGACAAAAAAATGTCCCTGTATGGCCAGCTTTATACAGTGGAGACTGGTAGGTGCAAAGTCCTAAATCTCAAGTGTTGTAACCCCTAACAGCCAGTCAATCTGCTAGATTACTAAAAAAAATAATTCTGATTGGTTGCTTAGAGTTGCCAAATAAATGTTGCCTAAATATAGTGGGTTACTTGTATAAACCTCCCTCTGAAGGTGATTAATGCTAGACTGCTTGGCTGACCTTTGTCTGCAGTAGTTTGAGCAATCAACATGAAAAAAGTGTGAAAATCAGGAAAGTCAGAGGTGCTTACTGGCACACCACTAGAGTGGCTTCTGTTAAACAGACAGTGATTGGTTCACACTGCCAAAATTTGGCCAGGTCTTGCTAAATCTGCCAAAATTGGTACGTGTTTACCAGGCTAAACTGTGTATATTAAATATCAATCTGCGCAATAAATGATAGTAACCCCCCCCCCCCCCCCAGGAATAAATGCAAGCTGGACACTAAAAGAGTAATCACACATCTCAGGAAAACATATTATAATAAATAAGTGCAGCGAAAAAATAGAAAGACATAAAATATCAAAATAAGTTCATATTATAAAAAAATTCATAGGTTGTATTTCATATCTGATATTAAAAGTCCACAGAAAAAGCCAGAGGACCCTTTCATGGAAGAGATTTCCCCATGTGAAGAAAGGGAGGGTGCAGCATAATCACAAATCCAGTGCCAGGTCCATTCACCAAATAGTAAGACTGCTTGCTCACCTCACCCTCAGACCTCTGTATTACCAGCAGGTCATCAGCGCTTATTCCATCATATAGAGAGAAGATCTTTCACTCCACCGAGGAGACCAATCTTAGAAGCTGTATACACGGACCTCCCTGGAAACCTGTTAGCAGCACTAGTCAGCTTTTGTCCTCACTTCAGCTAGCCACACACCTCATCTGAACCAGCGGGGGATCATGCCAACATTCCCAAAACACATAAGAGGGACAACAGACCTAAGCGCTCTCTGTTCACTTATAAAAACAGTTTTATTCAGATTGCACTTGCATGTAATTTCATCTTTGAATGAGCGGAACATTACAGATCACTCCGGTCTCCTGTCAGAGCCCTAGGATAGCAGCCGGTGATGTCAACCACAGCTCCACCTCCCATCCGCGGTACGAGCGGGCTTTCTTCACATGGGGAAATCTCTTCTATGAAAGGGTCTTTTGGCTTTTTCTGTGGACTTTTAATATCAGATATGAAATACAAACTATGAATTTTCTTATAATATGAACTTATCTTAATATTTTATGTCTTTCTATTTTTGCGCTGCACTTATTTATTATAATATATACCAGGCTAAACTGACTCCTAGTACAGGCAAAGGAGTCAGCATAAAAGCCAGGCAAGCTGCTTTTGCAGAAGTGGTAGCCACCCATGGTATTATACCTAGCAGTTTGCTCCTTGCACCTATGTTTTAAATAAGGCAGATGGAGGCTGTGTGCAAACCACAGAAAGGGAACACAAATTAGGCACATATGTTCTCTGGAATATCCAGGTAACTTGTATAGTAAATGAATCGGAAGGTGTAAATTCATGCTGACACATGCTTAAGATGTAATTGCATGCCTTAGCTTTGACCACACACTTTGCAGATTGAAGTAAAAGCAACCCGAGGGAATGCTCATATTTCATTCAGACACTTGATTGTTTTCCGGTCAAGTTTATCATGTACACCGGTTGTCGGATATCTCATTTTCCACATCAACAAAAGGCATGACGTCAACCTGCATGATATGACCTTTGGCATATTGTATTTGTAGTATAGGAAAAACCTCTTGAACAAATCATTATGTCATGCCTTTTCTTAGCTTCCTGTGCTGCTTCATATTTTCCATTAGCTATATATGCAGAGTAGGAATGTGTGCCACTGAGCTGGGGAGATTAGAGGGGAGTCTGCCTGGAAATGTCAGATATTTACACAGCTGCCCGAGGGAAGTCAAGATTAAGGCTTTGTCAAACAACTACCCTTGTAATGTATGTCACAGTTCAAACACGCTATTTGCAGCAGCAATGCATTATATTTCATTTGTGTTATTTTATACATGCAGAACAGATCTACACTATAAAAGACTAAAAATAAACTCAGAAGAGCTTATCCACCATTGTAGAATCACACCACTGTGTTCCATTAAAGCTATGCTTCAGTCGAAATAGAATATTCAGTCCTGGGTTGCATACAGGGAGAAGGTTCCTAAAGTGGTAGTAAACTCTCATTTTTAATTTTCACTACTGGTAAGCTTATAATAAAGCTTACCTGTAGGTAAAATTAATATCTTTTAAATGTGCATTGTTAAGGAGATATTCTGGCAGCAGCCGGTGACGTCACCGGGGCATGCGCTCTGAAGGCACGGCATACCCATGCTGTTCCTTCAGAGCTGTGTGCCACAGCCAAAATGCACGGGAGTGACTTCATCGCGGCTCAGCTGTTCAAGCGGACGCAGCCTGCAAACTCTGCATAGAAACAAATCATCTTCCATTTTTTTTTTTTTGTCAAAGCTTAAAGTGATTGTAAAGGCTCATTTTATGCATGAAGGTAAAAAACCTTTTGTGTGCAGCAGCCCCCCCCCCCCCCCCCCCCCCCCCCCGACGACGTGTGTTTTCCAAAAAATGGAAGTACGTATTTTACTCGGAAATGTTAGTGAAATTCGAAACTGTTTTTTTTTTTTTACCTTCTACTAAACAAAGATACGTCTCAAACGTCCGACGCAGGCGAACTTGTCGACTCGGCGCTACTTCAGTGAGGGCACGTAAAACCGACACCGTGTGTCGAGACTTCCTTGTCGTACCCATACGGCACGGAAGTCTCGCGTACGGGGCCACTGCAGTGGCCGACGACGGTCTTATAGAGGAATTGTTACGTGTAAATTTTCTATAATTAAAATGGATGTCCATTCGAAATAATATTCGAATGGTCATCACTT
>BLSH010377340.1:730793-747957 GCA_018402905.1 Glandirana rugosa | reverse complement strand
ATATGTGCATTTTTTTGCAGAAGGTGGGCTTAGCTGTTAAGCTGTCACTTGAACAGGAATTAAAGTGATTGTAAAGCTTCACATTTTTTCATTAACATGTCATACTTACCTACTCCCACCGCCCCCCCCCCCCGCCGAGTGCCCCCCGTAGGAAGCCACTATGGGGGCACTCGTGCATGCTTGATCCCAAGCTGGGCTATTTGAGAATATTCAGACAACCAGCGCTACATGGCTCCGCCCCCCTGCTCTCCTTTCTCAGGTTTTGACTGGCAACCTAACGGCTCTTGGCCAAGCCTGTGGGACGGGAAGAGGGAAAAAGAGCTGCTGCAAAAGTGCACAGTGCTGGATCGAGATTGGACTCAGGTGACTATTTAGGGGGCACAGATAAGAGATCTTCTCTTAGTTCCTGCTAAGTGCATCCTAAGTGTCTCTTTGACAGCAAGGGCAATGCATGACACAAGTGGCAGGTATCGGGTAACTCGCATACAGTATGTGCATTTCAACTGATTATTTGGAGTTCAACATTAATCTTTGCTATTCTAATTTTGCTTTGCCTATTTCACCTTTATTTTGTAACAGGTACATCGAGAAGAACAAAACTGTTTGGCACGTTCCCTGGCAATTATGTCAAGCCATTGTATTATTAAAGACAATACAGCACGCAGCTACAGAATTATTAAGCTATACTTATAAAGAATCCAGGCTTATGGTATTATGCTATGTGAAGGCATTTGCTGAATGTATCCATTAAGGTTCTACACAAACAAGGTTTACATGTGTCAGTACTGTGTTCAACCCTATATTTCTAATATGAGACAATGAAGAGTTATCCCATCTAGTCAGTCTGTTGTTACTAAGTTGCCTTTATGTTCTGTTATTTTAATGAGGATTATATCCTTTTCATACTTATGTTTTAAAGTATACCTGTCTCCTGCAAACAGAGAAGCCATTTTGTGAGCTGAAATTTTACCTAAATTATAAGCAATTAAAGGTGGGAAGTGCCCTTGCCTGTCCCTGTTGAGTTGAGAGAATCAATGCTTGGTCACCCTTGGTCCATTGCTATTACAAGGCAAAGTGAAAACCTGTCCTCGAAAAATGCCCTTCAGAGGCAGCATGGGGCAGACTTCTACCTGGCCTCCTGATCCCTAAACTGGTCCCTGTTGCTGTGCACATTGAGGAATGCAGTGACACAAAATCTTCATAATCACCTTGTCACCATTGTCCATAATAGCTGCTATGATACAATTGTAAGAGGAACACTTTTCCAGGAGGGGAACTTGTCTTAGGAGGCAGAGAGGATCATAAAGTTCCTGGCCTCTCCACGCTCTTTGGTTGCCTTCAATTTATAAATAAAGTATACCATTAAAGGTGGGGTATTGGTCACTTTAAAAGATAACATGTTTTAACGTTTTTTTTGTCACATTTTTATGCTTAAAATTACATAATTAAATAGCATGTTTTTCCAGGGATATAACAACATGTGATATAACAATATCACATATGACATTATGTGGGCATGGACATTGGCCATCAGTTTATAAAGCTCTCCTGGAATGTTTTGCCGGAGATTAGTTTTGACATTCATATCAAAGGCCTGCAAGGTATGAAATGACAATTATCTCATCATTGCGTAACAGTGTAGGCATATGTGCAGCCGTCATTTTTATATGCCTAGAAGTATACTGTGATTGAGCTATGGAAGTAAAGTATTTGAGTAAGCAAGAGCCGTTGTTTTCTCTGCTGCTATATTTATTCTCTTGCCTGGCTCGAGAGATTATACAATTGAAGACGGCATACACTACAGAGACATGATTTAAGAAATGTGCATAGGAGGCATACGATAATTTCCAAAAGGAGTTACAAGAAGTGTTTACTCTATAAATGGATATCTGTAGTTAGTATATATGGTTTATAATATGTCCATATATAAGGAGTAATTGTGGCCGAGTAGGCTATTTTACATACATGTGCAATACCTTACGCAGATCTGGTGACAAGATGCATTCCAACAAACTTTGTAAGTTGGCTGTTTGGTATGGATTCTAAAGGTCTTGAGTCTATGCCAAGCAACTTCCCATGACAATGTTTTGTTAGCTTTGACTAAAGGGTGCATCTTTAATATTGGCTAGTCAAGGATTTAGATCTCCATTCTGACTACTTCATCTGCGGGCTGTTCTGTGATTTCCTCTGTGACTTGGTGCCCCTAGTACTTTGTAGGGCATGCATTATAAAAGGCTTATTTATGCTCATTTCATGCCTATAGAACAGTGGCCACATTTTCATTTATTTATTTGGATTTCAGCCAACCTGACGTTTGCACAGAGGTTATATACATACCTATGTACAGTCACTTATTTAAAATGTGCAAAAGGCAATGTTGTGCAGTAATCCTTAGCAGCCAATCAGGTTTCATTTGAGAGCTGTCATGGAAGTGAATTTTGCATGGTCTCTCTCTCTTTGGCCGTTGCCTGTCACCTTTAAATAAGTGCTGGCTGGCGCAGTATGGACGTACAGTAGACCAATTGCTTCATCCAGGAAAGGCAGGTTAGTGCTATAAATGATATAGTAGTATATGAGGAGATAACTGTGACTTAAATATGCTCAGTAGACTCATCAGATAGTCAAAAGAAAAAAAGTGAAACTACATATGTAGCTAGACAGCGTCGTATTTGACATGATTTTATCTTCATATTTTACCTTGTCAGCATGCAAATGGCCATTCTGGGAGGGAAATCATTTTTTTATGAAAATTAGGTTTGGAGTTTACCCGTGGACATTGGTGTAATTTTGCCAGGTATCATTTATAACCTATTATCATTTTTACACAATGGCCCCTCCTGTGTGTAGGTACCAGGTATGCTTTTACTTTGTCTGTGTTTCAAGGTGAGGTGTGTTAATCTGACTTGAAGGGGTTTTCCAGAGTAAAACAAAATCTCAGTGTACAATTAACTAGATTACCAAAACAAACTTAAAATATACCAATTTATAATGTATGTTTTCCTGCCTTTACATCTTCTACCATTAAGGGGTACTTGATGCTTCCTACCATTGTGGAGTGGTTGCTGCTGTACCTTTTTTCCTGAGATTAAGCCTTTTCCCCAACACATAACCACAATCCTGTGGTGACCAGCAGGCAGAGCACAGATAGGCAGGGGTAGCCTGCACCCAAATATATGTATGTAAGCCTTGCAGGTGATATTATATATTTTGAGGACATTCAGGCATGTCTGTGGACATTGCTCAAAAGTAGGGATGAGCTGAGACACACTTAGATCCTAGTCCATACCCATTTGAGGTGGCGGTCACTGTACTGGGCCAATCATAAGTGGCCTAGGCATTCCCCAAATATAGCCACACATATGCATGCCCCTTTAGACGTGCAGCTGTAGGTTGGGAAATGTCTTGAGCGCTTATGATTGGCCCATTGCAGTAACAGTGAGGGAATTGCTCAGGTGGGTTTGGAAAAAGTCTGAAACACTCCTTAGCTCATCCCTGTTCCAAGGCAACAGGCCACATAGTATATTTAATTGATCTTGCTGAAAATCCAGAAAACCCCTTTTAATTCAGTGAACTGAAACATACCTAATCATTTTTACTATGGTTTAAGTCCAAATGAAAAAAAAAAGTGTTAACCTCTTCAAGTCTGCTTTCACAAAACTTCCACATACTGTACACACCTATAAAATGTTTCTAAAAAATACACTGTAAGTTTGCATCTTGCAGTTAAAAAAAAATACAAATCTAGAATGTTCTTTTGTCATACGATATATTTAATAATGTAAGATGATGACTATTTTTTTGCTGGCGCTTTTTTTACCAATTTATTAATTACAGCTGTGATAGCATGACTAGCAATATGTTTTGATAAATATATATAAAAAAACCTCTATATATATATATTACCTGTGTTCCTAGTACTAAAGAGTATTTTTTTTGCCATGAACTGTACTTAAGTACATTCAACAAAAGATTTCTAACAGGTTATTGACTGTAAATATGTATATTTGACTTTGTAAAGAACATGTATGTTACCTTGTATAAAGAGAAAAAAATAATTTAAGTGAATTGACTGAAAAGGAAAAACTGTTTGGAGACATTGAAAGATTTTTTTTTTTTTTTTAGTATAATTTAAATGAAGGAGGTTCGGTATAACTTCACAGGAAGTGTGTAGCACAAGATATCTATGTCACACTTAACAAAATCACACTGTCCACCTTATAAAAAAAGAAATACATAACATATGCATTGTTTATTACTATTTTAACCCAGCAGGTGCGTTCATGACACAGTATTTAGAACTATGTTAAGAATTGGGAAGTACACTAACAATACATTAGGGATTGTCTATTTGACTATTTAGTCAAGCACACATACAACAATAATGGATGACCACTTTTCTCCTCACTTTAACATAGAGTTACGTTGTGTTGTTTTCTTATTGCAGTGCATTATATTTTGAATCATAATAAAAAGGAAGCATTCAATAAATGTTGGTTCTTTTGTGATTTGTAATCCGTGTGATCTTCAAAAGTTCAAAGGGGAAACCATTTTTTACTTAAAGTTGGGTTTAGCTGGGAACTGCAATAATACTCTGGATCAGTGTTGCCAACCTCCGGCAGCATTTTTTATTGGCAAAACATGGAAAATTTACTGGCGGAGCACATTTTTTACTGGCAACCTGAAAAATAACAGAACACCTATTAAAAACTAAGGCAATTGATATTCAAACACAACATGGAAACACTGACAATACCCATATCAAGTAATTTCCTTGGTTTACACTTAAAAAATCAGCACAGCATGACAAATTATCAGACCCTGATATTCATAGACAGTTGTAAAAATCACTGATTTTTACAAACTGTCCGTAAATTTACTGGCAGTTGGCAACCCTGCTCTGGATCGTATGACTAAGGTGCTTATCAAGCAGCAGAAAATATCCGCTACTGTGTTCTCCAGCATTCTCAGAGAAGATCGCTCTCCTCTGAGTGCCGGTTTATGAAGTGGTGTAGATAGCTTCTCCTTTTAAGGAGTGAAGCGATCTACAAACACTTCGAACTGTGGAGAATGCCTCCTGATACTGGAATCTCGCGAGACATAGCAAGATTACAGTAACAGAAAATCAGTGAAACACAGAGCTGTCCATTAAGTAGCAGTGAATTACCACTGCTGAGTAAACGGGCATCCTCAGAGTAGACCGCTCTCCTCAGTACCTTACGCTACACGTCATATGAATAAAATAATAGTTACATTTCCCCTACACAATATATATGCACACATTTTATATATATATATATATATATATACAGTATCTCACAGAAGTAAGTACACCCCTCAAAATTTTGTAAATATTTTATTATATCTTTCCATGTGACAACACTGAAGAAATGACACTTTGCTACAATGTAAAGTAGTGAGTGTACAGCTTGTATAACAGTGTAAATTTTCTGCCCCCTCAAAATAACTCAACACACAGCCATTAATAAATCATAAGTTGGTGCGGCGCAATAGAAAATTACACATAAAATATTGCCACCCTGTGGCTAAAGTGCAGAAGTGCATAAAACATTAATATAAAACGCATGTGACAATCAATCTTATAATCTTTGATAAGTGAAAAATTGTAAAATCACTGTTGATAATAGAAAGTCCTTTAAACAGTTCATGCGTCCAAAATGGACCGTCCAAGTGCGAAAGTGCTTCACATATGGATCAAGGTGATATGTATAGAAAAGAGGAAACGACATAGTGCTGAATCCCTTTTAAAATATTTCTATTTATTAAAAAGATTAAAAACACTCACATTACTTTTCCCTTCACTGACAGACGCAGCCTTATGACACGTGGGGTTATGCTCATATCACTAGGAGTAGACTAGGCAAAAATAAAACAAAAGCATAGGTTGGCCCCTCCCAGGGGGCCATCCTCACCTTAGCATATAATCCCCCTGTTCTGCATAGCACATCAGTTTTTATTTGCCTAGTGCAAGGAGTAGACCTGGTTCCCTATGGGATCTGCGGTCTCCTGAAGGTTTTTTCTGATGAAGACTGCTATCAAGAAGCTGGCTGGTGGTATAGAGGATATCTAGAATCCAAAAACTTTCCCCAGTCCAGCCGGCACTATGCGAGCTACCCTTAGCGGGGGCCCGCCGCATAGCGCCCGTTCCGTGCGGGTGGCCAGTGGCTGAAACCCACTAGAGCCCAGTGACTGGCTTGTTCCTGTCCAGGGGCCTGGCCAGCAGCATGCCTCTCTATGGGGAGGTAAGTCTGCTCCGGGTGGCTACCCGCTGCGCCCGTCGGATTGGTGAGTAGACCCCTCTTCTGTCCTAGGGGCACGGAAAGTGGGCACTTGGGCAGCTTCTGTGGTAGCTGGCCGGTGGGGGCCTGTTAGTGGGGCGCTTCTGGGCGGTACCCCTTTGAGGATTATCTCCCATCCCCCCACTCCCCCTCCTCCCCCGCAGTACCGCACCTTGCAGTGACCGTACGGAGCGCTGCATTAAGCGGTTCGCCGCCTTTTGGTGTGGATCACCGTTCGTTCTCCGACGTCCGCGCCATTTTTTTATAAGCTCTGCTTGTGTTGATGGCAGCGTCCATTGTTTGGTAGCCCATGTGGTTGTCAGCCTGTCCTCTGGCGGCCCCCAGTGGTCGTTCTTGGATGTTACAGGAAGTGATATAAACGGCAGTACTACTTCCGGTTTCACTTGGACAACGTGGCTGGCAGACGATGGTGCACACTCTTGAAGTACAGTGGAATTGCTCATTCCGGTCACAGTGCTGAGGCATTTAAAACAGCAAGTACAGCTGGCTCTCCCTGGGTTCTGGTAGCGGTGGGTGCAATCCTCCCGGGTCTCCTTGGTTGATTGGTGGGGTAGAGGTGGTGGTCACACAGTGGGGGTGTCGGAAGGCTGGGATGTCAGAGGCCGGCAAGGCTATGGCAGGTGTACCTGCGGATCAACAATCCACCCCGGGAATCTTGGTGTCCTTGGAACAACTGAGGGCGGTATTTGGGGAGTTCTTTCACCGAGCGGGGGGCCCCAAAAAACGCCCATCCCCCCCCATTCCTCAGGGGAGGATTCTGATCCAGAAAGCACCTCAGTGGTCACACCTGTGGACCTATCAGAGGGTGAACTGCCCTCAGAAGCGAAGGTGATCAGGAGGCTCCTTTTTCGCGTGATAAAGCGATAGTGGCCGCTCTGATCACTGATATCCGCGACTCCATGCGGCTTGACCAAGCAGGGGAGTCGCATGAGTCCACATATATTTGTGGATCACTTAAACCCCCTAGGTCCCCTAGGGCTTACCCTCATGATCAGCTGTTTGAACAGGCAGTGTTCAAGGAATGGCTGCGGCCACCAAATTCCTTTGCTTTTCCTAAAAGCTTTGCTGTTCGCTACCCCTTTGAGGATAGCTTTACTAAGAGATGGGCTTCCCCAACGGTGGACCCCCCAGTGGCCTGTCTGAATAAGGCAACGACCATTCCCTTGGAGGGGTCTCCGTCTTTTAAGGAGGCGGCCGATCACCGCACGGAGGCAGTGTCTAAGGCACTGTTCTTGTTGGCTGGGTCAGCCATGCGGCCGACTCTAGCGGCTGCGATGGCGGCACAATCTCTTCACAAACATGCTGCCACACTGCACACTGGTTTAACTTGTGAGTGTGCACAGGCTGAGGTGCAGCGGGCACAACATTTGGAAGAGGGTTTCCGATACATATGCCATGCTGCTTTGGACCTTCTTCCCATATTGTCAAAAATGTCCGAAAAAGCGAAGGATAAATCAACCTCCTCATGATGGGTTGCCCCCGCCCGACTCACGGGTGGGGGGCCGGTTGCTGAGGTTTGCAGACAGATGGACTGCCCGCATCACCGATCGGTGGGTACTGGAGGTGGTGTCCTCCGGGTACAGAATAGAATTCATCTCTCTGCCCCCAGAAAGGTTCTTCCCTTCAAACCTGAGACTCCCTCAGGGGCGTCGGGAGGCGCTTCTAGGCGCCGTTCGGGCGCTTGCCGAACAGGGGGTGATTGTACCGGTACCCATGGTGGAAAGATTTCACGGGTTTTACTCAAACCTCTTTGTGGTGCCCAAAAAGGGCGGTGTCAGGCCAGTTCTGGACCTGAAGGCATTAAATCGCTTTGGTGTCCACGTTAGAGGAGTTCGGTTGGCTAATCAACCTGCAGAAGTCATCATTGACTCCATCCTGCCGGCTGGAATAACTGGGTCTGATTCTGGGCTCGGGCTGGCAATGGTGTTTTTACCACCAAACAAGCTCCTGACACTTGAGGCAGCAGTGCGAACCCTGTTATCACGCCAGTGGTCCTCCTTACAGTTCTGTATGCGAGTGTTGGGGCTTATGGTGTCTGCTTTCAAATCTATACCTTACGCCCAGAGTCACACTGTTGTCGCAGAAAGTGGCTTTTCTGGTTGCTGTCACATCTGCTAGGCGGGTGTCTGAGTTGGCAGCACTATCCTGCAAGTCACCTTACTTGGTCCTTCATAAGGACAAGGCGGTTTTGCAACCTTCCCCTTCGTTTCTTCCGAAGGTGGTTTCTTTTAATTTGAATGAGGATATTGTTCTTCCCTCATTGTGCCCG
The DNA here is from genome assembly GCA_018402905.1 of Glandirana rugosa. Taxonomy (NCBI): domain Eukaryota; kingdom Metazoa; phylum Chordata; class Amphibia; order Anura; family Ranidae; genus Glandirana; species Glandirana rugosa. The sequence continues at coordinate 739,371 of BLSH010377340.1, read as the reverse complement.
CACCCGTCGCATCCCAAAAAGGTTCAACTGCATTCTTTGGATGTGGCGAGGGCTTTGCGGGTGTATTTGATTTCTACAGCTTCTTTTCGGAAGTCTGATTCTTTATTTGTGCTGACGGAGGGGTCGCGCAAAGGCATGGCGGCCTCGTCAGCTACCATTTCTCGTTGGATCAGGAAGACCGTGACTCATGCATATGAGGTTCGGGGCAAGGTTCCCCCGTTTCCAGTCACGGCTCATTCCACCAGGGCAGTTAGTACTTATCTTGGTCTCATCAGACCACAGGACATGGTTCCAGTAATCCATGCCCTTAGTCTGCTTGTCTTCAGCAAACTGTTTGCGGGCTTTCTTGTGCATCATCTTTAGAAAGGCTTCCTTGTGGGACGACAGCCACGCAGACCAATTTGTTGCAGTGTGCGGCATATAGTCGAGCACTGACAGGCTGATCCCTCACCCCTTCAACCTCTACAGCAATGTTGGCAGCACTCATATGTCTATTTCCCAAAGACAACCCCTGGATATGACACTGAGCATGTGTACTCAACTTCTTTGGTTGACCATGGCGAGGCCTGTTATGAATGGAACCTGTCCTGTTAAACTGCTGTATTGTCTTGGCCACTGTGCTGCAGCTAAGTTTTAGGGTCTTGGCAATCTTCTTATAGCCTAGGCCAGGACTCAAAATTTCAAGTCCTGAGCTACTATGCAGGCCTTAAGGGTTACTTGCCACCAGTTGCCCCACCCAACCCCTACCATGCCCCGGCCCTAATCCCACCCCTAAACATGCCCTCCTAAATTCTCATGAAATTACACTTAAATGTTTTATGCAGAATTAAGTTACAAAAATTTATTTTAACAACTTTATCAGTCCCCATCAGTGCAGCCTCACCAGTGCCCATCAGTGCAGCATCACTAGTACCCATCAGCGAAGCCTCACCAGTGCCCATCAATGCAACCTCACTAGTGCCCATCTGCGCAGCCTCACCAGTGCCCATCTGCGCACCCTCACCAGTGCCCATCAATGCAGCCTGACCTGTGCCCATCAGTGCAGCGTAACCAGTGTCCATATTGCAGCCAGACCTGTGTCCATATTGCAGCCAGACCTGTGTCCATAATGCAGCCAGACCTGTGTCCATAATGCAGCCAGACCTGTGTCCATAATGCAGCCAGACCTGTGTCCATAATGCAGCCAGACCTGTGCCCATAATTCAGCCTGTGTGCCCATAATAAAGCCAGACCTGTGCCCATAATGCAGCCAGACCTGTGCCCATAATGCAGCCAGACCTGTGCCCAAAATGCATCCAGACCTGTGCCCAAATTGCAGCCAGACCTGTACCAATAATGCAGCCAGACCTGTGTCCATAATGCAGCCAGACCTGTGTCCATAATGCAGCCAGACCTGTGTCCATAATGCAGTCAGACCTGTGCCCATAATGCAGCCTGACATATGCCTATAATGCAGCCTCTGTCCATAATGCAGCCTCTGTCCATAATGCAGCCTGTGTCCATAATGCAGCCTGTGCCAATAATGCAGTCTGTGTCCATAATGCAGCCAGACCTGTGCCCACAATGCAGCCAGATCTGTGTCAATAATGCAGCCTGACATGCCCATAATGCAGCCTGTACCCATGATGCAGCCTGTGCCCATAATGCAGCCTGTGCCCATGATGCAGCCTGTGCCCATAATGCAGCCTGTGCCCTTAATACAGCGTGCCCTGAGGAGAGCAGAGTAAGAGGAGAGCCGACCGAATCATCAGAGAGTGGGGATAGCCCGCTGTAACAGCTTACATTTGAATTTCTGCGGTGTTCCCGGAGCTCACGTCACACAGTCCCGCCTCCTGGCCCAGTGATAACATCCCACATCCCGCCATTGGACCGGTGCTCTGCTATCAAAGGCCAGGAGGCGGGATTGTGTGACAGTGAGCTTCGGGGACGCTGCAAGAATTCTAATGAAAGCTGATACAGCGGGATATTCCCGCTCTCCGATGATCCGGCCGGCCGTCTGGCTTGCCTCTTCCTCCCCTCTCTTTACCTGCCTGGGAGAACTGCTCCCATTCAACCCCGCCTGTCGGTGGGGTTGAATGGGAGGCAGCCCAGCTCGCCAGCCCTCATTTTCCAGTCACAAACTGCGAGTAGGTGAGTGAAAAATTTGAGGGCTGGCCTAGGCCATCTTTAAGTAGAGCAACAATTCATTTTTCATACCCTTAGAGAGTTCTTTGCCATGAGGTGCCATGTTGAACTTTCAGTGACCAGTATGAGAGAGTGAGAGCGATAACACCAAATTTAACACACCTGCTCCCCATTCACACCTGAGACCTTGTAACGCTAACGAGTCACATGACACCAGGGAGGGAAAATGGCTATTTGGGCCCAATTTGGACATTTTCACTTTGGGGAGTACTCATTTTTGCTGCCAGTGGTTTAGACATTAATGGCTGTGTGTTGTTATTTTGAGGGGACAGCAAATTTACACTGTTATACAAGCTGTACACTCACTACTTTACATTGTAGCAAAGTGTAATTTCTTCAGTGTTGTCACATGAAAAGATAGAATAAAATAGTTACAAAAATGTGAGGGTGTACTCACTTTTGTGAGATACTGTGTGTGTGTATATATATATATATATATATATATATATATATGTGTGTGTTTATAACTTGCTCTACCCGTTTTGGAGGGTTTGTGAAAGGCCGGTATTCTCTTTTCTCTCCCCGATTCTCCACCTCTGGGCTGGAGAATCTGGGAGGGAGAATTGTCACAGAGGTTGCCATTGAGTTGTTGAGATTGCACCTTCATAAAATGACCATTTCTGTTTTTGTCAATGACAGATTCTCTGTGTGCTGAGATGATCAGCTGAGAACATGTTTACTGCTGATCATCTCAGTTTCATAAACTGCTAATGATCTGAGATGAGTTGCAATCATTAGGATCGCAGCTCATCTCGGTTTCATAAACTGACACCTAAGAGAAAATAATACATTGATCTCTTCTGTGAAATAAAGGCTCGCCATCAAGTAAGGTTTAAATGCTGCCTGCCCTCTGCCTATACTAATGCTGCATAACATTTGCGATAACAATCAGTGTAAATATCTTTTTTTTCTTCATCTGTTTACTAGTGATCGCGTGACAGCCCAATACTGGGGCCTGGGCAGTTGGTGAGAGGAGACCTCAACAGCACCCAGAACATTGGTCCCTGGTGCAATGTCGTCTCCACTTGGAGAATCCCTCATAGTTTTCGGCTCTCACAGCAGCCACCCAGGACCCAGAGCTGTGTGGTCACAGATTTAAAAAAAATATATTTTCCCTCTGTTATTATAATCAGTATGCAACATTAGTAAAGGGAGAGGGCAGGCAGCATTTAACCACTTCAGCCCTGGAAAGATTTCCCTCTTTAGGATCAGAGCACTTTTTGCAATTCGGTACTGCGCTGCTTTAACTGACAATTGCACGGTCGTGCGACGTTGTACCCAAACAACATTGACGTCCTTTTTTTCCCATAAATAGAGCTTTCTTTTAGTGGTATTTGATCACCTCTGCATTACTTCTGATTACTGTTATAAACAAAGAGCGACAATTTTGCAAAAAACCCAATATTTCTTGATTTTTGCTAAAATACAAATCCAAAAAATATATATATAAAAAAACTAATTTATTCATCAGTTTTGGCCGATATATATATATACTTCCTCATATTTTTGGTAAAAAAAAAATCGCAATCGGCGTATATTGATTGGTTTGCACAAAAGTTGCCGCATTTACAAACGTGAATTCATTCATGGGGTTTTTATTTATTTATTTTTTACCAGTAATGGCTGCGATCTGCGATTTTTAGTGGTACAGCGACATTGCAGCGGACATGTTGGACACTTTTTTGGGACCATTGACATTTATACAGCGATCAGTGCTATGAAAATGCACTGATTACTGTGTAAATGTCATTGGCAGGGAAGGGGTTTACACTAGGGGGTGATCAGAAGGTTAACTGTGTTCCCTGGGAGGTGTTACTAACTGTATGGGGGCTGGGCTGAGTGGGAGAGGAGAGTGATCGCTGCTCCCATATACAGGAAGCATGTGATCACTCTCCTTCTCCCCTGTCAGAACGGAGATCTGTGTGTTTACATACACGGATCTCTGTTCTGTCACTGCTGGGAGTGATCGTGGGTAGCTGGCAGACATCGAGTCTGCCCTACCCCATCCCTGGCTCCCCCTCTACGCGATCCTCTTCCACGATTTCACAGCCGCCGTCCGGTGGCGGGGAAATGCAACATCGAGCCATGTTGCTGCGGTCAGTCCACGGTGGGTGGTCGGCAACTGGTTAAAGCTTACTTAGTAGTTAGACTTTCCATCCAGCAGGTTGGATGGGATTGCATGAAAATGGACAGGCCGTCCATTTTCATCCAATCTCCCCATAGAGGAGAGTGGGGCTCTGACAGATCCGTCTCTGCACAGCGATCAGAGACGGATCTGTCATCCGCCTGCTCAGTGGGGATCAGTGGAGCGATTCTGGCTGAGCAAGCGGAGTCCGTCGAAACAAATCTGCCTCATGTGAAAGGGGCCTAAATATACAGCCAGAGCTACAATGGAATGGTTTAGATCAGTGGTTCTAAACTCCGGTCCTCGGGACCCACCAACAGGCCAGATTTTAAGTATTACCTTGGGGAGATGCAGACTAGAATACTGCAATCCCTGAGCAGCAAATGGTATCACCTGTGATGTATTTCAGTTATCCTGCAAACCTGGCCTGTTGGGGGGTCCCGAGGACCGGAGTTGAGAACCACTGGTTTAGATCAAAGCATATCCATGTGTTAGAATGGCCCTGACCCAAATCCAATTGAGACTCTGTGGCAAGACTCCATCCAATCTGACAGAGCTTGAGCTATTTTGCAAAGAAGAATGGGCACAAATATAACTCTCTAGATGTGCAAAGCTGGTAGAGACATCCCCAAAAAGACTTGCAGCTGTAATTGCAGCGAAAGGTGATTCTGCAAAGTGTTGACTCAGGGGGGCAGAATCCAAATGCACGCCACACTTTTCACATATTTATTTGTAAATAATTTTGAAAACCATTTATCATTTTCCTTCCACTTCACAATTATGTGCCACTGTGTTGGTTTATCACATAAAATCCCAATAAAATACATTCACGGTTTTGGTTGTAACATGACAAAATGTGGAAAATGTCAAGGGGTGTGAATACTTTTTCAAGGCCCTGTATGTATTAAGTCAGTGTACTTAGATGTTTGCCCGGAGTTCAGCTTTAAAATGCAAGCCCTGAAAAACACATTTTTGACTGGTTGAATTACCTTGCAGGCTGTTATGTCCTTAAGTAGCCTGAGGGTGGATGACATCACTGGAGTTTCCGGTTTCTCTGGTTTCTTCACTCTGCAATTACATAATAACAAGGTTCAAAAGTGACACAGATCCACCAAATTTAGCAAAATTTTGATCCAAAGCTTTGTTTAAACCTGTAGCAACTTGACGTTTAAATGCTTTAGGGCCTATTCCCCCTGATGCATTATGTTAACATTACTACGCATTACTGCAGGGCACGATAATGCTTGAACTGTAGTGGGTTTCAGTGCCATACATTTTGACAATGCCACCCTAACCCCCCAAATGCAGTGGTAAGCAATGCACCAACATTGCAGGAAACCACAAGATACATGGATGCATTGTGAGAAAAGTCCTGCCTGTTTCTTCATGCGTTATGGTGCACCACAGACCCATTCCAAATCGGTGGTCCGCCTTAATGCCGCACGCATCAATGCAGGATAAAGCATAACACACTGCATGGTATTAATAGATTTTTATTGTCATTACACTAAGCTGTGAAAGTATGATATCTGATTGACTAGTATGGGTTGAGTTGCTGGACGTTGATGCAGCATTATTAATGTGCTGTTATAAAGCATTACTCTGATTGTCTCCAGGTTCCCTTCAAGGTTTATCTGCTTGTATTGTGTATGTAAAACATACAAACTCTCCTTAATCTTTTACTGGAGGATATGGTAAAAAGATTCATCCCTGACCTCACCTACGTTACAGGAGTTATCCAGGTCTTTGCGGTGGTGGGTTCTATTATGACAACTTTACAAGCAGTGAAAGCTTTACTTAGAGAAAGTTTAAGCATAACTCCACTTTTGTTGAGAAAAATAAACCCTCTGGGTCAGTGGCAGCTGGTGGGTTTTTTTGGGAGGGGGGCAGCAATAATCAGCAAGCACCCCCCTCCGGGGGATGGATTAGCCATTCAGCGTTCCAGCCGTGACAGCTGGAACACTGAGGGTTAATCCGCCCCCTGCCGGCGAAGCACTCGGTCATCCAGGGGGGAATCGCAGGTGGCAGGAACACTGAAGGGTTAACGCCCACCCGCGAGAGTTCCGGACTCCGGCACTTATTGTGGCTGTGTCCTCTCCTCTCTGGGCAGAACAGCAGCGGCAGAGGTGCCTGTTCCGGCGGGTGCCTCCGTGCTGTGTCCTTCCTCCTTAGTGCCAGGCATCCAATAGGATCTGCTGGGCCTACATCCCTTTAGACGTGTTCCTATTGAAAGTATCTCTCCAAAAATTACATTTTTGTTGCAGGGGATGCCTGAAATCTGGCCCGCTGTCACAGAGGGGGGGATCGGGCAGCGGCTGCAGGAACATGTTACATGTTCCACTCTAAAAACGGGTGGAAAGTGTAACCTTTTCCCAAAGGTGTTAGGGAAAATATAATACGCTGTGTGCATTATATTTCACTTGCGCTAATAAGCGCACTTTTCAGCTCTTTTGCATAATGCATTTGAGTGCACTCGTGTTAAAGCAAGAAAGACAGACACAATAGCTGTTCTCACATTGCAAGCTCGCCCATCAGTCCTCCCTAGCAATGCTTGCTGGTTTCATTTATAGGGTTGAAACAAAGGGACTTGATGGCTTCACAATCAGCCAATCAGCCTCCAAGGCACAGTCGCATGACATGAGCTCCGTACAAAACAACAACCAATGACACTTGTTTATATTCAAACGATACAATAGAAGAGGCGTGCATGCATGTGGATAGGCTGGCCAGCCTGGATGAGTCGCAGCCGTTGGGTGGGAGGAGATGCACACACTCCACATAACAATGAAAGCCATGTGGAAACATGGTTTCCATTGAAACCAACGCGTTACCTCACAGAGGCTTCCCCACCAAAACCCCACACATGCAAAGCCAGAACTACCGTTACAACGAATCCTGTGAAATATACTTCATAGAGCTATATTTAATAGTGATTATACTACTGTTCCATTAAAGGGTAAATTATGCACAAAGGAATATAGCTGTGGGTTTCTGCCACATGGATCAGACATGACAGAAAGCTTACAGACCATTATCCTTACATAAAAGGCAATACTGAGTCCATACCACAAGTACATCCCCGCCAAGCGCATCAATCTGCACATAATACAGGGGCCCCCCGGTTGAAGGTAACATACCAGCGCCACAGAACTTGCATCGCACCTCAAAGATCCAGACTGGCATTCGCTCCAGCATTAACCACTCAGAGCGCCTGCCGGCTGGGATGATCGGGTGGGTAGGGTACGGTTACCAAATAATGGAAGGTTCCCATTGTAAGTGGCCTGTCCTCAATATTGGTTAAAGCCATATTCGCTATACACAGCGAATACCGGTAAACCGACACTGGGAGACACTGTGACAATACATAATTAACAATTTCTACAACAAAGGTGAACTTTTCTTTTAACAGTTCTTAGATGTGATCGCTGCATTGGTTTTCTTTTTTAGGCTTTCCTTTCTTTCCTTTATTTATACCTGGTGATTTGGTAAGTCTGTTGTTTTTCAGCCGAACAAGCTCTCCTTCAAATGTAGTAGTTAAGTTAAGAGTTAAGAGTGTTCAGACCAACCATTTACCACTGACGGGTGCTTTCAATGATCAGATTTTATTCATTGAGGCCAGGTTCACACATATGCGAACACAGACATCACATGTGATTCGCACCCGCATTGCCGTGCTGATCACATGCGATGTCTGTGCAATGCGAGTTCAGCCATACAGTTTGTATGGCTGAACTCGCATTAGATTTGCACAAAAAAGGTGCAGGGACTTTTTTTTCCCCTTGTTGGAATCGGATCGCACCCACGTGATCCGATTTCTATCCGATTCAAGTCCACAGTTCACACTGCGATCCAATCTGGGGGTGTCATTAACTTTGTATTGATAAAATATAGTGGTGTATCCTCGCGCTACTATGAGACTACTATAGTGTTTAGAGAGGTTGCTGCTGTACCTACTATGTGACAATAGAAGAATAGTGTTTGAATCATCGCGCTCCTATGTGGTGATATAAAATAGTTATGTTTCAATTACTGTGGGGGTCTAACCTAGCGTCACACTTGACACCTGAACTTAGCCTATCTTTAGCCTAGTGCACCCACGCTAGGCTAAGGTTGTTCCCCTTTTTTTTCAGGGACGTGGAAAAAACACGTTTAGATTACGCTCAAGTCGGTATGTTTGACATACCGACTTGAGCGTAACGTGTCTGTAGCGTACACTAGTCGTGCCGTTACGCCCACGCTTAGTGTACACTACAGACACAAGCGTATACA
>BLSH010377340.1:706259-721668 GCA_018402905.1 Glandirana rugosa | reverse complement strand
CAATCATTCATACACTCAGTCATTCCAATGCATACCAGCACCTTGTCACACACACACACACAACAGTGTACCCAGAGGGAGGGGAAACACCCCCCGGGGACATACCCCTGCCCAGCTCCAAAAAAAAGGAGTGGGCCTTATCCCTAAACCGCCAACATATGGCATGGCCTAAACAGCCAACGTATTAACAGTATATAGTTCAGAAAAATAAAAAAGAATCAGATGAACAGAGAACTTTTAAAGCAGCTCAGTCCCATTCACGGATCCTGATCCTCTTGTCCGTGGGACAAAGGGTGACAAGACGTGCCTGTCTTGAACACAGAAGTGCAGGTAAGCCAGTGCCTACCACCTCACAACAAAATAACAGAGAGGGAAAAAGATGAGCCCCTTCAGGTATTCAATGGGCCACCAGATAGACGACCAGGCTGCTTCAACGACTCAAACCAGGACAGGGCGGCAGCAGGGGTTTGAAAAAAATGAACTTTCCCCTGATATACCACTCTCAGTGTAGAAGGAAATAGCATAGAGTACTGTATGTTTTTCTCCCTCAGTTTCATCTTGACATGCTGGTATTTAGCACGCTGGGTCCGGACAGCAGGCGAGTCATCAGGAAACAGGGATACTGTGGCATTGTTAATCTTGAGACTCCACTTTTGTCGTGCCGCACGCAATATGGAGTCTCTGTCCCGATAATTTAGCAGACGGATCACCATAGTGCGGGGAGGGCTGCCTTCTGGGAACGGCCTGCCAGGAACTCTATGAGCTCTTTCCAGCACAAAACATTGTGACAAGCAGTCCTTACCGAACTCCTGCATAAACCAGCACTCTAGGAATGACACTGGGTCAGAACCCTCCACCCGCTCAGGCAATCCCACAAGGCGCAAATTGTGCCTTGTCTTCCAGGGACTTGATTTTAGCGCCATGCATTTTAACTGCAGGCAGGAGGGGGTTAACATTATCCTCCAAATCACTGATGCGCCTTTCAGTCTCTGAGACCCTGTCCCGAATCTTATGCATGTCCTGACGCATAATAGTAATGTCTAATTTCAGCTCCGCTACCTTCCCCATCAGGTCAGAGTGATTTACCTTAATAGTTTTTAGTACATCCATCAGGGTAGGTTCTTCCTCCATGTCCTCATCGCTGGGAGAAGTCTGTGACAGCAACTCCTGCGGAGCCCCAGCTCCCGGGGAGGGAGGCAGAGAAGGGGGGAGTTCAGGGTCTTCTCCAAACAGCTCTGGCGTGGATGCCAAGGAGGGGAGCGGGGCGGTGGAACGGCGGCCATCTTGGCCCCCAAGGCCTGAACGAGTGGTGATATTCATTGCGGCTGGAGGCTGCTTCTTTCTCCTCTTTCCCATCAACTATCGCCTCACAGAGCAGGGGAAGCCGTACAGCAACCAGGCAGAGGTGGATTGAGGCTTCACAGGATACAGGCACGCAGGATTGCAAAGGATTATGCCGAGGAGATCCGGAGCTGCTGAAAAACACGTCCGATCACATGCTGCTTCAGGCCACGCCCCATGTGTATCATTTTGTTAGTGTATCTAAATCTGCTACTCAATCTACCACTCCTCTCCCCCAGATTAAAAATGCTGCTGTATGCTGTTCTCCTTCATCTAAAGCGGAGCCAGGCTAATACAGGAGTGTTACTGGTCAGATCTCCAGGTGAAAACAGAGAGAAAAAAGCCTAAAATAACAAAATGCAGCCACCACGTCTAATGATTGGTAAGCTGCAATATAATACATTTTTGGTTTTGGGTTTAATACTGCTTTAATGCATCACCTCTGTCTGTAGTGTGAGACCTGACACTTACTCAGAAATTCCCAGAATCCCTGAGTCTAGCACTTGTGCAGGTGAGAGTTGCACAGTAATTTGATCTGAAAGACACAAGCAGGCAGAGCATTTATAGACACACAAGGAGTTCACCTGAAGTTTGTTTCATCACATTAGCTCTCCCACATGTGTGATACAACGCGGGGGGACGAGGCATGCATTGTATGCCATGTGACCAGGATGTCACCTGCCCCTTTGGCAAATAGCAGATGTGTGCAGAGCGAAAAAATTTGTTTAGTTTAGTTTCGTTTTGTTATTTACATAAATTGGTTTAGTTAGATTAGTTTCATTCATTTAATTTGTTTTCGGAATTTGTTTTGTTTATTCATTTTCGAAAAGTTTTCAAATCCGTTTCGAATAGTTTTCTAATTTGAATCGTTTTCAGAGAGAATGGGGTGGAGTGGAAAGTGGAGGAATAGAATGGAAAAAGATAGAATACAATAGAGGAGACCATAATGTGGTAGAGTGGAACAGAGCTGTTTTACTCTGTTGTATTCTATTCTTTTGTTTTCTGTTATATTCTTTTCTAGTCCATTTTTTTTCTGTTCTATTCCTTTGTTTAATATTCTATTTTGTTCTCTTTAGAAATAGGAAAACTATTCAAATTTTAAAACTTTTCGAATTTGAATTTGAAAACTATTTGAATTTGAAAAGTATTCTAAAACGATTTGAAAATTATTCAAATTCGAATTTCTTCCAATTTTTTTTCGTTCTTTTGGATTCATTTAAATTTGGTACTATTGTAATTCGGTTACATCCGTATTTCGGAAAAACGAAAATTCATTTGAATTTTCATTCATAATGAAACTAACCGCACAAGTCTAGCAAATAGGGACAAGCTAGGTGAATGAATACATGGACAAAGGGATGACACTACAAACAGCATTCACAACATGTGAGCCCACCATTACAAGAAAAACAAAGCATACACCAGTGGTGGCTGGTGTTTTTCTTGTTTGGGGGGGGCGGCAAACAACCACCCCCCCGTGGTACCTCAAACCCCCCCCCCCGCTGTCTGGCAGTCCACCAACACTTACCCCACTGGCGGTGTGGTTCGGTGGGCACATCCGGCAGGGGATCAGGCTGCGGTGGGCATCTGGCAGAATCTCCTGTGTTCCCTTCTGAGATCACGGCTTCTTCCGCTGTGCGTCTCCTCCCCTCCTCCTAGACGTCCAATAGGATCGCCTGTCCTTTCAGCCAATTGGGTGACGGGTATCAGACCTGCTTCCAGATTGGCCGGGAGGAGGTCCGCTGTTGCAACACAACTGGGTGGGTTCTGGACGCAATGCTCTGCGCCCCGAGCCTACCCTGTTTTGAAGCCTATTAGAGCCTCTGGTTCAAATCAGGTGCTTCGAAAAACGCCCCCCCCCCATCCCCGCCATAGGAATTCATGCGCCCAGCGTCCTGAAAGGGGATAGGGAAAGCGGTAGCAATGTTAGGGGGGACGGCACCCGTGCGCCTACAATGCATGGGCCGCCACTGCCATACACTAATACCTAGTTAAAACAACAAAAAACTTTTGAAGGTGTAGAATGCCTTTAAATTATTACGTTCTTTTGTCAGCATGCAAGGAAGAGCACATTCTTCTTCACCGATGTGTGTTGGAAAATTCCTACTTACGCTTTAAAATGAGCTTTTATAACATTGTATTGTACTGGAATACATAATTCCATATGCATATAGTGAAAATTCATAATCGCATATGCATATAGTGAAAAGAATTCATAATCCCATATGCATATAGTGAAAAGAATTCATAATCCCATATGCATATATTGAAAAGAATTCATAATCCCATATGCATATATTGAAAAGAATTCATAATCCCATATGCATATAGTGAAAAGATGGTATTCTTTGTGTTTGTGATGTGAACAGGTATTATGGAGCTGGTGTCATTTACAACAAAAGTCACTAGAAAATTGGTTCTACCGTGAACCTTTTTGTACTTCCAATATGGTTCTTTCCTCCTTGATCAGGCTATAAAGTGAATTTCTGAGAATCGCCTCCAGTTTACACACTTCATTATAAAGGGCATCATTTTCTGGCCTATCTGGAGCAGCAGTTTCAAGCTTCTTCCTGTGTGCTTCCTATGAGCTAAGCTATAGGCAGAAACCTGGGTCAGATAGAGAGAAATATAGCCACAGAAGATTCTGTATATAACTAGTTGACGATGCCAGTATAGCCATTGCCAATGACACAGGCTTAATGATCCAGGCTATACAAAAAGATGGCAACCACTCCAAATTATGATTAGCCTTTGCATTGAGTTGTACTTGGAAGGGTAATGCACATTACAAGCAAACAACAATTTCCCAGCACACTTACCAGCCAGCCTGCAAAATAAACAAAAAAAAAAAAACCAACAAATTGACCCGGTTTAACAGTTCATGTTAAAACAACAAAACCTCTATTTTTAACCAGAGTTGTTAGACCAGGTCAATTTTATTTTTTTGCAGGCTAGCTGGTAAGTGTGCTGGGAATTTTTGGTTTGTTAATGATCCAGGCTGCAGATGTTTCACATTATCTTTGTTTCACTATTAAACATTCCTATAGTAGCATTGGTTGCACATTATAAACAGAGAGAGTCACTACTCTCTGTCCTTAGTTTGCAATTTAAGGTACACAGCTGCTATATAGCCTTGGGAAGCAGAAGGGAAAATTATATTTGTTTTTATAGAGTGACATTTGCATCTTTTAACATGTATGGCAATAGAGTTATCTTAATGGAACATTTTGTGGCCATCTGGGAAAAAAACAAAACAGATAGAGCATGAATGACTGTGGAAAGAGAAGAAAAATATGGCTTTCACTTGGTACAGTGCCAAGGGTTCAACCAAAGGTAACTATTGGTGCTACTTCATGGTAATAAAACAGATCATTTATTGTATCTAAGGCCTGATTCACACCTATGCATTTTTAGTGCTTTTTGCATTTTGCAGATTTGCACTATAGAACGTGTTCCATAGGAAACCATGTTAAATGGACTGCAGTGCAAATGTGCAAAATGTAAAACTTACTAAAAATGCATAGGTGTGAATCAGGCCTAAGGCTCGATTCACATCAATGCAGTTTGCTTTTCAGCGTTTTTTCACTGCTTTTTTTTGTGCTTTCCCCCTTTTTTTTTTTACCGCATTTTTTTTATTTTTAATTCTATTTAAATATTTTATTTTTTGCAAAAATGTTGTTGCTAGGCAGATTTAAAACGCAAAATGCGGTAAAAATGCAGCACTTGCGTTTTTCTTGCATGCCCACTGAAGTCTATTACATGAAAAACGCTGCTTTTTTGCATGAAAAAAGTCCCAGAACCTTTCCAAAAACGCAGAGGCACAAAAAAACATTGATGTGAACATGTTCCATAGGAACCCATGTTAAAAAAATTCCCTGCATTTCTGCAAACTTCAAAATGCATCAAAAAATGCACTAGTGTGAATCGAGCTGAGGCCTCATGCATGTAGATGATTATGCCGTATAGCATGATTGGGCTGTTTTTTCCAGAGTCTCAATTGCAGGTGCTGCATTCAGGCAGCCCATTTGAGTCTATTAGGATGCACAGAAACGGTCAATGGTCCTAAAGTGACCTTTGTCACAGTGGCTGTGTCCGTGCAGCTGCTGCATCCTAATAGACTGCAAGCAGCATGTGTAGTTGAGACCCTGGGACAAAATTGTCCATTCGCGCTATAAGGGTATCACTACCTATGTGAATGAGACCTTCGATACAATAAATTACCCGTTTTATTATTACTATGACGTAATCAGAGCATCACCGCCTGTGTGAATGAGGCCTACAACTAGACCTTTTTTATTTTAGGGGTAGTAAGGGGTTAGACTCCCTGTTGGGTTTTCATTGACTTTGTCAAGGTTGGGGAGATTCATCCTCTAATTGTCCTAGTAACCATTATCACTGGGACAGAAAAAGAAGGGAAAAGGAAAATGTATAGATGTCATCAGAACAGGAGTAGAGGTGTGGCATTCCAAAGGCGTAAATTATTTTAATTTGCCTACAAAAGCATAGGCTCGCTAGTGCAACAGACTTCCACCTCCTGATTTACATACTGTATGTCAATAAACACAAGGTCTGGACTGGCAAAATAAGATGGTGAAATACCGCGCTAAATCCAAAATGACAAAAAAGCAGCTAGCATGTGACTGCAAAAACCTGGATAGAGGCATGTAAAATTGTGGAGCGCTATAAAAGTGAAAAAGGGGGATATTTAAAATCCTCCATAAAAAATTCTGATTAAACAATTGGTACGGAGTACAAAGAACAATATAACAATATCTTACATATATAAATAAGTGTAATATGTCATATAAAGTTGTGCAAAACAGTGCAAGTCAAAGTCCATAAATGTGCAAAGGATGAGCACAATAACATCCCAGATGTTAAAATAGTAAGACGTTAAAACAGTTTCCACCAACAAATAAAGTGCAGGAAATATTTATCCAGGATAGTGTATAGTTCATATATGAGTGCTTATGGGTAGGCTTCTGTGCATCCTTAAGGTGTAAAGGGAACCACCACCGGCATATATGAGGCTTACCAGCTGGTATGGTCTCTGCAGGACATACGTCCCCTGGGTCATACAAGCATGGGGTGTAGATGGTCAAATGTTCAACAAAGGCAGCTGGACATGTAGAGTTCGATATCCACAGCCAATAGACAAGAAGAACCAATGGTTTTAATTGTTCAACCAGCTAGAGACCAAGCTGTTATACATGGTAGTCTCTCCACAGATATAAAGGACCATAAAAAGAAAAGAGACTCCACATAGTGTGAACCAGCAACATACAATTTAATGAATACAATGAAGAACACTCACATGTTCCATAAAAATAAGAGCTTAAAACCAGGACAATCGCAATGGCACCGGTAGGTCTGGAACCGGTGCGTTTCGTCTAATGAGACGTCTTCTGTACCAATTGTTTAAGTTGAAGTTTTTATGGGGGCTCTTAAATATCCCCTTTTTCATTTTTATAGCACTGCACAATTTTACATGTCTCTAACAAGGTCTGGACTGGGCTGAAATGTTATTTACCAGAGGGGGTCCTGTTCCTGAAGACGTGAGTGCATGTACGTTATCTAAGCTAATATTGGAGTACATGTACTGTACGCTGTCCAGGCTCATATGTGAGCACATCTACGCTGTCCAGACTCTTTCAGCTCTAGATCAATGTAGGGGCAAATGTCACTGCAGCTGGACTACATTATTTGCAAATTGTGCTTATACGTGGTTTATATTGCTATTGTCTGGTGTAATTTAGGTCCATGTCTGTTCTGTTAGTCTGGTAGCGAGCACCATGAAAAGAATGGCTAATAAGGTGCTTCCTATCAGTATAAGATGACCCTACATTATAACGTTTCCAAGAACACATATTATTCTGACTCCCCCCAACCATCTTCTCCCATTGCTGAGCTGATCTTTCTAAGCACACATACTGAAATCATACCAAAAAACCTAAGCATTGTAATAGCCCTGCTTTTTAGAACTACTTATATTGCAGGAAGCCTCTAGTAAGATAAATACTGGGCCTCCATCACTGACCTCCCCATTGAAAATGCTATTTGCTTGGCTGTCATACTGCTTCAATTACTTAATTATTTTGAGTCACTGACTTATACCATGTATGCCCATTAGGTGCTTTAGTGCTCTTTAGACTTTTCTGCACTCAGTAAATTTAGCCAAAATGTTCAAATTCATTTTTATAGTTAAATAAAACATTATTTTAAAAGACATTGGGAACAATTGTACTTTAAGGCTAGGTTCGCACTGCTGCGAACTGTACTGCGAATAGATTGCGTTGCGATAGATTAAATTCGCAAGTCATCTCCAATAACATAGGGTTCTACCAGTGCAGTTCACACTGATGCGTTGCAAATCTAATCCGTGAAGGAAAAGGGTCCTGTGCGAGTTTGATCCGTGTGCGATGCAGTGCGTTGCGAATTCAGCTCCATAGACTACAATAGAACACGGATTGAAAACGCAATCTCCCATTCACATCACTGCGATAGCTTCCCCCTCCAACTCCAGCTACAGCTTTGCAGTACATTCGCACCAACACATGTAGAAATCGCACTTGTGTCTGAACTGAAAAAACTTGCATCGCAATCGTATTCAATTTGCAGAAAATTCGCACTGCAGCAGTGTGAACCCAGCCTTACTGTCCAGAACAGAATCAACACACAGACAATCCCATGTTTCCTAATTCTAAGAATGCTAGCAAAAAACATACAGCAGAACAGCGCCCCTGGTGGTTATGTTTTTAAATTCAACAAAATAACAAAAGAAATCAAAGGAGACAATCCATCCATAGATTGTGCATAGAAGCTTACAATGGGGTGAGATAGCATAGATTGTCCCCTTTATCTATAGACACACAATCATTGTCAGGTGGTCACACTAAAAAACAAAAAACGAATAAAAGGAAAGAAAACAAAAAAAGATACGAGAACATGTGACCAGTAAGAAGTTCAGATGACTCCAGAGGGCTCATGTGAGATAGACAAGCACATAAAAGAGTGGCGGTATCCCACTTTGCGGGTCTGTATTGTTTCCATTGTCGTGGAAGGGGATAAGGACAACAATAAATAATTAAATTACACTGTGAGTTTACAAAACCCAAGCAACCAAACTTCATAAAAGAAATGACATGACAATTACAATTAGGATACAGACTTATCTTAGGCTAAATAACATTCAGCTAAGAATTTTTCTCAGTGGTATCGGTCACTGAAAAGCAATTATACACAGATGCTCCTTGGCTAGTAGTGGTTGGAGGGGGGTGAAGACCTACACTGAGACACAGTAAGTGCCCCTGAGTAACTGTGATAGATCCAAGTAGTCCATATAGCGTAAAATTCTACCCATTTTTTTCTGTGCACTTCCACCCATTCCTCAGCCCACATTATACCTGCTATTTTCTTAATCTAGTCCGCTATGTTGGGCACTTGGAGTCTCTTCCAATAGACTGGAATTAGTCGTCTAGCAGCGTTCAAGAGGTGTAGCAACACACATTTTTCATAATGGCTGATGGGAATGGTGCTGACGTGAAATAAAAGGTGCTTCAGCAAAACAAGTATATCTATATCTAAGATAGATTTAATCTGGGTCTTGCTGTTCAACCAAAACGGACGGATACTAGGACAGTCCCAAATATGTAAAAAAAAGTATTGTGGTGCCCACAACCTTTCCAACAGAGGTAGGATTGTTAGGAGTAAAAGATCACAAACTTGGAGGGGACTCTGTTCCATAGGGTAAGTCATTTCTAGTTGTCCCCTGCATCTTTAGCCTCGTACACACGGTGCGATTTTCGGACGACAGAACGTCTGTTTTTTGTTCGATGCTTGTCTCATGTCGAAAATGAAGAGCGTACTAACAATACAAAAATTTTCGTACGACCGAATTCAACGTCACAAGTGGTGTAATGTGTTGAATAGTTTTGTATGTATTTTTTAGTTTCTGAGCATGCGTAGTCGTGATCGTACGATTTTTTTCATACAAAAATTGTCCACAGAACTGGAGTGAATCAAACGATATGTGATCCAGCTGAGACACTGAAAATTCATGGTGCAAATCTTTTTCCCATTCTTGTATAAAGACTGGTTTTCCCTGAGTGCCTGCTGATACAAGTAACTTGAATGTCACTTGTAAAATATTGGGTGTGAAATAGTTTTTTTTTTTTTGCAACACAGAGCTTCTCAAAGGGTGTAAGCATGAATAGCGGGCAAATCTTAAGAGACTGACTGGAAATTAAACGATTGGAGTTGTCTATAGAGGCAGGTATCCATTGGGAATCTACCATATTGCTCCCTCGGTATTCAATGATAGTGTAGCCATATGCTCCCTTGGGAGTAGCATTAGTTGTGGTTCACCTTATAGTTGCCCTCAATCCCACCATATCTCACACATCCATAGACTGACCAGGCCGGCTCTTGTTTTTGTTGTTTTATTTGGGGGAAATAACTTGGATGGGGAAAAGGGGTGATTGTGGGATGCCTCAGAAATTATTGTACATGACTTCCATATACAGTCCTGTATATGAACACTTGCCCTGCAGACTGTTACTCCTCCACTCTCCAGCACATTACTTGGTTCTCAGCTTGAAAGGAAATTTATCAAGCTTCTTTACTCATTTCTCTTCATTGCAGCTAGCACATGATGAGGCCTACACTCCGTCAGCAGGACCTCAGGACCACCCATTACAGGCCAGGGATCACGGGCCCCTGAATATGTAGTAAAGTACTTGGGTGCTAGCTGAGCCTTTGATGGACTACAACTTTCAGCCCATCCCTCTTCCAGGCCACCACACTGACCTACTTTCTGCACCTGCCTGACTGGCTCCCAAGGCTTCCACAGACTGTCCACTATTCCTCTCCCAGCCTGCTCCAGCACTTTCTCTTCCAGCTCTCAGGGTCTGTCACTCACCGACTCCAGTGGACACTTTAAAGTGTCTCAGTAGCACCTCTGCTGCTCTCCTGGTCCCTTGTGCGACTCCAGGAATCACCTCCACTCCTGGCTGCACCTGAAGCTCCAGTCCTCAAGGGCAACCCCCCGGCTGGGGGATCCCTCCTGGGTAGAGGTCTCCACAGCACCTAGGCTACAACTTCCACCCGACTTCTCCTCCCCCCTGCTGGCAGACCGCTGTGTTTAAGGAGGCCAGCCCCCTGCCAATCCAGACTGTAGATTGGTCAGGGCTCCTTGTCATACATCAGGAAGTGACACCTCCTCATCCACCCCCTCCCCAGAACCTTCTCTGCTCAAGGGGGAGGAAACTCCAAGGGGTGTTCCTTCCTTCTGTCTCCAGCCACTCCCTGAGCCACTCCCCGGCTCAGATCAAAACATTCAGGCCTGACTAAATTTTGACTCTCCTAGCAAAAACTCACTACAAAACGCACGTATCACTATGGGGGCGCTACAGTAGCAACCCATCATCTAGGAGGAAACTGCTACATCACACCTCCCTGGCCCCCGTCCTGAAAAAAGATAGGTGTTCACCTGGTGGGAACCCTCCAAGTGATGACGGGGGAGACTGGTGGGGACGTTTGTTGTACCAGAAGAGGCACGACCGGCAAGCCCCCTATATTTGCTCTTGAGCGTGTGATAGATTCCTTGCTGCCATAAATTTCTGCATGGGGACCCAGAGTTTCAGAGTTTTCAGAGAGCAATGGCTCTATAAACGTTATACATCTGGTATGACCTTTCCCCCTTAGTCCTTTAGACTTTTTCAGAAAGGAAAAAGCTAGGCATGGTCTAAAGTTGCGCCACACAAAATGCATGAAAAAAAAACTATTTAGACTTGAGGAAAATGTGCCCCCCCCCTCCCCCAAAACACAGACAGTGTGTATCTTGGGCTGTACACCCACACAGCTGTCAAATTGGGAACAATGTCTGTGCCCATGCAGCCGCTGCATCTCAATTGAAATTAATGGGTCTGCTTGCAGGGGATGCATGAAACACCTGTGTATCCTTGTGTGGGCAAATGGCCCCCCGGGCATACGCTATATTACATCATAAAAACCTGAGCGCTAAAGAGAGGCGCACAGCGCTCGGCTCTCACCGATGCTTTCTCTACAGACAATAAAAGAAACAAGGGAAATTGATTAATGTATGTATTTCACTAGAAAAAAAAAATAAAGAAACAAAAAATGAAGTACAAGGTAAATACCAAAAAATAATAAGCAGGTAGCCCTGGACTAGACATTAAAAAAGTGACACTAAAAGCGTGCTGCTAAGCATGGATGAGGGTATCCACCTGTGTGAAAACAAAAGAGGGGAAAAGGACAGACAGCACCACTGCTCTGGTGAAGTCTGTTAATATAAACCTTTATTAAAACAATGTAAAAAGATCCTACTAACAAAAGGTAGATACATCGGGTGCAATTAGGGGGAAAACTGTGCCACTGTCAGTGCACTGTCCTGAGCTGCACAGGGGATCAGCCTGTAACCCAATGTCCGGATCGCTGAAGGTGTGCCGACTCTTCCTAGGTGCTGAGCCGCCACCTCATGTGCCAGTGCCAAAAAGTACCACCACACCGATGACACCATCAAAGGATCCAGGTTGCAACATGATGCGTTTCAAGGAAAAGCCCCTGACCTGCATACATAGGCAGTTTTTTTTGGTAAGGACAAGTTTGATCCCATCTCCCTGCGCTTGATCAATACCACCATTTTATGTCTGCAATTGCTTTATAAATATAACAAACAATGGAACCAAATGTTTGATCGCTAAATCAAATTTGCCAATAGACCACAAATCAACTGGCATTCCGAAAGATTAATTTGTGTTTGTACCTGAAGAACATACCAGTACAAGTGATATTCTCTGTATTATATAGAAATCATGTTCAGCAACCTGTAAACAAAGTAACGGGGAAAAGGAGAACACAGTGCCCTTTATACTATCCCATTGCCCCTCCATATTGGTAGGGACCCTATCATTACCCTTAATTGAATTCCTGAGCATGTGCAGTAACGCAAATAAGGATATTAAAGGAGGGGGTGTAAGTGGGTGTTTCCTGCATAATTAGGGTGGGGACTGCCCAGAAATTGGGCGTAATCTTGGTGGAACTGCTGAGAAGGTGGGCATTATAAGCATGGGCCATTGGTGGGGTGACAGTGTCCTGGAGACTGGGACAAATATGTTGGCTAGTATGACCTTCCAAGAAGGGACTGTTCATAGAACAGCACGGTGTTCCCCCCACAGACATTTGCATGTAATATGTAGAGGAACAGCCCTGGATGCAACCTGCAAATTGCTTTTAATGGGGCTTCCCACCTGCAGCTAATTGTGGGGAAACCTGCCGAGTCTTCCACGGGTAATCACAAGTGTGAATGGGGCCTTGGTGGGTGAGGGGTAAGATTGGTGTCACGCAGGCGATCCAATCAGGTCTGCCTTTCAGTTTTTTAGGTGGGCATGATCAGACCATTGATTGTTCTCTATGGAGCGATGGATGTCTGCAGCCATGTGTCCACTTACACCCACCGGCATCCGATCTGATCCTGGCCGCCTAAAACAGCCGGATGGGGGATCTATTCCCTATCCATCTGGCGGATCGGATCAGATGACGGTTGGATAGAAACAGACAGGTGATCCACTTCAATCTGACCACCCCATAGAGACTCTACGGACCTGTCATCCGCCTGCGTGGAGGGATCCCCCAATGAGCATGTGGATATGCTTTATGGAGTCCACCCAGTGTGAAAGGGGCCTAAAGGGTTCGCTTTAGCTCTTCCAGGGCCACCAACGCCTTGGATCTATGAATGATGTCGCTGCTCAAAGAATTCTGTGGGGTTTTGTCCCTCCACAGTTAGAAACACTGATTTGAGTTTTGTGGTCACTAGATTGCTTGATAAAAGTTAAAAAAGGTATTTCCTTCAGACTTATATGCAGCAAATATAAGAGTATGTGTAGACAGGGGCAGTCTATTTTTTTCACTGTTGGTGGTGCTCAACCGCAGTGGCATTGCCATGGGAGGGGAAGTCAAGAGGAACATGGTTTATCTATGCTTTCCTGGGTCACTGGGGAAGCTATCTGATTGGAATCTGCTGCCCCATGTTACTCTGTTGGCCATTTTGGTTCAGGCAGAGCCTATTTAAAGCCCTGGCTCCCAGACTTGGTAGGCATTTTCGCATGTGGGTAGTGTAGGGACAGGTCACCAGTCTGGAAGGAACAGATATTAGAGACAGGGAGAGGTTCCAGACAGGTGGGGAAATAATAGAAGCACGTCATCCTTCCTGGAGACCTTCCCATTAGGGTACGGGCTGGCCAGGCCACATTCCACCCCTGCAGAGAGACGCTGTTGGCATACCTGAGACCTGCTCTGCTACACATGACTGTTACAATCTGTGAGTATTCCCGGTCGGACGCCTTCTTGCTGGGCTTGTTGTAAATTATTGAACTTTAACATTAAAGGGAAAGGAAATGCTGTTTTTTTCTTTTTCTTACCTGTAAAGTAAATGCATATTGTGCTAGTATGCATTGCACATTATGTTAAACTTCCCTGCAAACTAAGCCCTTCTCGTCCCCGTGGGAGGCCGCATCCATCTTCACCCGTTTTCCTTCCGGGTCCTCGGATTCCGGCTGTGACACTGGTCAGAGCTGCATGACATCACTTCTGCGCATGCGCACAGGAGCCGCTGGTCACAGCACAAGATTCTGAAGAAACAACACTGTCGGCTGTTCCTTCAGAGCGCATGCGTCCATGACACAATCGGCGCAGTATACAGAAAATATCTCATGAACGCCGCACATTTAGGAGATATTTACAATACCTATAGGTAAGCCTTATTCTACTCTAGGATTACCTATAGGTACAAAGAATACATGAAGGTTTACGTCCTCTTTAATACAAGTTCTGTTCTCTGCAAGTGGACTCCGAGGCTCCATTCACACCTTGGCGTTTCCGGAACTTCTTTTGGGGATGGGCATCCTGCGATTTTATTGCGAATCGTTGGATGACAATCAGAGCGATTGGGGTGCCATTGAAAGTAATGGTATGCAAGCGTGCCACGCAATTTGCTGCGATTTGGGAGTCGCGAGCAGAATTGTGGTGATTCCACCCGCGATCCGGCATGCCAACCCCAAGGTCTGAATGGAGCCTAAGTGATTACTGCCCTCGCACCACGCCACACCTCCCCACATCCTATGGGGTGCTCATTGTCTTTGTTTAGGTGGGGCCACATAAATATGTTGCTATGGGCCCCTGTGAGCCCTGCCTGATAAGTGCTGCCCTATGCTATACTGTGCTATGGAAGAGTGTAGAGCAGAGATGCTGTGAAGAAATGAAAGGCCGGGATCCCCCCAGGGTGCAGACTGATGATGGATCTGATGGAGAGGAATGCTCACTCAGCTCTAACATTCCTGAACTTTGGGATCCTGCTCTTCCATACATGGGCACAGTGCTGTGTCAGAGGGGGCGGGGCCGGGACCGCCCACACACCCTCTCTGACCAATAGAGGTAGAAGAGGGAATCTATGCGCCACTTGAACAGTCTTTGTAGGGAGTTCCCGGCTGTCACACACCACGCCCCTCTGTGCCGGAGGATCCGTCCCCGGGAGAAGCTGGACACTCACCGCCTGCCGGGAGAAGACTCCACACCGCCCTCCATCCACCCACCCATCCCTCCGGACCATGACCACCAAACGTGTCGTCCTCACCGGACCCGCACCATGGGGATTCCGACTGGTCGGGGGAAAAGACTTCGACCAACCTCTAACCATTTCCAGGGTAAGTCCCAGCTGTGATCTCTGTAGAGTCAGATCGGGAATCCCCTGTGTGTCCAGACATCGCCCAGCTGTGATCTCTATGGGGGGAGATAGGGGATCCCCTGTGTGTGGAGATCTCCCAGCTGTGATCTCTATGGAGGGAGATCCCCTGTGTGTGGGGATCTCCCAGCTGTGATGAGGAGGAGATAGGAGAATCATCTGTGTAAGGGGATCTCCCAGCTGTGATCTCTATGGGGGGGGGAGCAGAATCATCTGTGTGTGGGGATCTCCCAGCTGTGATCTCTATGGGCGGGGGGGAGGAGAATCATCTGTGTGTGTGGATCTCCCAGCTGTGATCTCTATGGGGGGGGG
>BLSH010377340.1:682490-692744 GCA_018402905.1 Glandirana rugosa | reverse complement strand
ACGTGTTTCAAATTTCAGGTGTTTGTTTCATGGACCATTGAAGTCTATGGGCCAAAAGCACCCAATTTTTTGCTTAAACACAATAGCTTGTGTACTTCATTTGAGCGTAAAACCACTGAGTGCTGAAATGTGAACAGGCGCAATTACTAACAATGGGATTCTGCATGTAGAGTGAAGTGGGGCATAGGGAAACGTACTACTAAACGCTCAGGTGTGAGTGGGGGCTAGGAGCTGATTCATGTTAGTGGCACATAGCTGTGTGAAAATGGAACTGTAGTCAGAAAACTAAAGTGGTTGTATCTAGCCATACTAGCTCATTATGAAATACACACCTCAGAACGAAGATCCGTCAGGGCTGCTCGGTCCCCACGTGTTCCCTCAGGGGATCCTTCTGGGTACGTGGCTCCGGCGATGTGAGTCCCCGGAGCCACGAAAATGTTGCTTGCGTGGGGGTCCGTCTTACCGGCAAGGTCCAGCGCCGGGCCTTTACCGGGACATCACTGCGCTTGTGCCGAGACATCAGCGACTGCTTACAGTAGGAATATCTCCTAAACCGTACAGGTTTAGGAGATGTTCATTTTACCTACAGATAAGCCTTATTATAGGCTTACCTGTAGGTAGAAAAGACATTTTAGGGGATACAACCGCTTTACATCCTGCTAGATCACTTCAGGCTGTCCCCTTTTGCAGGTATAGCTATGTAAAACATTACAAATAAGTGCCTATACTGTTTAAAATCCAGTAATATATGTTCTCACGCTCTTCATTTTTAGGCACTGCTGAGTTTGTAGAGGCTGATCTGCTGACAGCCTTAAAACGGAATTAAACCCTCCTATCCTTTACAGCCAAGGAAGCTGCTTCTGTTTTATCTGCAACTGCCATGGGCAGTGCAAGATCTGGTGCAGCTGTGCATAGAAACCAACTTCCAGGTTTTTTTTTTTTTTTTGGTCAAAGCTTAATTGAACAGCTTTAACCACTTCCATACCACGCACAGTATATTTACTGCGGCAGTGTGGCCGTGTACCGCGAAGCGCCGTAAATAGACAACGATTTGCGGAGTGGCAGCTAGGGGGCACGAGCGCACTCCGGAGGAGTGTGCCCACGGCTCGGGCGGACCCGATGTTCGCCGGCGAGCCACGATGAGCTGCCAGAGTGAAAGAGCGGGGAACCGCCATGTTTACATCTGTCAGTGGGGACATAAGAGATCTACTGATCCCTGTCATTGGGATCAGTTAGGTCTCTTATGCCCATAACAGCCCAGGCCCCTCACAGTTAGAACACGCCTAGGGAACACAGTTAACCCCTAGATCTCCCCCTGCAGGTTAACTCCTTCACTGCCAATGGCATTTATGGACATTTAAATTTCTGATCGCTGTATAAATGTCATTGATCTGTATTTTAGCAAAAAGTAAAAAATATATATATATAATTTTTTTTTTTTTTTTTTTTTTTGCAAAATTGTCGCTCTTATTTTGTTTATAGCGGTGATCAGAAATGACGCAGAGGTGATCAAATACCACCAAAAGAAAGCTCTATTTGTGGGGGAAAAAAAGGAAGCAAATTTTGTACAACGTCGCACGACCACGCAATTGTCAGTTAAAATGACACAGTGCCGAATCGCAAAAAGTGCACTGGTCCTAACGTGGGAAATCATTCCGGGGGTTAAGTGGTTAAGCCACATCAGTCATTTTTAAGCTGTAGTAATTGGATTTGGGACTGGAAAATAGAGGGCAGAGAAATGCTGAAAAACTCTGTTGTGGCTCAACGGGCTTTAACGCCAATGCAAAACACTTCTAAAAGCTTGTTTTTACAGATGCTTTTTCCTGGCGTCGGTGCTGGTTTTTTTTTTTTTTTTTAATGCACTGTGTGCATGAGGCCTTAAGTCGGAGTCTCATACATCGGGGCTAAACACCCATTGTGCATTCGGCCTTTTTGGATTGATAATAAAGTACAAATCATAAATTTCTTTTCTTTTTGCTTGTAAAAGTATTTTTGTGTGTGTGTGTGTGTGTGTGTGTGTGTGTTGGTTTTTTTTTTTTTTTTTTTTTTTTTTAGGGACTTTTATATCTTTGGTATAATATGCAAGGCTTCCTACATAGATCTATTCATTCCCTGCCTACTAAATGGAGTTCATTGTGTAATACCCCTACTACATGCGTGACATTAGAAGGACCCAGTTAACCTAAAAGTATTTTTCTGGATTATGGAAGAAAAGGGAAACACCCAGAGAAATCGCACGCCAACAAAGGGAGAGCCTACACGCTCCATGCAGGCAACGTCCCAGGTGAAACAGCCACTCAGTGCATTCCCAGAATGTCATAAGTATATGTGTGTTAGACCGAATCTGCATTGTACAGTACGCAGATGTCTTCTGTTTGTGTGATAACTGTGATGGAAGTAATTTGTTTTATTGTGAGTATTGCACAATGATTCTCTGTATATGAGCTATGAGCAGGAACATCTGCCTGTCAGATCATACTTGTAAACAAGTCTCAGCACTGCTGTAGCCATAACCAGAAATGCTTCTGGCGGTTAGCGTGGACAACAGTTACTTGTGTTCCATGATATGGTGATTCATGTTAGCAAATTATTGAAAAATCTTTTCCTACTGTAAAATCACAGATGGCATTGTGGTGACTGCCCCACCTGGTCACTGTCTGTTCGTTTTATACCTGAAGGATGGAATGTGACCATAGAATGCCCAGGGCCATCTCTAATCATTTCCTGGAAGATGGAGTGTTCAGGGGCTCCACTGATACTGAGAGACTTCCAATGTTCACTTCATTCTGGAAATACTAGTTAGGGGAAGCAGGAAGCACCACCAGAGTGTAGTATTTTAAAGAATAGTTTTTAATCGCAAGGATAAAATACACTCGCAGGAATACAAGTTAAAAAATGCTCATCTGGTTGTGTGGGAGCCGATCTGATCCGTCCTGCAGACACCACACTGCACCCAAAGAGCTGCTAGAGATGGAGGGCTGTTGTGGAGCGTCCTGTGACCACCAGGAAGTCCAGGAGAACCAGCGTGGAATGCATGGCAGAAGTGACGTCACCGGAAGCGAGTAGCCTGTTGTTCCCGGTAGGGGAGCACCAAAGGAAATTTAGGTGCCAAAACCAAAAATGCAGGATGCACTTAGCAAAAACAGAAACCGAAAATTACAGTTTTAAAAAAAATATATATATATATTCTATATAATTGTATTCAACTTTTTAATTAATATCATCAATTTAAATTCATATGAGTTTATTGTTGGCACCTTTTTTTTTTTTTTAGTGCAAGAAAGGTCAAGAAAAATGCAGTCTGCAGTCTCTAACCATCTATTGTATAAGACATGATGCAAGAAATCAATGCAGCCTCGCCAGTGCCCGTCAGATGCAGCCTTGCCAGTGCCCGTCAGATGCAGCCTTGCCAGTGCCCGTCAGATGCAGCCTTGCCAGTGCCCGTCAGATGCAGCCTCGCCAGTGCCCGTCAGATGCAGCCTCACCAGTGCCTGTCAAATGCAGCGCCCGGATCACAGCGGCGATCTCTGTGTGTCGCTGAGCTGCATTTGAATTGCCCGGGCTGCAGTAATGCAGACCCGCCTCCTGTGATTACGTCAAACTGATTCAATGTCCCACCATTGGATCAGTGTGCCATCTATCAAGGGAGGTGGGTCATTATTACTGCAGCCTGTGCACTTCAGCCCCGTGACACACGGAGATCGCTGCTCTGTGAGAGGGAGGGGAGGACTGGGAAGTGCCAGGATGCCACCCTCCCAATGGGCGGCACCCAGGGTGGACCCCGTCCCCTTTCGGCTTCCATTATCTGCATTTGTTTTCTTTCGGGCGCATGCCAAAAACCGTTTTCAGCCGATTAATTTTTGGTGCGCCACTAGTTCCCGGCGTTCTGAAAACTCCAACCTGACCAAATCGCCAACCACGTCACTTCAGTGACTGTCCAGCAGCAATAATTGGAAATTTTAATGAGTTTGCCATTTTCACAAAACATTGGCAGTGTATACACTACAGTACACATTATAATGAGTGGACATTGTTAGACCTTCCGCTACTAACCAAAAACATGTCTGCCTCCAAGGCAGCGACAACTTTTTTCCTCCTGTTCTGTCAAAACAGGCAATTCGTTGTTTACCGTAGTATATACGCTGCCGGTGTTGTGTGAACACAGCCAACTCGTTGAAAATCTCCAATTACTGCTGCTAGAGAGTCACTGGAAGTGACGTGGTTGGAGATTTTGGCGAGTTGGAGTTTTCGGCCAGAACAATGGCCATCTCTCCACCTCCAGTGACATCACTTCCGCCGTGAACTCCACGCTGGTTCTCCTGGACTTCCAGGTGGCCACAGGACGCTCCACAACATCGTTCCATTTCCAGTAGCTCTTGGGCGCAGTGCGGTGTCTGCAGGATGAATCAGATTGGCTCCCATACAACCAATTGAGCATTTTTTAACTTGTATTCCTGCGAGTATATTTTTTCCTTGCGATTTAAACTGTTCTTTAAAATACTACACTCTGATGGTGCTTCCTGCTTTTCCCTCCCTTGTTTTCGTCTCACAGAGCTGGCTTTACTCTGAGGATAACTGCTGCCATTAACCTATATCAAGAACTTATGGACTTCTCTATAGCTGTGTTCTACAAGGACTAAGCCATCTCCTGTTTTTAATCTGTTCCTTTTTATCAGTTAGTGTCTCTCACAATCGCACTGTTTTTGCGCCAGCGTTTTCTGTTTTTTTGTGGAAATACTACTAGGTGCCTGGCTGCCATTTTGACCATATTGCTTCAACTCTTTATCCCTGGCTCAAAACAAGCATATAGACAAGGACTGTCTGAATACATTAACTCCAAACAAAATCATCAGGAATGAAATATTAATAATAAAATCGCACTTGTAATAGTCCAGCAACCCCAGCATTTGAATCACAGGACCCTATAACTACAGATACGTTGGCCATAGATGGTTTGAATCTCGGTTGGTCCCTGCATGTCTGGACAGTATGTCAGATTTTTAGCATTCCATTATTGACCGTAGCTATAGCCACTAGCAATAATCACGGTGTTCTCCCGGCCTGGACGGCTCCCTGCCCTCACCGGATAAACACAATAGCTCTGCAGGAGGGATTCCCCATCAAAACTGACTGTGTTGATGGGGAAATCCGAGCGCTTTTCTTGCAGGAAAGAAAATCACATCATCTATGGCCTGCCATCGTTTCCTCAGATATACTAATCAGTTCAAAGGCAACGGTTGTGTCTCCGCTGTTATTAGTGTATAGCAGACCAGAACCTTGAAGAAGCATTTCTGATTGAAAGATGTCCGATTCAGGCTGTAGGTGATGTCACCTAGGTAGGGGAGTTTTTGTTTTTTTTTCCTGCCTTCTGAGTGAAGCTGTCAGATGGTTTATTTGCAGCCGGGATCCTGGCTGACGCTGCTCATGCCTAGTACACACTATTAAAATTGGATGAATTATCGTTCGCATTTTTCCTTGTCCTCTTCCCACCTGCGTAGCTATGGTCTATGCCTAGTCTATAGTCTTATTTTGTTTATGATCATGCGGACTTGCTCATTTCATTTTTCTAGGATGAATACTGTGCTAATTAAATGAATATCGGACATTCTAATAACTGGCAAGAAAAAATTTACAACAGGTCCCTTTGGAATTTTTTGTCTGATCCGTCCATATCCTCTCGTTCGCTCTCACTTGCACTGTCTAGCTCTTTAGCTTTAGGCCTCATACACACGGGCGTTTTGCACGCCGGCGTTTGTAGGCGTTTTTTGCAGCTCTCCATGTTATTCAATGGCCTTCTAAAAACGCCGGCGTTAGTGAGCAGTAGAGGGCGTCAGCGTTAGTGAGCTGTTTTTAGAACGCGGGACCATCGCGTTTTGGCGTTTTTTGACGCCAATTGGCAAAACTCTTGGTAACGCCCGCTAACGCCGTACCGGCGTTGGCAAGCGTTTTTTGACGCCGGCGTTTTTTAGGTTGAAAAATAGCAGAGGACTGATTTTTTTTTTTTAAAAAAACGCCTATTGACGCCGATGCAAAACGCCGCAAAAACCGCCGATTTTTTTAAAAAACGTCGGACCTGGCGTTTTGCTTATTTATTATAAAACGCCCGTGTGTATGAGGCCATAGAAAGAGGCCAGCTATGATGGCGCCTATATATTTGATGTAGGAAAGGTTCTCTTTAGGTTCCAAACTCCATTACAGGCTGGAGTATCCTAGAGTTCTGTGTACAATTCCCACCAGGCACACCATCTGCATGGAGTGTGTATTTCCTATTTGTGCTGCGGCCATGTGAATGAGCCCTAAGGTGATCCTCTGAGGGTACCAGCAGACTGCACCCATAATGGTTTATCTCAGCAGCCTACTTCACTCTTGAAATTGATTGCTCTTGCCTAACTGCTCTTCAGATGAGTTATGCTTTGAAGCTGTTATGCAAGAGCAGTAGACCAACTTTTCTAGTAAAGAAGGCGAGGTATATGATTGATAGACAGTTTTAGTGTTAAAGCATTCTGTAATTTCCTAAAGTGTATATCCACACAATACCCAAATTTACCCCAAAACTCCCTCTCTTATTCTTGCGATTTTATTATCCATTGTTTTTTTTTTTTTTTTTTGAGAAACTGCTTTCATTATTCCCTGTGACATCATCACCCTTCCTTTAGAAAGTTTGAAGACCCCTGTTTTAATGGATGCAAACGGCTAAGGCCAGGAACGTGCATGCAAGAGTGCCTACTTTGTGGCAGCAAGGAATAGAAGATGCCTGCCAACCGAATCAGAGATCCACAGATTGGAGACAAGACGGGGATATAGGAAGGGTCTCATTTCAAGGAAGCCGACTATACATTATAGAGCTGCACGATTAATCGTATTAAAATTGTGATCTCAATACACCCTACCCCCCGCGATCTCCATTGGGCATTGCCCGCGATTTTCAGTGCAGTTAATGGGGTCCGACTTGCGGGGCGACTCAGCATGACTTGACAGTAATAAAAGTCAATGCAAGTGCCTGAAGTCTTTTCAAGTCGGAGCGACTTGAGTCTCAGGGGAGACAGCCAAGTCTGGGCAGAGAGCCAAGTTCTGAGTCACCATTGATAAAAGACACTAAAACAGATACAAAGTAATTTACTTCAAAGGAATGCACTCTGATTGAACTCCCCTTGTATAGTTGTTTGGTTTAACCATTTAAAGACTAAATCTTTCCTGACACTTGCTGTTTACAAATAAAAATCCATTACTTTGTGCTAGAAAATGACTTTGAACCCCCAAACAGTATTTATTTTTTTAGCAGAGACCCTAGAGAATAAGATGGCGGTTGTTGCAATATTTTATGTCACACGCTGTTTGCGCAGCGGACTTTTAAACGCAATTTTTTTTGGAAAAATTACCCTTTCAAAAAACTAAACAGTGCTGTTAGTCCAATTTTTTTGTATATTTAATATATTACACCACGAGAATCATGATCTTTATTCTAAGCAAAAAAATCGTGATTCTCATTTTGGCCAGAATCGTGCAGCTCTAATACATAAGTAATTCTGTATTTACTGAACTAAAAAAAAAAAAAATGGGTTTAGTACCACGTTAATTTATTGAAGAGGTGTGTGTGTTTTTTTTTTTTTTTTTTTTTTTATATCTAAATATATTTTTTTTTAAGATATGCTTTAAATAGGAAGTGTAGATTGTTACTGTGTCATGGCTATGTTAGGTATTTGTCTTTTATCAGGTTAGCAGTACATATCCAGAGCTCTGAGTCACTGTATAAACAGTAAAAGTGACAATGTTCAGCACACTGTGACAAACAGGAAAAGTAACAATAGCAGCTGTTATGGGCTTGACCATGTAAAGCTGTTTGTGTAACCTCACTAAGTATGCAGGCCTTTGATTGTACACCATGTCCCCTGCTGCACGTCTGTTTTATGTAAACTGCTATCGCTGTCTTCTGCCAGCTCCATTAATGGTGCCCATTGGCATGCTTCCGTTCACAATGACCTACTGTTTGAGTATAGGAGAGCATGATAGACATTTGATGGATGGTGGATGATTTCATCCAGACAGAGCAATGACTGTTGCTGTTGTGTATGAGCAGCGGCAGATCTATGCAGAAACCCCCAGGGGTTTATTTTTCCAACTAATTGTCATTGTTCCAGACAGATAAGGCAGACCATGACTTCATCTTCTCAGCTGATAGACTCGTATGCCTTTGTTTCAGGGGGCTGATTTCTTCAATGGAGGAGCAGCAGCAGGAGGTCCTTTTGGCTGCCTATTAATCTGACCATACACCTATCTACACATCATATCTAACAAATTCCTGCATCTGTGCTGTGGCTATTGTAATCTGACAGCTGGCCCCTGGATGCGGCTGCTGTTTGACCAACAATTTTACGCCTGGCTTCTTTGATATTTCAATTGAAAAAGTGGGATGGGTCAAAAAGGGCCGGCCACTTAACAAGTTTCACCTGGTCCATTAGGAATTACATTTTAAGCCCCCCCGCAAAAACTCTCCCCCATGTCGCCTTCAACGGGCAGTTCTGCCGCCGAAACCAGCCTATTCAAGTGAGACAAACACCAGCCTTGTGGTTGCAGTGTGGTATTCCCATACAATAACCCTGTCTAACTCTTCAGAGGCCAACACCTGTGTACAGTAAGGGAAAAAAGTATTTAATCCTCTGCTGATTTTGTACGTTTGCCCACTGACCAAGAAATGATCAGTCTATAATTTTAATGGTCAGTTTATTTTAACAGTGAGAGACAGAATGACAACAAAAATATCCAAAAAAAAAATGTATTTCAAAAGGTTTTGTAAATTGATTTGCTTTTTAATGAGTGAAATAAGTATTTGACCCCTTTGCAAAACATGACTTAATATTTGTGGCAAACCCCCCCCCAAGCTTTTCACAAAATAAAAATTCTCACTTTAAGAGGTGTCCGGCGACGGACACACAGCGGTCTATGGGAAGCTTCCCAGCTTGCAATCAGCTGATTGCGAGCTGGGAGGCTGATTTGCCAGTGTTTAGGGCAGGCTCGGGGTGCAAACAGTGCGCCCTGGACAGCCCCCCACTCTACAGTGATTCGTCTCTAGCTCCTGTCCCTGATTATTGGCTGGCACTGCAGTGTCACTTCTGGTTCCCCGGCCACCACTCGCTGTGCTTTGTGGAGTTGCAGTGGAGTTCTGAGAGGCGGAATGTAAGAGATCTACTGATCCCTGTCACTAGAATCAATTAGATCTCTGGTGCACAGCCCAGCCCCCTCACAGTTAGTACACAGTTAACCCCTAGATCGCCCCCTGCAGGTTAACCCCTTCACTGCCAATGACATTTATACAGTAATCAGTGGATATTTCAATTTCTGGTCGCTGTATAAATGTCATTGGTTCCGAAAAGTGTTAATGTCTGCCCCAATATCAAAGTCCTGATAAAAATCACAGATCGCCGCCATTACCAGTAAAACAAAATTTAAAAAAAAATGTAAAAATACTAGAAATGAATTTTCATGGTTTGTAAACGCGGCAACTTTTGCACAAACTAAACGTCGATTGCGATTTATTTATTCATTTTTTACAAAAAAATATGAGGAAGAATATATATCGGCCAAAACCGATTGAATAAATTATTATATATATTTTTTTTTTTTTGTATTTTAGCAAAAAGTAAGAAATCTTGTTGTTTTTGCAAAATTGATGCTTTTCTTTTGTTTATAGTGGCGATCAGAAATGACGCAGAGGTGACCAAATACCACACAATTGTCAGTTAAAGCGACGCAGTGCCGAATCGCAAAAAGAACTCCTACAGTGGGAAATCCTTCCAGGGGTGAAGTGGTTAAAGTGATTCTAAACGATCACCTTGTAAAACAATCCATTCAGTTTAAAATAGAAATGAAAGGCAAAACATTTGTGTATTGATATAAAAAACATTATCAATACCCCCCCCGATAAGTGATCACATTCTCTCGACGACAAAGAAAGAGAGGGGGAGCCGAAAATCCGAAGTACGTGTGCAGTGACGATTTTTGTCGGGTACACACATACTTATGTATCCTATTGTACTACCCCTCAAATACCTGACATCTTTATTTACAGACGTCGATTTTTATCGACGACTTTTTTTGTCATTTTTTTCAGGACACACGTACTCTGGATTACGTCGACTCTTGTCTCTCTTACACTAGTGAATAGCCCCCCCCATAACTATTACAAAAAATATAGTTATGTGTTTACAAAACGGAAAGTAAAGATAAAATTTGACTTACCTAACAAAATGTTCCACT
>BLSH010377340.1:648064-681256 GCA_018402905.1 Glandirana rugosa | reverse complement strand
GGGGGGGGGGGGGGGGGGGCACAGAAGACTACAATAAAAACTGAAAGGTGTTCCAATCCTCCTTCTCTCCCTTGCTGACCGACACTGGGGAGTCAGATCACATGACCGGACCAGAGCGGCCTGAAAATAGGTAAGTATACACACCCCCCCCCCCCCTTTTTTTTTTTTTTTTTTTTTTTTTAACACAAGTTAGATGGCATGGGTGTTAGGAGGGGGTGGGGACTTTTTTGAGGCTAGTTGGGTGTATATTTCTGGAATTTTACTTTAATCACCTATCCACTCTCAAGCCAAAGCTTTTTTATGTCAAATTTTGTATGGGGTGGGTTGATGTCTGTCTTATTGCGGAGATTTCCCATCACTTCCTGTTCCAAAGGCACAGCAAAAAGTGAGGCAAAAACCTTGCAAAGTGTTTTCACTGGCTGATTCGTGTTCACCTCTTCCATACAAATTTGTATTTGCCATCACTTTATGACATAATGACAATGATCTATGTACACATTGAGAGAATCTTCTCAGTGGGGTCACAGACAAGTTTATATTGTGAACCGAAAAATAGCTGGCACACCAGGAGGTGAAGACCTCACGTGTTTACTGAGGTCTTAGTGCTACTAAACCCAAGACCCTGCATTCACTATTATCTGGTCTGCTACAGAACATGGGAATGCAGTTATTTTGGTAAATATAAACTGCTAAATCCCTTTTCTCATCAGCAGTATATAGCAGTCTTGTGACTTCTATCGGTGTCTGGTTAAAGCTTGTAGGAGGAATTTTCATCCTCCTCGGACTGTCCTATGAGGCTGCATGACCCCTGACTTTCTGCCTGAACAGTGCTGATTGGCCTTGTGCTGATCACATGCACCCTCCCAAGAAAAAAAAAAAACAAAAAACTCTCTAGCAATACACACCAAACTGAGCATGTGCAGAGTGCCCCCAAGGCTCTGTTCTATCAGCAGATAGATTGCAGGC
This sequence comes from Glandirana rugosa, assembly GCA_018402905.1. Classification (NCBI taxonomy): domain Eukaryota; kingdom Metazoa; phylum Chordata; class Amphibia; order Anura; family Ranidae; genus Glandirana; species Glandirana rugosa. The sequence goes on along the minus strand of BLSH010377340.1, from coordinate 680,290 downwards.
AGTAAAAGAAGAGGAGAAGACTGGATCAAACAGCCTTTTTGCACAACACAGAGGATTAACCCCTTAGGTTCCACAGTGATTATAACCAGCATGCTTTACTGCATATACAGACTGATTTTATTGTTGTGGTTTTAGTAACACTTTAATTGCAGAAATACATCATAAAAACACAGGCCTCATTCACATAGGCCACATTGGTGTTTGCAGACAGCCTTGGACAGAAGACCTGTACAAGTCAATGACAGGCTGACAGGAACCGTGTCTGGAAGGCCGGGGCTCTGGGATGTCCATTGCAAACAATGCAGTGATGGGTGGAGAAGCAGAAGCTGTAGCAGGATATGACCAATGCTGTGACCCTTAAACTGGGCAACACAGTGTGAGGCAGAAGATGTATGGTAAGGCCGATCATACACTGTTCAATTTCTTTAGTTCTGCCCACATCCTCCACCCTCTACAGTGCAGATGGACAAATTGTCTGCTGTGTCTACTATGTTCTGAATGGATGAAGCCATTGTTTGGCATACAATTTTCCGCCAGCTCCTTTTGATTTTTGAATTGAAGAATGTCTAGCAGGAGGTGACCAACAGGGCCACCTATGTAGCAATTTTCATGTGGTTCATCAGGAACCAGCAAAAGTCACATAATGTATGGCCAGTTTTAGTGTTACTTGCTATATCCATATTCTGTTGATGATGCCGGTATGAAAGGAACCTGATTGCACTAAGTTAAATCTCCCATGTACATGACACAATTCCAGCTTTCACCTCGAGTGGTGAGAAAGTCCTCATTTTGTTTGTAATGCAGATGGTGTTTGTATAAGGCCTGCTATTCAGTGTAATGTTGATTGTGTGTTCGGAGAATAAATACTACGTCTACTTTTGACCTCAATACTATATTGTTGGCAAAAGGTGTTGCATAATAAAAGAACACACATTCTCCCTTCACTAAGAGCCGGTTCACACGGGGGCAGTCCGACTTCAGGGGTGACTCAGTGTGACCCTGCACAGTGCGACTTCAGCACGGCCTGCAAACGACTTCTGTAATAGAAGTCAATGCAAGTCGCCTGAAGTCGCCCACAAAGTAGTACAGGAACCTTTTTCTAAGTCTGAGCGACTTGAGTCACTCCATTTAGAACAGTTCCATTGCAATGCTTGGAGCGCAACTTGTCAGGCGACTCAAGTCACCTGACAAGTCGCCCTTGTGTGAACCGGCTCTAAAAGAAACAAACAAGATTCTTATCTCAAACATTTCTTCATTTTTTTTTTTTTTTTTGTCTTAAAGTAGAAGTTAACTTTTTAGAAAAAAAAATTAAATAAATTCACATTTTTTTGCAGGTAAAAATAAGTGCTTATAATATTCTTCTTCTCAAAAAGTGACCTTCTCCCCATACTGTTGTCACGGGGGAACATGTAACTTGTTTCCAAGGTGAACTTTTCCTTTGTCAGCTCTGGATCTTCATGTTGAGGTGCAAAGGTAAATATCCTCGTCCCCTAGGTCGATCACTCTAAATAACAGACTTGTTTGATCCAGGTGCAAACTGTTCTTTGTTGTTGCAAGCCAGCAATTACAGTAGCCACCCTTGGCTCAGTCATCTTTATAAATAAAGTGGTTGTAAAGCCCTAAGGTTTTTCACCCTAATGCATTCATTAATGTCAAAGACCTTCTGTGCTGCAAAATCCCCCACCCCCCTTTATTTTTCTCTGAGCCCGATCCGATCCAGCGATGTGCACGAGTGCAGTGGCTCCACCCGCTGTCGCTCTCCTTATTGGACAGACTGATAGCAGCGGGAGCCATTGGCTGTCAATCAAAAGCTGTGACACGGAGGGTGGGGCTGAGTCCCACTGTCTGAGTCAATGGACGCAGCAACGGGATTCGGGAGCGAGCCTGCACGGAAAGCGGCTTTCCATGGGGGCAACTGATGAAGAGGGGGGGGCCCTGGAACACTGGTGGGGGACCCCAGAAGGGGAGGACCAAGGCTGCTCTATGCAAAACCATTGCACAGAGAAGGTAAGTATAGGCATGTTTGTTATTTTTATTTAAAAAAAACAAAAACAAAGGTTTACAATCACTTTTTAATTAACTTTTCGGTGCTAATGGTGTGGATAGAGGAATCTTCCCTGCTTGCTTTTGCATTCAGGCAACCTCAGCACCAGCCCAGGATTTAACCCAGTTTGGTGACACACAAAAATATCTATACATGTACAAATCAATTACAAGAAGGTTTATATAATGGCATATTGCTATTTTTCAGAATCCCGTGCATGATAAGTCCACATGCTAAGATGAATGTCATTTTGCTTGGCATACGTGACATTTGCTTGGTTCACACCCCACAATATATTTACCCTGTCACATGAAATGGGACATTGTAAAACCCAATAAACGTGTTAAAACAGAAACATATAGGTTAACAACTAAGGGGTGGCTTATACTAGAACCAGTGTGGGAAAGGCTCATTTTGTGCGTGTTTCCCACAATGTAGGTGAATGTGCTGCTCTTGTGATTTGCATGCGGGTGCCAATGAATTGTTAATGGCACTGCAAATGCAGTGCAATTGCATGGTACCGCAGTACCATGCGGTTTGGTGTAGTGCTTACTTTTTCCATGGTCCAGTGCATTTTGCAGCCCATTGGAATGAACAGGCTGTCAAAACGCACCGCACGGGTACATGTGCATTCTGGTGTGAACTGGCCATAAAGGGGACTCTCAGTGGTGCAGTATAAAATCTGTCTTCACTGTAAGATATGAGTCCTAGTGCATTGTGCCCACTCAGTTTTCAGACTCATGGGGTGTATTCATTCTATGTAGCTGCTTGTATGTTTTGTGTGAATTGGGGCGGAATCACTTGTTAAGTGGTTTTATCTCCAGGTTTAAAAGAGAAGTATGGGATTTTGAAAAAACAAACGTACATGCTCAGCTAGGTGGATGCAGCATCGATCTGATGCTACAGCTGTCTCTTGTTGGCTCTACACCAAGAACTGAGTGATCCAAGACTGCTTATCGCTCGGTTCTCGGGTCCGCTCTGAGCTGTCAGTCACCGACTCTCTGTTCTGTCCCCTCCAGCGCTCACTGGAGAACTGGGCTGTGGAGGGGGTGGGGAGGGGCTGGCTCAGGCTCTCAGAGGTGCGCTGAGCTAGCTGGCGGCCTAGGCATCTGGGTGAATCCCGACATTGTCGGGGTGCCTGCAGAGCCTGGACCAACTCTGCGACGGTTCCCTCCCACTTTTAACTGTTTCCTCATAATCTAAAATAATTCAACAGAAAGAGGGGTATTGGAACCCCCACAGCTGGTGGCCAGACCTTGGAACTCAACCACAGAGATCTCCGTAATAGTTCCCACAAAATAACTTATTGGAAGGTATAACGCTCCAGCGTCCTATCAAAAAAATATATTCGTTTTGGCTGGATTGAGCCATCAAATCCGTCCAAACTGCATCTTGTGCCACTTGAATTTTGAAGAATACCCTAAATTTAACGAAATCATTGCTACAGCAAAGTAAAACTTAAGAGAAGTCCATCTTTCTGAGCAGGTTTACACCCATGTTTAGAGGGTAACATGGAACCTGGTCAGTCCGCAGTCCTCCACCCACTCCGCATATCCAAGAGTTCTTCCCACTCCTAGCATTATTTGAAATGGACTCCATCCGCACACCTGCAGCATCTGTTCAAAGGAATCTCAAAATTAAAAAGAAACAACAATGGGACTTATCCACTGCCACTGCAGAAGAAGGAATTGTGAATCTCCGGATCAATCAAGGTCCATATCTTGGTAAGGATCAGCAGCTGGAGGCATAGTCAGCAGGAGCCTGTGCTTTGCACCCATAATCCATTGATGGTTGCAGTTCTTTGCAAGCTGCTATGCAAAAAACAAAACAAAAAAAACATTTTTTTTTTAATTCTCGATGTGTCTTTTTTTTTCTCCCAAGGTGGACTGTGCCTTTAAGTGGTTGCTTGTATAGTGCATGGTGCAGCCCACGGTGATAAAAGCAGAAGGTCTAAGGAGTGAAGCAATATCCTCCGCCAGGCAGGCAGCATCTGATTTTAATCTATTCTCTACCTCATATGTGACCATAAAAAGACACACCGAATTCCTGACAATGTTCAGTATGTCACTGCTAAAAGCAATACATAAAGATATCAACTTTGCCTCAACTGGAGCACAACCAATTTAGCATTTGAAAATTCTAAGCTTCGTGCAAAAAAAAAAAAAGAAAAAAAACCCAAAAGCTGATTGTTTGCTATGGGCAGATCTTGTCTCAAGCGCTTTTTCTTAATTCCCCAAGAAATTTGGTTAAATGTGCAGCATTGTTTCCCCAGCACAATAGAACATCCCAAATAATGATGCGGTTTGTGTACGGACATTTTGCATCTGCTGTAATACATAACAACATTATTTTTAACGTTCCTTTTTATGTTTACTCTCATTTCTGTTTTAATAATAAAAGTAGAACTATGGGCAAAACTTTTTTTTTTTTTTTTCTTTTTAAAATTTGGGTAGGGTAAGGAAGGGTTATAACCGCTGTCAGATTTTTTTTTTTTTTCCGTGATCTCTGTCCCATTGCGGAGATTTCCTTTCACTTCCTGTCCCATAGCCAAACAGGAAGTGAGAGAATATCTCTGCAAATTAAAGGAATCCCCACCTCACCAGAACACTAGTGTCCCCATTGGAAGAATTCCCATCTATTACTTTTCTGGGGACAACCCAAAAATTGGGGTTTTCTTTTTACTTTCATTGATAATGGTAAACAGGACAAATGGAGAAGGCGAATCTCCCTAACGGGGGCACAGACTGCAATAAAAACTGACAGGGGCTCTAATCCCCCTCTACTCTGTCCAAAACTAAAAAAATACGTTTTGCCTTTAGTTATACTAGAAAGAATAATTGGGTTTATTTTACACGTTGGAAGGGCAACAATCCAGTCCGAGAAATGTTACCTGTACCCAGGCAATGTTCCAGCCGTGCTTAAAATAGAACTAAAGGCTAAAACTTTATTTTCAAATTTTTTTTTTTTTTTCATTTTGGATAGATTAACCACTTCAGCCCCGGAAGGATTTCCAGCTTTAGGACCGGAGCCCTTTTTGCGATTCGGCGCTGCGTCGCTTTAACTGACAATTGCGCGGTCGTGCGGCATTGTACCCAAACGAAATTTGCGTCTTTTTTCCCACAAATAGAGCTTTCTTTTGGTGGTATTTGATCACCTCTGCGTCATTTCTGATCGCCGCTATAAAGAAAAGAAGGAGCGACAATTTTGCAAAAAAACCCAAATTTCTTACTTTTTGCTAGAATACAAATCCAAAAAAAAAAATATAAAAAAACATTTTTTTTCACCGTTTTTGGCCGATTTATATTCTTCCTCATATTTGCGATAAAAAAAATCGCAATCGGCGTTTATTGATTGGTTTGCGCAAAAGTGGCCGCGTTTACGGATGATGAGAATTCATTTTTGGGGTTTTTATTTTTTTATTTTTTACTAAAAATGGCGGCGATCTGCGATTTTTTTTTTTTTTTTGCGGTACTGCGATATTTCAGCGGACATGGCGGACCATTTTGACACTTTTTTGGGACCATTGGCATTTATACAGCGATCAGTGCTATAAAAATGCACTGATTACTGTGTAAATGCCATTGGCAGTGAAGGGGTTAACCTGCAGGGGGCGCGCTAAGGGTTAACTATGTTCCCTGGGCGTGTTCTAACTGTATGGGGGATGCCCTAACAGGGGAAGGGAAGTTATCACAGCCTTCACGTAAAAGAAGGCTGTGATCACAGCCCTTCCCCCTCACACAGAGCGGAGGTCCGTGTTTACATACACGGACCTCCGCTCACTCGCTCCGGGGGGGCCATCGCGGGTAGCCGGCGGCAATCGAAGCCGCCGCACCCGCTCCCTGGCCCTCCCCGAACACAGTGAGCGCGCGGGCGTGCCTCCGGCGGTGCGCGCGCGCTCACAGTGCGCGTTATCGCAGCCGCCGTCGTATGACGGCGATTTGCGATAACGAACCACCTTGTCGCCGTCAACCTGCGGTTGGCGGTCGGCAAGTGGTTAATAGAGGCTTTCCCCTCACTATCTGTTCCATCTTTTAGTGACATTGGTGGTCAGGACAAATGGAGAGGGTGGTTGTCACCAATTGGGACACCACAGAACACTCTCCTTCTCTCCTCATTTCCATAACATAAGCGAGAAGTGTTTTGTAGTCCAGCTGCATAAACACAGGTAGGGCTGACAACTCTGCTTGGAATTTCAGTGCAGCAGAGGCAGGATTGTGCAGGCACATTGGGAAGTTCAGATCACACTGGAGTTTTTGGGAAGTCAACAGATCTTCATTTTCTGTACTCAAAGCAAAACCCCGAAAATGAGCATGTATTGCAGAAATATAGTGACTGGCTTTTTTTTTTGCCCAGACATGCTCAATAATTCAGAGTTTACCCTGAGGCAGCAACTTCTGGACTCCAAACTGTGGCCCGGGGGCCAGATGCGGCTCTTTGGTTGCTTTTATCCGGCTCTTGGGGCACATCCACTGACACCAATGATGGGGCACAATTCCTCCCAATGATACCAAAGATGGGGCACAATTCCCCCAATTGACACCAACAATAGGGCACCATTCCTCCAGTTGACGCCAACAATGGGGCACAGTCCCTCCCAATGACGCCAACAATGGGGCACAGTCCCTCCCAATGACGCCAACAATGGGGCACAGTCCCTCCCAATGACGCCAACAATGGGCACAGATCTCACTGATCTCAAAGATGGGGCATAGTTTACTCCCACTAATGCTGAGACATTTTCTACTCCCATAAATTGGGACAGTAAATTGGACCTTTGTTTGGAGACCTCTGATCTGGAGGAACCTTGGGGTTCTGTGGAACCCTGGCTGTGAATGTCTGCTCTAGGCACTTGTCCATGAGTACCATGTAGAAAATGCAGCCCCAGCAGGCGGGAGTAGTGCTGCACGTGTAATCGTAATAAAATCATGATCGCTATTTACACACACACACCCCCCTCCCCTCTGCGATCTCTATCATGCATTACAGTGATTTTCAGTGCAGTTAATGGAGTCCGACTTGCGGGGCGACTCAGCGCGACTTGACTGTAATAGAAGTCAATGCAAGTCACCTGAAGTCTCCCCAGGAACTTTTTTCTGAGTCTGAGTGACTTGAGTCGCTCCTATCTGGGCAGACTGCCAAGTCTGAGATCATTGTTGATAAAAGCAGCAAAGAGATACAATGTGTCTAGTTATCAAAGGAATGAACTCCCTTGTATAGAAGAGTTTTTTTTTTTTTTAGTTTAACCATTTAAAGACTAAATCTTTTCTGACATTTGTTGCTTACAAATAAAAATCCAGTATTTTCTGCTAGAAAATTACTTGTAACCAAAAAACATTATCTATTTTTTTTTTTTAGCAGAGACCCTAGAGAATAAAATGGCGGTTGCTGCAATATTTTATGTGACACAGTGTTTGTGCAGTGGTCTTTCAAATGCAATTTGTATGGGGAAAAATTACACTTTCAAAAAAAAAACAGTGCTATTAGCCCAATTTTTTTTGTATATGTAAGATGTTACGCCGTGAGCATCGTGATCTTTATTCTAAGCAAAAAAATTGTGATTCTCTTTTGGGCCAGAATTGGCAGCATTATTTGAATCCTATTACCCACAAATGATATATATGTGAACTTCTTTCCTTCTTACAGGTGACGCTCGGTAGCAAGGCTGCTTTGGCTGAACTGTGTACTGGAGATGTGGTTGTTGCCATTGATGGAGAGAACACAGATGGAATGACTCATTTAGAAGCACAGAACAAAATCAAGGCCTGTGAAGATGATCTGTCTCTCACCATTAACAGGTAACTTTCTCTGAGAGGATAGATGACAACATATAACCAGTTTGCATTTTCTCTAAGTGCTTCAGCCACAGCTCATGTAAAAACATGAATGTGTATGCATTCCTGCGGTCTCCTCCCTCCTTGTGTGTAAGTGGGAGCGTGAGCTGTCATTAGATGTCTATTCAGAGGCAGGGGACCAGAGCAGTACAGAGGTCTGTGTAAGGGCACGATGTGTAGGGGGAACATCGCTATGGTTTGTCTATATCATCAATCCAATTAGTAATGGGCAAATGGCTATATCTTTTTGTTCCTTTTTATATCTCTTTTCTATGACTGAGTGAACAAGGATTTATACAATTCAAATTCATTGCAGTTTGCTTTACAAATGCTGTCAGAAGCAGAAAACAAATACCCGCACATGAGCCGCCATATCCTCAGATCTATCCTTTGTTACCCAAGTGCTTGATGATTCTTTGCAGATGTTGAAGAGTGATAACAGCTGTATATTTCGGTGTGTATGTATATGTATGTATGTGTGTGTGTGTGTGTATATGTGTATGTATGTATGTGTGTGTGTGTATGTATATGTATGTATGTGTGTTTACACAATGTGGGATTCATCCGGTATACCAGATAGCGTACAGCCGCATAAAAAAGAAATATTGTGTATTTTCAGTAAGCACATACTTTGAGTTATATGAATTACAAATTATACGAAGAAACAAGGTTTGTGTATAAATTCAAAATCTGTTTTACAGTTTATTTTATTAACAATGTATACAGTGTCCTTGTGTGTTTGTGTTTGTGTTTGTTTTTTGTTTTTTTTTGTTTTTTAGCTATTTTTAAGAAATTTATTGCAAATTTTCTACCCGAAGATCCTGCCAATAACCGCTCTTCCTGTTGGCAGGTTCTTCTTTTTTTCATGTGATTAAAGTTTAAGACGTTACAAAGAAACTTCTTATAAATCATTGGGAATCTTCGCAGAATAATACATCCAGCCCGGCCATACATCTTTACATTTCTGCTGTTGATGTTTAAGCATGTGTGCCCAGTGTTCCACTTCCATAATAATATCTACTTCCCTCCTTCCAGTCTGAGCGTGGGGGGGAGGTGGTCTGTTTCCAGAACCTGGGAATTAGGGTTTTAGCAGTATTTAACAGATGGAGAGTAACACTTCTCTTTTATAAACGTTTAGTCGAGGAGGGGGTCCCATGAAAAAGAAATTGGAAGGGAGAACTTTTTATAGGTCTAAGAGTCGTGTGTTTTTTGTTTTTTTTTAAATCTTTAGTCCAGGGGGTGATGACCTTCCAGAAGGTTCTGATCTTGGGACAGGTCCACCAAAGGTGGAGGAATGTGCCACGTTGGTCACACCCTCTCCAACAGCAGGCATCAGCAGTGGGAAACCTCTAAGCTGAACGGGATTGGGTCTTGTACCACCTGGTGATAAATTTATAAGCCAAATTTTGGATACGTGAACTAATAGAGGTAGTATGCGTCAATTTAATGATCCTCTGAATCTGTGGAGGGGTAAGTTTCAAGCCAAGTTCCCCCCCCCCCCCATACTCTATTTTTAATAGGCTGTTGGGCTGGCTCCCCCCATTTACCTGATAGACACCCCAACAGTCAACAGAATGAGCGCACATAGCAGACTGGCACCGCTGCTGCCAACTGTGAGACAGTGACTTGGTTGTTACTTGCAGAACTTCCTGGTAAGGAAATGTGCAACAAACTCAAAAAATGATTTGCTTTTAAAATATTATATACAGTGAGACATGATGCTGTAAATTGCATTTTGGGCTTGCATACACTTTTTAAAAAACATTGATTAAGATTTTACCCTTTCCCTTTTGAAGGGTTTACTTAAATGTCTCCGTCTGCATGTAGCCACTGAGATGTGCATACAACCACAGCATTAGTCAGCCTGTTGCTGATGTGAACGCAAACAGTTGTGACTCCTGGGTGCAGAAATAAACTGAAATCTGTCAGTGTACGGCCCTGTGCACTCATATGAATCCGCCCTAATCTAGAATTATTACGAGGAGGCATTCATTTTGATCTTACAGTCTGACCCTCATCCTTGCCAATGAAATGAATGAATGAATGCCCCAACACTTGACATGGCTGAACACGTCTAAATGCGCCTAAACGCATTTGAAAAATGCGGCGTTAGGTATATTTTTGGCGCTGCTTTTCTACTGTCAGGAGAAAAACTATTCAGAAGAGCCTAGTGTGCATAAGGCCTAACTGGTAAACCTGTAGCCGCTTCCAAGGAAGCGGCTTCCTATGATGGTGTACTCAGAAGAGGAGAATGCTGGCGGGGGACCCCAGAAGAGGAGGTTCGGGGCCCGCTCTGTGCAGTACTGTGCATGCACCGAGAAGGCAAGTATAAACATGTTTATTACTTAAAATAAATTAATTAACTGGGCCTTTTACAAATGCTACAAGAGTAGCTATGCTTATAAGATGCTTAAATGGTTTATCTGCTGGGAGTTTTTATGGGGACATAATCTGCTATACTAGGCCTGATAAGTGAAGATGTTTTACAAGCAGAAGAAATGAACAGGTCAAGGTAGTAACTCCTGCTCCCTATCTGTATTTAGTTGCTATGTCAGTCATTGTTTAAACATTGGGAAGTTTTGCTTCATCAGCATGAATATTTTAAGTCATTGTGAAGTTAATTGGTAGATTATTTTCCTTTCATCTGTCACTTATTAAACCGATACTAAGGCTATAGCAGCCGCGAGCAATAATCGCAAGAGAATACGGAAGGCTGGTTGTACCCAAATTGATCCTTTCCTTTTTTCCTTTTCCTTTCCTTCCTTCCTATTTTTTTTTTTTTCCTCCTTCTTCCTTTTTTCTTTTTCCTTTTTTGCCTTGACTTTAAAGTGTATAAATAAACTGTTACTTTTTAGAATTAAGCTATACATTAAAAAAAAAAAAGCATGATGCAGTAAGGCCTCATACCTGCTGGAGGAGTCCTTTTAGCGTAAACTCCTTGGCGTTTTCCCATGCCCAAGGAGCTGCAGCTAAATTGTTGTAATGCACGGTACTCGTGTTAACGCCGATGGCTTTTGCATCAGCATTTACATGCACATCCAACATATTTCCCTAAACACAAAACTGGCACGTTCAGGGAAATATACCATACATGCATGCGTGGGAAACCGCTGTTGCAGAACCCATCGGCTTTTGCATGAATATGGGCCATGTCTAGCCAACCACTTGTATGGGCGGCCGTACCAGGCACCTGTGGCTCCCCAGGTACAGGAAAGTGCTGAGGAATTTATACTAGAGGAGTTTACAAGAAAGGAACGGCAGGATAGGAGCTGTTCACAGAGATTATTATTTAGGGATGGAGGAAAAAGTTCAGTGCCCTGCTAGGTATGCTGCCTGGATGAGCTCTGGGGATGGAGCATGGACGTGTGCACAGAAAAAAGGGGATCCTTTAAGGCGCTTCCAAGCGGTTGTTGTAGTTATAAACAATAAATCGCCATGTTGTGGGTCATTACCCAAAGGGTTAACCTCCATCTTGGTACACCCTACACCCCGGCTCTCATGCAGTGACCGGCTACTCTCTGATGTAAGTGCCGTTTTTAACTTTATGATCTGCCAATAAATTTTAGACTTTTTACAACGAACTTTGATTGTCCCAGAAACCTTTGTTCCATCACCAGGTTAACCCTTTGGGTAATGACCCACAACCCACAGTATGGTGATTTATTGTTTATAACAACTACAACACCTGCTTGGAAATGCCTTAAAGGATCCCCTTTTTTCTGTGCATACTAGAGGACATTGCAGCCTCTATACATCTGCATGAATGAGGCTTTAGGCCGGCCATACACGGTTTGAATCCTGGCCGGTTCAGCAGGAACCGGCCGAGATTCAAAGCATTAATGAGCAGGATTAATGTACAGTGTTGATCAACTTTGGTACAACCAGCCTGCCAAATTCTCTTACGATTATCGCTAGTGCCTGCTATAGCCGCTGGCAATAATCACTGTTTTTTCCTCCTGACGGGGACGGTTGGGGGAAGCCATTCATGCTTGGAGGGATTCCCCTGTCAGCATAGTCTGTGTTGATGGGGAAACCCATGGTTGCAGGAAATAAATTTACACCATGTATGGCTGGCTTGGGGCCTGTAATGGTAAAAACTCTGGGGCCCTAAATTGAAGAATTACTCTCTAGAGAAGAAATAAAAAAAAAAATCACGATTTTGACCATATTATTCCTGAAGTCATATACTTTGAATTTTCTGCAGTATTTTGTGGCCTATGATTAATGGCAAAAATATGCTGAGCACACAACATTGTCCTTAGACTATCCCATTTATGTACCATACTATTAGAGCACCCAGCTGTATCAAACCACATGAATGGAGCCAACTCTCTTTTCAGTTGTTGTATATGTCTGTGAGAAAATGCTTGTGCCTGTTGCTATGGTTACATACACTTTATAAACCATTTCTATTTTCCTGTAAATCTGCACTGTGTAGTGTTTGTTTTGGGTTTGTCAGCGATTTGGTGAAGCAATAGAACTGTATTTAGGAGTGTAACAAAGGTGTATGCCTGAACGGGGCAGAAAAAATGGAATATTGGCAGCGTAATGAGAAGGCCTTTTCTTTACTGAAAACAAATGGTTCTCTGAAGAACATTTAATTAATCCATCGCATTTACCAATATACTGAAAAAAAAGTAATGTTGCTTCAATGCAGGCAATATCCAGTGCAAGGTTATTTTAATAAATAGGATATAAAAGAGCATTTGCTTCAGGCTAATTGGGGTTGATGGGCTGTTGGTTAAAAAGTTATAGAACCTTATATTGGGTGTGCAAAACTGTCATGTTTACATCCAAAGCTTGAATCTTTATACCAGGGTTTTTCAAATGAGGTTCCTCCAGAGGTTCTAGGAGTTCCTTGAGCAATAAGCTATTTCTGCCTCTCCGATAAGTTCCCATTGACACCATTGATCATTTAGCTATGTCTAAGGTGGTAGTTCTATCCAAAAACCACAAGTGTAAGGAGCATTCTTCCCACTAACCATCACACAAATGTATCTTGAGTTGTAGATCTAGTATAGTAACTTTTATCAGGGTATCAGACCGGAAAGTTATTTTTAAGGGTTCCTCTATGCTGAAAAGGTTGAGAAATACTTCTCTACAATAGTGAATGCCTGTCCATTCGTCTTTAAAATCCCCCTGACTAGTTTGAGCTCTTGTGGTTTGCTAGAGGCTTTCCCAGCATCCTGAAGAACTTGCAACAGCCCCCCCATAGACTATGGCTGTCTTCCTTCTGTCTCCCTGACTGGCTCGATCATGTCGAACTTGAGATTAGGGCTTGCTGGGAGGTCATACCATATGTTGCAGCGTTCCCACCTCCTCTTTACACTGCAAATAATGAAGTTGCGACTAATAAGTCTGCTTTTTGATTGTGTTGCATGATGGTGAAGAATGTGCCCGTTCTTCTTGCCAAACCTGATTGTGGACGTGAAGTCCTAAACTTGCAGGGAATTTACATAGGCCCAAAGTATAACGGCACATAATATGAAACCTTGTTCCTTACCCTTGCAAAAATAATACTGGGACAGATTAAGTTTGAAAACGAGCAAGACCACATCTGTCAAATACAAGGCCCGTGGGCTGAATTTGGCCTGCCAGGCCTTGTCATGTGGCCCTCCCACCCAGTTTTGCAGCCAAAACATGGCGGAACTCCCCTCTGCTCCCACTCCCTGCTGTTACTTGTAAACACAGAATCCTTCAATGTTGACAAGGGACAGCTTTGCTCTCAGCTGCTCCTGGATCTACTGGATACCTGCACACACTCTTTATGAGAACATATCCCCAGAAAGAGAGAGAGAGAGATCTCCCTGCAAGGTGAGACATAGCCACCTACACATGGAGGTACTAGGGCCAGGTAGGAGAGAGAGGCGAGGAAACTTTGGGGTGGGAATGGTTGGGGTTGCACACTGTGCATAGCGCCCCCCCCCCCCCCCTGAACCCTGCACTCTGTACATAGCACACCCCTGTACCCTGCACTCTGTACATAGCTCACCCCTGCATGCTGTACATAGCGCACCCCTGTACCCTGCATGCTGTACATAGCGCACCCCTGAACCCTGCACCTTGTACATAGCATACCCCTTCACTCTGCAAGCTGTACGTAGTGCATCCCAGATACAACCAGTCCTTTGAGAGCAACCATACTGCTGATGCAGCCTGCGATGAAATTGAGTTTGACACCCCTGTGCTAGACCATCCAAAGAAACCCACTTGAGGACATAGATCATTGAAAAAAAAAACTTTAATTGCTGGCAAGAGAAAACCTCCAATAAAACTGTGACAACAATACTAGAAAAAAATGGGCAGAAGGGTGGGCAACTCTGGTGTAGAGATGAAGATCTTCAGGTTAGCAAATTTTGTCAGGTGTTGCCTGACGTTTAGGCCACACTTCATCACCTCATGCCACCTCTATCACACATAAGCCACTTTAAGCTTAAAATCCATCTAAACCCTCCTCTCATTTACAGCCAAAAAAGCGGCCATCTTAAACATAGAAAAATCTTAGCCTCTGATCTGCAGTTATCTTGGAGCTGTACATGTGATCAGTTATGACACCAACCATATGATGGCTTGACCATTTGATTGAGGGCACAAGCACTTGTGAAAGTTATCATTCATTGCATGTCTTGAATGTAATGGTTCTGGGAAAGTGTTAAATCGGTGGGTTTAACTGTGTTGCCAGGTAAAAAAATAGACTATTAGGACATTATTCACTCAAAGTTCCCTTTTGGTAGGAGCTCAAGAAGCCTATGTTACTGTTGCCTGTGGACGTTCATCTATGAAGGCAACACATTTCCACTTCAACAAAATTCCCAGGTCAGATCGGTCTTTCTAACAGAGCAAGACAAGTCTCTGGACAATCCATGTGAGCTATGGGCACTCTACTATACTTGATTTGTGTCCATACACAACCACACCAGTCTTCTGGAATATAGCATGGGACTTGTTCCCCAGTACTAGACAGATATGTGAATAGGTCTACAGTGTATATATATATTTTTTCATTGTTGGAGAGGAAGGCTTTTTTTTTTTTTTTTTCCCCTCACGGGGTCTTGGGAAGTGTCTGTTTATTGGCAAAAGATGGACATTTTGGTTATAAATAATTACAGATCATATTCCACATTCCAAAACATCCTGTCATTTGTCATGTCAGTGTTTTCTCTCTCTCTCTGTGTTGGAAAATATTTTGTGATCTCCATGTCTAAAAGGGACCCACTAATGAGACCAAAAGGTATCAGAAACAGGAGATGACTAGATCTATGAGTAATATGTGAGCTCACCACCAGATAACTCCAGTTGACTAATCTCAGGGGGAAATATTCAACATTGCAGACTACTAATTGTGGCCTGTTGCTATTGTGCTGGAGGTGTTTGGTTGTGTCTCCTCCTCCCAACTCGATAGACCTAAACACATATGAATGCTGCTTGCAGAGAGAATAGGGTGCCAGACGTGTAAAGCTGGCCATAGACGGTGTGATTTTTGCTTGCTTCCCTCATCAACACAGTAGCTCCCCAGAGGGGGGGGGGGGCGCCTCGGAGCACACAGTAATTATTGCTAGCAACAATCGCATGAAAAATCAGACATGCTGCTTGCACCCAAGATGATGATTGATTAAACAACTTTGGTACAATCAGCCTGCCCATACATGGTTTGAATTCTGGCCGGTCCTTGCTGAACCAGCCGAGATTCGAACCGTCTATGGACGGATTAACACTGAGAAATCTGAACGAATGCTACTTTTAGTTAAAGGGGAGATTCTCTATAATCTTTGTGCAATCACGTACTGTATAACCAAGACCTTGCTCTAAATTTAGCAGTTTCCCCAAAGATGCCATTCTGTGCCCGGTAACACAGATGTGATATGTTTGTAAGGTCTCCATATTTAGTAAACCTTGAGAGTCACTAGGGATTTTTTTTATCGTTTGTACCCCTACCCTTCTATTCACTTAGACACTGCAGAGTCATCCGTGTAAGGAACATCATGGTGTAATGGAAATAATGTTCTATTTTTGTGCAATAAAATATACTTGGAGAAGAGGTCAAATGGTAGTGGACATGGGAAAATGTTTGTAGTATTGTACAATACATGGGCCAAATGTTCAAATATACAATTCAGTGGATATTCTGGAAATGAGTACTTAAAGCTGAACTCTGCTTATAATTTATATTGTACATTCCTGCAGCTTGGATCAATGTAATAATGCATATCTAGTACCTGAGGGACTGCTAGGGAAGCTTGCAGTCACTGAACTGAAGCCCATAAAATGGCTATCGCTGTAGTAGTGCCGACTACTACAACTTTTTTCATATTCCCCAACGGTTCCTCCGGTATAAATTTATGCATTAATACATTTGTCCAATGTAAGTATGCAATAAATATGGTACCTTGAATTCCACTTTCAATATTTTTGATAAATTGCTTACCTAAAAGTAATATCCAATGTAGTAGCCAGTTAGTTGATACAGTTGCGATATGGGAGCAAATCTTGGTGTTTGATTTCTAAAGGTAACATGCAATACATAAACTGAGCAGTATGCATATTAAAATTTTTTTACCAAAACCAACAACCAAAGCAGTATGTCATTGTCCTCGCAAAGCTGGAATTCCTGGCCGGACACTATTCAGAATCCACTTGTATCCTAAGACACAGACTCAAAACCTAGTATGACACACAATGCCTGGTCTCAGAATAATTGATTAAATAATACGCCCCGGGGGAGTCCTCTTTCACCCTGCTTCCTATAGCCTATTACACACTAGTGGGTTTTTTTTTTTTGTTCAACCTAGCAGCCCTGAATGAAAAAGTAAGACAGTTTATGAGGCCCCCCACCCTGCTGCCAGAACACTCTGGTCCGCTCTCTCAGCTATTGGCTGAGATCGCTAATCTGGAGCTGGTCAGCAACCCTTCTTTGGTCATGCCCCATAGACAGAAGCCGTTGGACTGGCTGCAATACACACAGGCTGAATGTTGGTTGGTTTCTATTGAACCGGCCAATGCCTCCTGACATTCAGCCTGTGTGTACTAGACTTGTCTCTAGAAAGGTTTGGAGAAAGTCAAAGGTTGCCTTCTAGACACACAATCTAGTGTAAGCTGAAAGGGGAGGTTGCACAACATAGTGACTGGCATGAGGCTGTATACTCCTCAGAAGCCTTATGAAAACATTGCTCAATCTGCCTATAGAAAAATTAAGCACAAGTTGTAAATTCATGTAAATTGAGGTTACTGTAGCTTGGTGTGGGTGTTTCCTGGGTTGCAGTAGCAGTTTTCTGGACTTGCTTTCTTAGGTGAGATGATTGGTGGTTATGACGACAGGCGCTAACCAAAAATGACTAGTTCTATTGGGTATTCTCCTGGCAATTGTCCATTTTTGCTATGTCTGCTGTCCATCTTGTCTATTTCTGCATAATTGCATGCTAGTGAGTAGTGAAGGGGCTAGGCATTTAAAGGAGAAACCAAACCTTTACAGAAAGATGCAGCATCATAAGAAAGAGGTGAATTCAGTCCCACCAAGCTTTCTTGTGATACCCAGTAAAGTGGCGTAATGCTGGGTATTTGTTTTTTACTCTTGAGAAGCTACCAGTGTTCATTTCGTTGACTAAAACCGACTAAAACATTTTAGTCGACTAACGTAATACCATTTTTAGTCAACCAAAATGACTAAAACAAAAGCAATTGAACACTGATCTTTAGTGCACGTTCATACCTCAATACCCTAAATAATAACATAACATATTGGATTTTTCACTCCAGCGGTATATAATAAGTTTGGAAATTTGTAGTAATAATAATAAACTTTATTTTATATAGCGCCTTTTTAAAGGTGGCTTCTCCAAGCGCTTTACAAGAAATACACAGGAAATACACAGTATAAAACACAAGAAATACACGGGATAGCATATCATAAGGGATAAACCAGGGATATGCAATTAGCGGACCTCCAGATGTTGCAGAACTACAAGTCCCATGAGGCATAGCAAGACTCTGACAGCCACAAGCATGATACCCAGAGGCAGAGGCATGATGGGACTTGTATTTTGCAACAGCTGGAGGTCCGCTAATTGCTTATCCTTGGATAAAGGGACAATTAAGTGAAAGCTTAAGTTTTTTAGATGTAGTTTGAATGAGTTTATAGAGGATGACTCTCTGACATTCTTAGGAAGTGAATTCCATAGTTTTGGCGCATAGCAGGAGAAGGCTCTGTCCCCCATTGAGTGTAGGTGACTAGGGGGGACACACAGTAGACCAGAATTTGAGGAGCGGAGGTTACGAGGGTGGGGGCGAGTAAGTTGAAAAAAGTTCAGAGAGATAATGGGGTGCTAAGCCATGAAGAGCCTTGTAGGTGAGCAAGAGGATCTTAAAGTCTATGCAAAACCTGATGGGTAGCCAGTGCTAGGGCTCCAGGATAGGGGTAATATGATCACTTGTACCACTCCTAGTCAGGATTCTGGCTGCAGAATTTTGAACATATTGGAGCCAATTCATGATGGATTTAGGTACACCAGCAAGTAGAGCATTGCAGTACTTAAGTCGGGAGAATACACATTTATGGATCAGCTTTTCAGCTACAGTGTATAATGGCATGGGACGCAGCCGAGCAATATTTCTCAAGTGGAAAAAAGATGTTCTGACAACATTTTGTACATGTGACCCAAATGTTAGACTAGCATCAAATATTACCCCTAGATTTTTCAATTTGGACTGAAGCTCAAGTACAGTGCCATCTATAGATAAGCTATTTGGATTGGCCTTACGTAATTGATGGGGGGTGCCAATAAGCATGGCTTCAGTCTTGTCACAGTTTAATAGAAGGAAATTATGGGCCATCCAAGTTTTTATTTCACTAATACAGTTAGATAGGAGAGAAGTAGCCAAAGTAGAATCTTGTTTAGTGTGGATGTATATCTGAGTGTCATCAGCGTAGAAGTGATACTTGAGCCCATGTGATCTAAGCAGTTGGCCAAGTGGAAACCTGTACAGTATATGCTAAAAAGTAAGGGACCCGAGATTGAGCCCTGAGGAACACCGTACTTGACTGGGCCAGATTCAGACTTGAATCCACCAAGAGAAACAAAATGACAGCGATCAGTGAGATATGACTTAATCCATTTGAGACTCCAAATATGGTTTCAAGACGAGAGAGTAATAGATTGTGGCCTACAGTATGAAAGGCAGAACTAAGATCTAGTAGAATAAGAATAGTTGGTGACCCGAAATCAGAGGCTAACAGAAGGTCGTTAGTGAATTTGACCAAGGCAGTTTCTGTGCTGTGTAGCTGCCGAAAACAAGTTTGGAGGGGCTCAAATAGATTATTTAAAGTCAGTTGATTTTGTAACTGAGATGTCACAGCCCGCTCGAGGATCTTGGCAAGGAAGGATAAGTTAGATATTGGGCGAAAATTGTTTAAATTGTCCAGGGCCATGTTGGATTTTTTTGTGGTACCGGGGTGAGAGCAGCAGTTTTGAGGATTGTTAGTCGACTAAATGGGACTAAAACTAAAATGCAATTTTAGGACTACGACTAAGGCCTCATACACACGGGCATATGCAAAAAAATAATCAAAACATCGGGCCCGACGTCAGTGGAAAAAATCTGGGTTTTTTTTCAGCGTTAATGAGCGTTGGCATCAATAGGCATTTTTTAAAAACAACCAGTCCTCTGCTATTTTTTAACCTAAAAATGGCTGTTAACGTCGGTACGGCGTTTAGTGAGCTTTTTGCCGGCTTGGCGTCAACGCCAAAACACTACAGCCTCAGAATGTGCTGGTCCCGCGTTCTATTTACAGCTCACCAACGCCCTTTACAGCTCAAAAATGTCTGCGTTTTTATGGGGCCATTGAATAACCAGGAGAGCTGCAAAAAACTTGGCGTCAAAAAACACCCGTGTGTATGAGGGCTAAGACTAAAACTAAATCGAAATTTGCTGGCAAAATTAACACTGCAAGCTATGCACAGCTGCTACAAGTCCAAAAAATCCAGTTGATTATCTGACGTGAGCACAGGGAAATATGTAAGTTCCCCCTTAAGAATAGCTTTCCATGAGCTTTTGCAACAGTGCAAGTTTAGTGCATTTACATATGGAATCTAAATGGCACACAACGCAACTGTGTATGTGAACATCTCTATGTCGAATTTAAAAAAGAGAAATATTCCATCTGGTTTTATTGTAGAACAAGATTATTCAAAACCAACGAAACCAGACAGATCTACCAAAGCACCAAGCATATGTACTGAGAGTTTCTCATAGGTCACACATGGTATCTATTGTTCAAGCTTAATCCTGAACACCTGCTCAACAGTCCAAAAGCAATTGTGTCACCTACACATTGCTATCACGCACACGTATAGATTGCTTTTTCTAAGAGACTTTCACCTTTTTACAATCTTAAAGCGGAACTACACTGCATCTGAGCACCACAGACTGAAAACGCAAATAAATTCATTTTTCATTGCAAACTCCCCATCCATCCATCCATGTCCCCATGCTTTATTTTGCTGAGAAATCAACTCAAAGTGGTATTAAACTGCCACTACAATAAAAATAAATTGGGGGGCCCCCTTACAGGGTTACGTCATAATGTACTAGTATGCACCGCATACTAGCACATTATGACAGACTTGCCTGTAAAGCAGATCCCTCCTGTGCAGCGCTGTCCTAGATTCCCGACACTGCCATCTTCACCCGGTCTTCCTTCTGGGTTCACAGGCTCTTGCTGTATGTGGCCGGGGCTCCGATGATGTCACTCCTGCGCCCTCGGCTCCAACACAGAACTCTGAAGGTATGGCACGGTATGCTATCCCTTCAGAGCACATGCGCCAGTGACGTCACTAGCAGCATCCTTTGTGAATATCTCCTAAACAGTGCAAGTTTAGGAGATATTCACGGTACCTACAGGCAGGACTGCTGTTAGAAATCCCGGGGCCCCATACAGCCTACCTGACAGGGCCCCCTTCCCATGTCCGAAAGTGACTGAGGACATGGATTTATCAGTCCCTTTCTCTGTAGCCTCAGCACGCAGATGAATGAATAGGAAGCACTCCAAGGCTTCCTGCTCATTCACAAACTGAAGATAGTCAACACAGTTTACTATGCTTCAGTTATGAATGGACACAGGAGTGATTGGTACTGATGCTCACTGTGTTCATTCAGGAAAGCAAGGGGCCAGTAAGTGACCTATCCCCCTGTGTACCCTCAGCAGCTGCCGGCAGGGGAGGAGAGGAGGGAAGCTGGCAGCACTGCGGGGGGAAAGGGGCACACGGGGGGGGGTTCACTTTAAGTAAGGGCAGATGGTTCTTGTAGCGTTTGCTTCCTCTAATCTATTTGTCTTTAGCTCAGGCATGCAAGTGGGAGGGTGTGCTTAACCCCTGCTCCCCTCCTGAAGACTCCTGGGAGGTATGACATCATTTGCCTAGGCCTAGAAAACAGGAAGTAACTGAAAAAAAAAAAAAAAGTTTAAAACCTGTAAATATGATTACTTATAATCTATTTACTAATGCTAGCAGCATGAGGATTACAAATAGTCAATGTTGATTGAGAGTGAAGTTCTGCTTTTATCTGGCCACAGAAAGACTAAAGTTCAGCAGAGACTGAATATTGATCGATCCATGGCTGCTCCCATTCAGGAGGAGTTGACCTAGTGATTGACATCTCTCAAATGGGACGATTGGACAGTTTTGTGTCCCATCAGTGCATGCAGCCAGTCCGCTGCTACACTGATCAGTGTATTCTGACAGCGGAGGAGTCCTGCCTTAAGAATACAATGACAAAGCGAGATGATTC
The DNA here is from genome assembly GCA_018402905.1 of Glandirana rugosa. NCBI lineage: Eukaryota > Metazoa > Chordata > Amphibia > Anura > Ranidae > Glandirana > Glandirana rugosa. The sequence continues at coordinate 658,636 of BLSH010377340.1, read as the reverse complement.
CTTCATCCAATTTTGTAAAAAATGATCCATGTATGGTCAGCTCTAGCAGTAACCACATCAAGTACATGTAAACTAAAATCGTATAATCTTTAAAGCTGAGGTTTTGCTAAAAATAATTTTCTCCCTACAGCGGAGTATGTCGCAAGTTGTGCAAGCTGCTGGATCCTGGAGAAGTCATGTGTACAGTGATGCTCGGTCCTCTTCCTGTCTCTGAACTGTGGGGGTTAAAGTGGCTGTCAACTCTTGACAACCACTTTAAACTACAGGTAAGCCAATAATGAGGCTTACCTGTAGGTCCTGGGAATATCTCCTAAACTTGCATAGTTTAGGAGATATTCCCTGTATCTGCATGTGCCAACGTCATCGGCACATGCGCACTGAAGAAACGGGCCGCTTGGTGCCGTTTCTGTGGGGCCGTGCCATTACCGACGGCTTCCGCATGCATGTGCAGGAGTGACGTCGCAGCTTCGGCTAATCACAGCACCGGAGCCGTGAACCCGAAAGTAGCCTCGGGTGGAAGATGTCGGCCCTGAACTCAGAGTGCTGACTCCGATACAGGGCTTCATTCTAAGGTAAGTATTTCATAATGAGCTAGCATGTGATGCATACTAGCTCATTATGCCTTTCGCTTGCAGGGTTTTATTTATTTATTTATTTAACTTTTTAGAGGATTTAAAACCTCTTTAAAGTGATTGTAAAGTCTTGTTTTTTTTTTTAATAACAAACGTGTTCTACTTACCTCCTCTGTTCAGTTGATTTTGCACAGAGCAGCCTGGATTCTCCTCTTCTCAGGTTCCTCTTTGCTTCTCCTGGCTCCTCCTCCTCCTATCGAGTGCCCCCTCAGCCAGCAACTTTCTATGGGGGCACCCGAGCCGAGTCAGAGCTCCGTGTAGCCATTCAGACACTGAGCCCCTACCCGGCCCCACCCTCTCCCTCCCCTGATTGGCTGACTAATTTTGATTGGCAGTCACGGGAGCCAATGGCACCACTGCTGTGTCTCAGCCAATCAGGAGCAGAGTCTGGGACTTCTTGGACATTTGTGGACATCGCTGCAAAGAGATGGGGCTCAGATAAGTAATTAGGGGGGCTGGGGAGACTACTACACACATGTTTTTTTTATCTCAATGCCTAGAATGCATTAAGATAAAAAACCTTCTGCCTTTACAACTCCTTTAATAGCTTCAGGTCTCTGTGCTGAACTTAATATAAGAAGTTGCCATTGAGGACCGCCCCTTCCTTCCCTCTCGCCCGTTGACAAAAGTTCTTTAATTGTGTTGCGTGTAACAAGATCTATGAATGGGGGATAGTCTGAGTCACAGGATTGAGTTACAGGAAGTATAATCAATGAATAGGCTTTTCTCCGTTGATGAGCAGGGAGGAAAAGGTGGGTCCCTGCCTGAAGCTATTACCCCCTCTCTGCTGGTAGTTCAGAGACAGGAAGAGGACTTGTCACTTCAGACTTCTCCAGGATCCAGCAGGACGTGGGATATATTTCAAGCGGTATTAAACCAAAAATGTAATATATTGCCGCTTACCAATCATCCGATGCGGTGGCTGCATCAGTTTTTTCTTTTCTTTTAATCTGGCCAGCAACATACCTCCTGTGTTAGTAAGATGGTTAAATTGTTTGCCATATCCATGTAAATTGATAAATTCTGCTGGAGAGCTTGTGCTTTTGAAAAACAACAGACTTGCAGGCTGGATCGCCAGATGAAAATAGAAGAAAGAGCCTAAAAAGGAAAATGAATTCAGCCATCACAACTAAAAGTTGGTATGCTGTAATATGTTTGCTTTTGGGTTTAATACTGCTTTCGTTGCAGGTAAATTAGGCCACTAAGGCTATAAGGAATAAAATCATTTTAAGCTAAACTTCAGCTTTAACCTGTTTTAATATCATTTTATAGGTATGGAGGTAGGCATCCTACCTCCTTCCTGCCAAGCAAAGAAATAAAAAAATTATTTGTCAAATTGCTAAAGCTGGCCATAGACTGATCGAAGTTCAGCAGGAGCAGGACGAATGTCAATCCATGTATGGGCATGCAGCAGGTTGTACTGAATTTGATCTATGGAAGGACTTCAGTATAACCAGCCTGTCTTTTTTTTCTTTCAATCACTGCCAGTGGCTACAGCCGCAAGCAGTGATCATTGTATTCTGATGGGAACCCCCCCACTGTCAGAACACAATAGCTCCACAGGAGGGATTCTTCCATCCACAGGGACTTTGTTAGGGAGGAAAATCAAGCAATTTTCTTTCCTTCAACCCGTGGTTGAAAAAATAAATTTGTATATTGTATGGCTGGCCTACAGCTGCCAACAAGCAATCAACCAGTGCTAGGCTTTCTTACTAGAAAGCCCAGTATGAACTGTGGGCCTCACTATGTTGTGGGCCTCCATGCCCAGTTACTCATTGTCCCTTCCAACACTAGATGCCAGATGCATCTACTTTTCATGTTGGAACCTTTGAAAACGTGTTTCTTTTGTATATACATGTGCTTTACTATTTTGCTTGCCTACGTGGGCTGCTTTTTTCTTTTTTGCTCAAGCCTGTATCTTAATATTGTTTTACTCAATAAAAACTATTGTACCAGAAAGAGAATATGTAATCTATGTAACGTGATCTACCATGAACTTGTATGAGAAAGTATCCTGTTCTTCGTATTGCTTCCTTTGTGTGAAATCCCTGGTGTTCCTGCCAGTCCCTCTAAACACTAAACAGGAGAATACACTGTGGTCAGTTCTCTAGCTGTGCTGGGAACTCAGCCTGCTCTTCTCCAATGATCAGACTTGTCCTGACCCCCCCCCCCCTCCCCTGCACAGTCATTCACTGGGAAGTTCAGTGCACTGCTGTTCTCCCCCAGCTCTTATGCAGATGAGAACAGAGGGAATATGATCACTTATTTTTTTTTTATAAGTTTATAATGCATTTGATCTCTATACATAAATGTTCTCACTTTCATTTATATTTTAAACTGAATGGTTTGTTTTACAAGGTGATCATTTACCGGTACATATATTGTTTAAGCACATATGTTTAATACCATACATTGACTGTCCTGTGCTCATTTTCTTTTAAGGGTTGAATCTAAGATTTGGTCACCCCTTGTAACTGAAGAAGGCAAATCAAACCCATATAAAATGAACCTGGCATCGGCTCCTCAGGTAAATGCTATTCATTCTCGTATTGTATCGTTTGATTAGAGGATGATGGATACTTTTGTTATAGGGTGCTCAGCAGAACAGCATCCTTTGATGTGTCCAACTACAGAATTAAACTTGCCAGAAATGTGTTCTTGGTTTAGGTTTGTCATTGTAGGTTGATGTTTGACAGCTACAGGCTATGCTGTATTAAGGTTTTTTTTTTTTTTATGTCCCCCTAAAGTAAATGCATAATTCTAAAGATCAAGCTTAAAAACTACGGATTGAGCAAAAACAATTACAGTACATAATTTGTCATCTGTATAAATCCCCCTCTTTGAGAATAAAATGCCATGGCATGAATTTTGACAATGAGGTGCATGTGGCCAATCACACGTTTGTATTGCATGTTGGGAGGCCCTCTTGTCGTTGGTTTTCAGAAGCAGCGTGAGCATGCGCTTTGCGGCTAAATAGGGATTCAGTAGGAATGAGGTCAGGTGGATCTGATGCTGACTTTTCTCAGGGAAAAGTAGTTATTTTATTTGCATTAACTTGTATAAAGGAAATTAACCAACTATCCGAACCTACCAATGTCCTCAGACATCAACTAAATGGCATAGCTTGGTCCTAATTAAACAGCTACAGTCTGAATTTTTGTCTAGGTCCAAAATCGGAGTTGGAGATCTCTTTAAATATAATTTAACAAGAATGTATCCATTTTTGAAGCTTGGAGGGCTCACCTTCCTATCTAGTTGTGCAAAATTGTGTTTCTGCACACTCTTATTTGAGATCTTAGAAGCACTATAGGTATTTGGTAATGGAGATGTATGGCCAAAGATTTTTTTGACCATATTTCTATGAATCACAGGAGTGTAAATCTTTCTGCCCTCCTGTGACCTGTTTTCAGCAGATAGCGGGCTAAAGCCTGCTGTCGGCTGATGTCACTCAGCTGGTCCAGGCTCGGGAAAGATGTCGACCATATGGTCCAGTTCCACCCAGATGCCTGGACCGGCAATTGCCTCAGCCTCTAAGCGATCCGACCAGATCCTGAGCCAGTCTCTTCCACCCTTTCCACAGCCCAGTGCTCCAATGAGCACTGGAGGGGAGAGCAGAGAGCCAGTGACTGACAGTCATGGCTCTCTGCTCAGAGCGTAGGGGAGAACTGAGCGATCAGCGGTGTTTGATCGCTCAGGCAGCAGGGGACAGATGCAGTATCAGATCGATGCTGCATCCACCTAGGTGAATATAAATAAATGTATGTGTTTGTGTGTTTTTTTTTAATTTTTTTTTATCAATCCTGAACTTTTCTTCGAAGTTCATTTTTGTATGATTGTTCGCATGGGGACACTACAAACTGTTTTGGAATCTGGTATATGTTTAAGACTGGGTCTAGTCCAGGGAATGGTGGTCTACCCTGTCCCTGTCTTCACCTCATGTGGAGCTGCAGACAGCCATCATTCTGTTCAGACCTGGCCCTCTACTTGGCACAAATGCCAGGCTGTAACCGGAAACAGGGGTGAAGAGTACAGCCAATGGCGGCATAGTCATTTCATTATACAAGAGTTCACTTATCCTTAAAAGGACTTAAACCCAAAAATGCATTCTGTTTCCGCTCAACAGTTCTTGGATGTAGTGGCTCCATTACTTTTCTTTTTTTAGGCTTTTTCCCGTTATTTGTACCTGGTGATTCAGACAGTAAGTCTGCAATTTTTTTCTTTCTTGCTTTAAGAGACTGAGCTGACCAACAAAGGTGGCACGTATGGTGGCAACACACTTTTTTCTTTATTTTTACCCATCGTTATGCGATTCGATCAGAGTGATCAAATGCACATGCAGTTGAATAGTCCTAACTTCCCTTTCGACTGGCTTAGACTCCAATTCCAATGCAAAACTAGTAAAGTCGACCAACCAGGGCAGAATATTATGAATCGTTCTGCATCAATGGGCAACACAGAGATATTTTGTTCATGATTATGATTGTATCTTTTGTTTCTTATGAGATTAGATGGTGGCAACAGAGATGCGATCGCTAACTTATCATTGCACATTACGATTCTATCTTATCAATTATTCCTATCAGGAGAGATCGATCATAAAAGGAATCAATCATTTATTGAAGCATGTATGGCCATCAATAGGCAGTGGAGACAAGCCATTTAACAGTGTAGGGTGCTTACATTTGTCAGCTTTTCTTCATTTATGTAAAATCTTTATCCCAAAAAGGGGAAAAATTGTTGCTGCAGCTGCCTAAAAAGTGTTAGGCTGGCCATAGATGATTCGAATCTCAGCCGATTCAGCCGAAACAGGATTTTTTCTTGCAAATGCTTGGATTACTGAAGTCAGCAGAACTTCACCTCATTCACTAAGGCCAGCCAGAAAAAGTTTGAATCTTGGCAGGAACTGGCTGAGATTTGAACCATGTAGACAGACTGAATGTACCAAGTTGATCACTCGATCAACTTGGGTACAACTAGCCTGCCAAGTTTACTTGCGATTATCGCTAGCCGCCGTTATAGCATCATTGTCTTTTCCTGACGGGGGCGGCTCTCCCCGCCATGGTTGCAGGAAAGAAATTTGCACGGTCTATGGCCTGCCTTAGCTGGAGTTTGGCTTTAATTGGTTAGTCAAGTCCATCTAAATCTGCCCTACCCTCTCCCCAGACTGACCGTACTTCTATCCAAGAGTGTCTCCATTGCTCCTCCATCCAGAATGGAGACACTCTTAAGACAGGAAGTATGTTACTGACCAGATCACCTGGTGACAATAAAGGAAAAAAGTATAAAAAGAAAAAGATCGCAGAACTAAAGGCATTTTTTTTTTTTTGCCAACAGGCAGGCTCCACCCAGCTTGACAAAATTTCGTTTTTTCAAACAACTTTTGTTGAAGGAGCCAGGTGGAAAATTCTTAGCCAAACATTGCCTGCATCCAATCTGTTGCAGATATTCATGTATTCTGACAGCTACAGGTGCAAGTTGCCATAATACATTACCCAGCACAGCAGATTTATCCATCAGCACTGTTTAGCGTGGATAGGAGAAACCAAGTAATTCCTCTCCTTCATCCCACGGGGCTGAACAAGAGAAATCTACATGTAAGGCCAGCTCTGCAATTTTATTATTTATGTATTGCTGTCCTCTTGGTTGAAAGTGAGCATAACGTAATGTAAGCTGCTGTATGACGACACTAAATTGTAGCTCTGTCATCAGTATAGCTATAATTGTCTGACACATGGGAGAAAATAGATTGTTCCCCTCTTCTGACCTAATCCAATTGGTGTTCAGAGAACACACATCAGCAGATATTTACATTGCCGCTTCCAAGTCTGAACATTCTTTGCTCACGTGTAATCGCTCTGGGCCATTTAGGGATAGATTTTCTTTTCCTACTAATGAAGCCATCTAGGACATATGGGAACGGTTTATTTGCATCGTGCCACTAAACAGATGTTCTGTTTAGCATTTGAACATAAAATATTAATTTTCAGCTCAGAACTTCACTCCCCTCCACCCCCCCCCACCTCTTTTTAAGAGTAATCCGCAAAAAATGCCCTACATGCCCAATGATCCAGCTGTGTTCTGTAGGAATCCATTACACCGCTGCTGCTGCACGCTGTGTCCTGTGCCATCATCAGGGGGCCTGTGCCTCTTCTGGGTTCTCGTAGCCAGCTCCCTGATGACATGCATACACCACATCACATCATCAGGGGGCCTGGGCCTCTTCTGGGTTCTCGTAGCCAGCTCCCCGATGACATGCATACGCCACATTGCATCATCAGTGGGCCTGTGCCCCTTCTGGGCTCTCGTAGCCAGCTCCCTGATAACATGCATACGCCACATCACATCATCAGTTGGCCTGTGCTCTTCTGGGTTCTTGTAGCCAGCTCCCTGATGACATGCATATGCCACATTGCATCATCAGGGGGCCTGTGCCTCTTCTGGGTTCTCGTAGCCAGCTCCCTGATGGCATGCATACGCCACATTGCATCATCAGGGGGCCTGTGCCTCTTCTGGGTTCTCATAGCCAGCACCCTGATGACATGCATATGCCACATTGCATCATCAGGGGGCCTGTGCCTCTTCTGGGTTCTCGTAGCCAACACCCTGATGACATGTATATGCCACATTGCATCATCAGGGGGCCTGTGCCTCTTCTGGGTTCTCGTAGCCAGCTCCCTGATGACATGCGTACACCACATTGCATAACTCGGGAGGCCGGCTGCAAGCACAAGGAAGTGACAGCCGGCTCCCTGATGATGTGCCACAGTACATACATGGTAGCATACCCTGCATCTACCGGGAATGTATGACTTGGGTATGCCAGGAGTCTGGGGGGTAAGTGACATGCCATTCTTACCCAAGCAAGAACATAGAAAGTGGTGTAGGGAGAATTCCCTGAAAAAGCCAATTTTAAAAGGAATTAAAAAAAAAAAAAAAAAGCAGTTGTGAGGAGGGGGCTAGGGATGAATGGCTGGGGGAGGGTGAAGGTCCGCTTTAAGTTTTCTAAAACTTAACCTCGCCTATAACCTCCAAATCCTCCAGTGTAATCCAAAAATAAATACTTTTTAAAAGTTATACTGTAGAGCATTATATTTATTACTACAGAATTATAAAAATATGGTTTGGTGGTAGGAGTCACATGTTTAGGGGGCAGCCAATGGAAACTCCAGTGAGGTCAGGTTGTACCTGCACAATAAAGCACCCTTGTATGTCAGTAAGTACCCCTCTGTGGTATTGAGGAATCTGGCTTTTACTTTTAGTTTAAAGGGAGGACCTCTTAAGCCATGTGGATAATCCTCCATCCAGCAAAATTACTGTACACTTCAGTGGTTTGACCAATGGGGCAAGAATGTGTCCATCTCCAGAAAAACATAAGTTGTATGAAGTCGAGAGGGTAAGTATCTATGGCAATTTTTTATTTCTGTCAGCGTCCATTTGGGACAAATATCAGATAAAGTAGGGAGTTCTAGTGACATAAAGCGCTACGAGGTGGTATCAAAAAGTTTCATGGCTAGTTTTGTAACACGCCAACAGATGGCAGCACATGGCTGCGCGCACAGTCACAGGGAGCACAGACCTTCATAAGTCAGTGTGCCAAAAGACATTGTCCTGTGTACGTCGGGAGCTGTGAAACTGGTGCTATTGTCCATGTCTGCTATTTCATCATGGACAGCAAGTTAGAACAAAAGTGAGTTTCTCGACGGAAACCTGATCGCACTTCCGCACCAACCCTACTCGCCAGATTTGGCTCCTGCGGACTTCCCCCTCTTCCCAAAGATGAACATCCAGCACAAAGGTTGCCGTTTTGACACCATTGCGGAGATCCAGCGGGTACTTGACACACTTCATAAAGAAGACTTTCAGGACACATTCCAGAAGTGGCAGGAACGCTGTATTGCTGTGCAAGGGGACTATTTTGAAGGTGATGGTGTGTAAATGTAGATAAAGTACTTTCTTGAAAACAGAGCTAGTCTTCGAACTTTTTGATACAGCCTCGTATAAAAGTGCATGTGTTTGCTAGATAGGAGTATGGTTAGAGCCTCTATCTGGTTTTATTGCTGTTTATATGGCTACTTCTGCTAATTTTCTTGTCCTGGTAAAACCCCAGGGGGTACAGCAATAGAAACTTGATACAAGTTCTGGCCCATTCTATTAAAAACCGTTGGTAAAAACGTTTTGATGGGCGTTGGGCTGTTCCTGCTATGGACAGTTATATACAAATGCCCCTCTAAGGCTGCTACGGCTCCACCAAGTGGCAGTATGAAGTCATTGTTGCCCTTATTCTAATATTAGAGTTGTTGCCAGCCTCTCTCCCCAGCCAGTAAAATGAATCTCTCCAGTCCTGTATCTAAATGAATAAAGTTACAGCATTAGGCTCCATTTACACAGGACACGGTTTCAACCTCCCCTGAACGTTTTATTTTGACAGCTAGAAACCAGCGTCTAAAACGGCAGTTTTGCCGCTTTTTGCATGCTGCGTTTAGCCGCGTTCACATCTAGGAGCATTTGTGAGAAATTCTTTCTTTTTTTTTTTTTTTTTAAATGGAAACGCCTGTAAACGAAGCACTCCTAGGCGCGCGTTACCACGTTTAGGCGCGTTTTACAAGCTGACATTTCAAATGCCTCTGAACTGGCGTCTGAATCCATTTTTTTGCGTTCCCAAAAAAAGCCTGTAATACAACTGCCTGGAAACGACTTTAAACGACCCTGTTTAAATGTACTGATAAGATAACATAGAGAAAAGTTCAGGGGCAGCTGAAAAAAAAACGGCCAAATGCCTCTAAACGTCCATTTACCAGCAGCCGTTTAAATGAGGCCTTAGATTTATCCCATGAAAAAAAGTCATAAAAAGGAGCAGCCCCCTGATATCTGGGGAGATGGTGATTGTGATTTGGCGGCAGGGATGAGGTCAGCCATGTTGGCGTGTGCAATATTTTGAGTGTGTTGATCTGCTCCCGTAGAGACGTGATGTAATCACAAGGGTGTGTCATTCAGCTCTAGGTGTGATAAGAATGGAATAACAGGACTATTGTCTCATGTGCTGGAGTCGGTGTAACCTCATTGCTCTGGAATGTCAAAGGGTTCAGTGCCCTGTGGGAAGTTCAGGGAACATTTTCATTGCTGAGGCTGTACTAAAATTGCTGGTGTGGGTGTCGTTTTTATAGATACATTTTTAGTACACTAGAAGTTTGTCTTCAAAGGACGTCAGGATGTTTTTATATACCGATGCAATAAAAGTAATAGGCTGTCCACCTAGAAGGCAATACAGTGACACATAAAGGCTTCAGCATCATAAAAAATCAGGGCTGCGATATGCCATTGCAACCCCACATGGTGAATGGGCACAGACACAGCATGGTTCACTGTCCTTAGAGACCCTGTCACCAAAAAATTGTACGTAAATGCACAGAAAAGTCAAGTATTTAAAATGCAATGTGCCTCTGGACTTGCTAGAAACTTTAACTATTCCAGGAAACTCAATTGCCTAGCAAAGCCCCCTCCTTCCTTACATGCCATAGAACTCTTCTTTTCTGGGAGTTTCTAATTACTGTCTGTGCTGGCCCAGCTCTCCTGCCACCTCCCTACATGACCTTTTATATAGCTGCCGAGGGAAATGCTATAGAGCAGGGATAAGCAATTAGCAGACCTCCAGCTGTTGCAAAACTACAAGTCCCATCATGCCTCTGCCTCTGGGTGTTATTCTTATGGCTCAGAGTCTTGCTATGCCTCATGGGACTTGTAGTTCTGCAACATCTGGAGGTCCGCTAATTGCATATCCCTGCTATAGAGTGTCACTTGAGTGTGTGTTTGGTGGGGCTGCAGATATCACATCCAAGATGGTGGCGCTCAGCAGCAGTCTCAGGGTATTTGGTGTCTGTCATTAATCTTTGAGGGTCTTTTCTTCTCAAGATACCGTACATTCCTTCCTCCCCCGAAACGA
>BLSH010377340.1:629319-643650 GCA_018402905.1 Glandirana rugosa | reverse complement strand
CCATACCACCCGCCCCACCCCCCAAAAGCCCCTGCCCACAACCTCCCTACAAACGCCGCACATAGTGGGGGGCACAACTGAAATCTGGGGAGCCCACCCTAGCATCCCCCTACATACAGCCATGTGGCATTTACATGCCTGGCACTATCGGGAATCCCTGTATTCACTGCTGCTGGTGCCATTACAAAAACTGCATCCCTCCAGCCAAGCCTGTGCCTAGATTCTCTGTGTCGGCCACTGTGGCTGCTATGTTTGCACAGCATCCCCGGTATCCCTCCATTTGTGCTTAGCTTGTCCTTGCTGGCCGCCATAGCTTCTGTGCTTGCACGGTGTTCCTCCAGACATGCTCAGGCCACATGCTGAACTCTTGGGGCGCGGGTTGCATACCCCTCATGTATACTAATGGTTGGCACATCATAAAAATAGATCTTCTCTTTAAATTGTCCCTTAAAATCTTGATGACGGCTCATTGAAAGGGAAAGTCCTAATCTTTATTACTTGTACCCAGAATTCGTAAAACCTAAACCCAGTTCTTTATTGTAGTGTTGATAGAGCGGGGAATAATCTGAACTTCTGTTTTTTTATTCTACCTCTCACCCTATTGGGGAGATGTGAATGGTTCACCAGTCTACTCAGATGTATTTCTGTGTCCCCATTGGGCAGATTGAAAAGGATAGATGGGGCAAATCTCCCCAGAAGGGATGCGGACACCAATGAAAAACTAAAGGGGCTCAATCTAGAATTAAATGCAGTTTGGCCAGAGCGCTTTTGAAGAGGAGTTACTCTGTGCTGCGTTTTGTTCACATTTTCAATTACTTGCTGTCACCAAAAGTCCAAGTTGGATGGTATTCTGTGTTGCATGAGTTTTGGCTGTGTTGTCACATCACGCATGCATGTTTATCACCTCTGATTTTCCTTCTGGTCCCCTCGCATGCAGGAAGTAAAACCGATAGGAATCGCACACAATCGAAGTGCTATGCCATTCACTGCTGGCTCCGCTTCCAGCACTCCCAAAGTGATCACTGCCCACTACAACAACCCAGCTGGCCTCTATTCCTCTGAAAACATCCAAAGCTTCAATAACACGTTGGAGTCCAAATCGACCAACGGTGCCCACGTTGCCCAAGTGTCAAACAAAGAGTAAGTATCAATTATCTGGCATGTAATGTTGGTGAGAATTTTGATGTGTGGTTACCTTACAGCAGTGTTTCCCAACCCAGTCCTCAAGGCACACCAACAGGTCACATCTTCAGGATTTCCGTTATTTTGCACAGGTGATTTGATCAGTTTCACTGCCTTAGTAATTACCACAGCTGTTTCATCTGAGGGAAATCCTGAAAACATGACCTGTTGGTGTGCCTTGAGGACTGGGTTGGGAAACACTGCCTTACAGGATGCTTGCTGCTCTTTTTTTTATGAGCCTTATCCACTCCAGTTGGGCACGCAATTATGTATCTATTTTATCTTCATTGATGACCTCACAAGGAACTAGGATTCTATTTATAAAACATTTGTTGCAGGAATGTTAGAAGCATTCATGCAAATTGAATGAAATGTCACTGCTTTCTAAAGGATTCATTCTTGTACTGTCTGCTCCATCTAGTGGCCAAAATGTGGTATCTTTTTCTCGCTGAGGTATTTAAGAAAACAATACATTTTGACCACTAGATGGAGCTGATGATAAAGGAATTAATCTTTGTGACCTTTTCTTCAGTTTGCACAAATTCTGACATTCCTGCAAAAAATGTTTTTTATAAATAGACACCGAAGTCTTGACAAGTCAATATATACTTCGTTTTCAAGACCATGTGATGGAGCATTCTTTAAACAGTTCACAATAAGGCTCTGTTCACACTGCAGCGATGCGGCAACCCTGCGAATCCAGTGTGGTTCCCACATCCCATACAACTCGCAGGCAGTTCACACTGCCGTATGCGAACTGCTGGGAGTGTCCATACAAAGTTAATGATAATACAAAGTAATTTTCAGTTTGCATATCACAGTATTGAGTTGGCCCACCCTTTTGTAGCTATAACCGCTTCAACTCTTCTGGAAAGGCTGTCCACAAAGGTTTAGGAGTGCGTCTATGGGAATGTTTGACCATTCTTCCAGAAGCACATTTGTGAAGTCAGACACTGATGTGGACGAGAAGGCCTGGCTCGCAGTCTCCGCTCGAATTCATTTCAAAGGTGTTCTATCATGTTGAGGTCAGGACTCTGTGCAGGCCAGTCAAGTTCCTCCGCCCCAAACTCGCTCATCCGTGTCTTTTATGGACCTTGCTTTGTGCACTGGTGCGCAGTAATGTTGGAACAGGAAGGGACCATTCGCAAACTGTTCCCACAAAGTTGGGAGCATGGAATTGTCAAAAATGTCTTGGTATGCTGACGCTTTAAGAGTTCCCTTCACTGGAACTAAGGGGCCAAGCCCAACCCCTGAAAAACAACCTCACAGCATAATCCCTCCTCCACCAAATGATTTGGACCAGTGCACAAAGCAAGGTCCATAAAGACATGGATGAGCGAGTTTGGGGTGGAGGAACTTGATTGGCCTGCACAGAGTCCTGACCTCAACCCAATAGAACACCTTTGGGATGAATTAGAGTGGAGACTGCATGCCAGGCCTTCTCATCCACATCAGTGCCTGACCTCACAAATGCGCTTCTGGAAGAATGGTCAAACATTTCCATAAACCAGTGGTTATCAACTCCTGTCCTCAGAACCCACCAGCAGGCCAGATTTTACGTATTACCTTGGGGAGATGCAGACTAGAATACTGCAATCACTGAGCAGCAAATTATATCACCTGTGATGCATTTCAGTTATCCTGCAAACCTGGCCTGTTAGTGGGTCCCGAGGACAGAAGTTGAGAACCACTGCCATAGACACACTCCTAAACCTTGTGGACAGCCTTCCCAGAAGAGTTGAAGCTGTTATAGCTGCAAAGGGTGTGCCAACTCAACATTGAACCCTACGGACTAAGACTAGGATGCCATGAGAGTTTATGTTTGTGTAAAGGCAGGCGCCACAATACTTTTGGTAATATATATGTAATAATGCATTGTGTCCTAAAACTAATCCATAGTAAGCGTATTACTACATTTCCATAGTGCTTGACTTGTCCGCACTGCCCCTGGACCAGGGCTGACCAACGCGTTTCAGAAAATCCTTTCTCCGTGGTGTAGAGGGTATGAAATATATTACAGATTACGTATAGCCAAATAAACCAGCCAGACTTAAAACATCCCAGAACTGGGGAGTGCCTTGCCGCCTTTCCCCATCTGCAGGCCAAGCGGAGCTGGCATCATGCACTCACTGGGGCCATGGGTGATGCAGCCTGATCATTTAATGCAAGACCCTATTGTGTGCAGAGGTGCTAGGTTCTGTCAGTACTTAGGTTCACCATACATGTTACAATCTGACTATAACATTTATACCAAAATTATGCAATATGGGGACCTACCCAACTATCCATTCCATTTATATGAGACTGTAGGCCACACCCAATCCCCCAAAACCTTACCCCAGGTACAAATAAATACATAAACAGAATCAGAAGTTTGGCAATAATTGGCCGCTGCACTTTTATAGGTTTAATTTATTATAACACAACAAATCTTAATCATTCTTTTATCAAAATAAATTATAATTTCATAACAAACTACAGTAACATTTTTTCCTGCCCAGTTTTCAGAACTCTAGCAGCAGTCCACAAATTTTCAATAGAAAAACCAGTCCCCCCTAGAATATCAGGGTGACCCGACCACATCACAGTGCAGGAGGGAGGGAGCTTGTGTCTTCCTGCTTGGACCGCCGGGGAAAGAGGGAAAAACCCTCCACTCGCAGACCTTATATAGCCTCCCACTGCTTCCAGAAAATTCCCTACTATTTGATTGATTGGTCCTTGCTGGACCAGCAAAATTTGAGTCTTAAAGGGGACATTACCTATAAAAAGTTACTCAACCTTACTACCTTAATACTAAGCTAATGACGTGGGATGGGGTGACTGCAGTCTCAAGAAAGTGGGGCTATATTGTGCCCCCTTTTTCCATTCAGACAGGCCCTTGCACTGCATAGCACTTGGTAGATCTAAAGGAGATGGTGCAATCAGATTGTAGCGTGTGTGTTAAACTTTAGTCTGTGCAATCTGTGACTGAAGCTTTGATGTGGATGATGAATCCAAAGCTTGCAATCTCAGACAGCTTTGGCAACTCCAATATTTTTACCCCCAATGGTTCCAGTTTGAATACAGCTTTAATCTTTAAGGGTGTTGCTATTGTGCTCTAGTGAATGCATAGGGTATTTTTCTGTAAGTGTGGTATCCCGAGTGATCAGTAAAACATGTTGTTGGTTCTCGCTTGTTCTGACCATATGTTTTTCTCTCCATCCACATGCCTTCTACAGATCGACTGATGGAAAAACTAACAGTATGTTTTTTCATTTACCAGAGACCTGTCAAATTCCAACGTGCTTTCAGCATGACTTACCAACCACTAAAATCGCCATCAGGCTCCATCAGGTGCTTTCCTATTAATACAGTCTGTACTAGATCATAGTGTGATCAGCACAGAGCCTTATGCTCCTCCACAATGTCATCAACTATTCTTCATCTGATGCCACCAAATTCTAACATGGCTACTGTATAGAAGTAATCCATAGTCCTTTTATTGATAGTTTGCACTAAGGTGGCACAGATGTAAAAACAACACTATATAGTTTATAGTTTTATGAGCCTTTATCTACTGTTAAAATATGATTTTTAAAAGAAAAACATAAAGGCTAATTTTGACATTTTTATACTTAATGTTGCAAGGCTGTCATTGTAGTTTTTAATACAATTGCCAACTGCAACAGAAACATTGATTAATTTTTTTTTTTTCTTCTTTTGCTTCTGATCTTGTATTTTTTTTTTTTTTTGCCTTGGATCTTTAACCGGGTTTTAGTCCTGTCTCTCCCTCCGTGATGTTTAAGGCTCCCATGGCTTCTGTGTATAACCCTCTTCAGTCTTGCACAGCCCCTGGCTCCTTGCAAAGGCGGCACAGCACCTCTTCAATCCCAACTCAAGCGCGAGTGGGCCCTGAAGAGTTAAAACAAGCCGTACAGATCTGTCCCAACAGCCCAGTGGAGGTGGATATTCCAGGACTAAAAGTCATGCACAACCAGTTTAACTCCCCATTACAGCTCTATTCCCAAGAAAACATTCTGGACACTTTGCAGGGCCAGATCTCTTCAATTAACCCAACTTATTCCAGGTAACATTGCCTGTGTGCACACATCCCTGGCACAGTGCATGCTTACTGGAGTGTAACTGCATGCTGCTCACCTGGCATCTCACCTTCGTGTATTTGTGCTTGTGTTCTCGTTGCACCCACCATGCCCATGTAATGCTGCTTATATACTGGAATTCACTGTAGCTACATAATGCATCAGTCACATTAATACTATTAGCTACTATTAGCATTTACCAGTGTGTGAATTATGTAATATGTCTGTTAGAGAATACTGTACATTTGTAAGACTTTTAAAATGATTACATGGCCTGTATGCTTCACTTTTTTTATTTTTTTTTTTTTTTTTTTGGTCATGTTGAGAATTTCTTCTACGTGTACAAAGTTACACAAAAGCTATAAAAGTTCTTCAAAATTATAACTCCAGAGAATAAACAATACCCTTGCCATGGGTCCACTTCTGCTCTGCAAGGGTTAACTGCTCGTTTTCCCTAGAGCAGGGGGTCTCCAAACTTTCTAAACAAAGGGCCAGTTTACTGTCCTTCAGATTTTAGGGGGGGGCACACTGGCCAGTGGAAGTAGAAAGTGCCTTGGCATCAGTGGGGAGTAAACCATGCCTCATTGTTGGTATGATTGGGAGGAACAATCCCCCATCAATGGTGTCAATGGAAGGAATGGTGCCCCACCATTGGGGTCAGTTGGATAAATAGTGTCCCAAGGGCCAGATAAAGGCAAACTAAGGGCCACAGTTTGGAGACCCCTGCCCCTAGAGGATGATAAACTAGGTAATATACCTACATTATTTCTTGCTTTCTTGGTAGCCCTTACTTTCCTCTTTTTCCCAATGTCCTGGGTTTTGGGTAGGCCCTCTGTCCCCACTTGCAATGCAGGACTGCTGGTCCTACATTGAAGAGATGACATCAGAGGGCTGTGACTGGTTGGGCAGCATAAAGCATTGGCTTTAGGGGACTGGTTTTGCAGCATAGAGAACCCCTGCAGAAGCAAAGAAAAGGCTTAATCTATCACCTTATTTATCATCCCATATGCAGTTATCCTTGCATTGCAGACGGGTGCCACTGCAAGGATCTTCTTCCTTTTTTTTTTTTCTCTTCTCCCGGGGTTCAGCTTTAAATTGCAACTCTAGCCAAAACTTTTTTCAGTTTTTTTAATAGAATAGGGGAGGGTTCTAACCTATGTCAGGTCTTTATTGCTTTCTGTAACTTCAATGGGAGGATTCACTCTCTTGTCATCCTGGTGGTCATTGCCTGGACAGAAAGTGATGGGATATCCAAAATGTTCTTTCAAACTGGAAGATTTCTCCTCACATTCTGCTTGGTATCGTTTCTTCTGGAGACGGCTGTCTAAGAGGAGATTTCTAATTCTTTGCTGTTGTGTCTCCAGGACGGAAAGTGATGTGAAATCTCCCATGCTCCCTGATGTATAAACAGACTATAAAGTTATCTATGATTTCCAGAAAGAGATATCCAGATTTTGCTTGTTTAGTATGCCATTACCAACTGTGAATAAGTTCAGGGCATTTGACAATCTTATTGACTAATTATACCAAAAGATCAGTCCATCTAAATCTCTTATTTCAGCTCTCTCCTGCGGACTCCAGTGGTGAAGGCAGCTGTTGTGGAGTCTTAGGGGATCCATAAGCCTATTTTCTATGATGTTTCCTAGGATTTGGAGGACATCAATGGAATAAACATGTCTGTTTAAGATATTGATTATACATCCTTGATTACCTCCTGTTTTTGATAACATTAAGAGAGCCTTTCTTCTAAAGGTACCGGCTCCAGGGCTGTCATCCCTATTCTGGCTTCACTGCCTAGAGAGTCGACCTGGAAAAAGCATGCAGCAAGTGAAATCCGTAAAGTCTAAACTCTCATCCTGTATGCCAGTTCTGAATCTGTGACTTACTAAGGCATGAATCAAAATGGGGATGCCCTTCTAGAGCCTTTCAATATTTCCAGTTCTCAAATAGAACCATTGATCTTTAATAGTAGGGCTATTGTCTCCTCTAGTTGAGCACCATATGCTGTCAGAACCAGAATACAATAAAACACATGACCATATAATTGCATCACTTTATATTTTGTAGGATTTACTTTTCTTCATTTCATAGGTAGGATAATGAATATTTAGTCAAATTTTCCTTTGCCCATCAGTTTTATAAGATTTGAATTCTTCCCAGAAGAAATGTGCATGAAAAAGCAAAGCTATTGGAGTTTAGCCAGTAACCTGACGCAAATAGAAATGGTTTTCTGTAAGGGCGAATAGTCATTGGCTCTCCACAGTTTTAGAGTATTCAGTATTGAAAAGAAATAAATGTGACTGGTTGCTAAAAGTTACTGCACACTGATGCTTTATAAGATTCTTTTTTTGTATGGAAACAGAACTCTAGCCACATTACCAAAAAACAAATCAATGTGTTTTTTTTTGTTTTTTTTTTTATAAAATCTCTAATATCCAAAAAAGGGCCATTTCTAAGCAATGGGGTAGATGGTGTGTTTTTTTTTTTTTTTTTGTATATTGCAAAAGTTCAACTTAAGAGTTAACTTATTGTGTACTCATTTAGGGCAAAATTGTCCAATGTATCATATGGGGGTGCCCTGTGTAAGCTCAACTTAGAGCTTACACAAGACTTCTCCTTGCTGCTGGTGGTGAACAGAACTGTGCAGGGACTTGCTTTAAAGCCCAACTGAACACCCAGTTTAAACCAGCAAAAATACATTCTGGGGTTATCAATGTTTTTCCATTTGCTTTTATTCTAAAGCAGGCACAGCATGTGTAGAAAAGACTGTTCTGCCAGCGGCTGCAAAGTGGGACCCTTGCTCTCTGTGTGAATGTAGTTTCCTTATTGGAGAATTTAGACATGCCCCCTGTTGATTCAGACCTAGAATTCTGCAATCAGCAAAGCTCATGCTCCCTGTTGATTGAAGAGCTCTGGCTTTGGTGCAGGTCGTACCTCTGGGACATAGAAAGTAGTTCTTTCTAATCTTCAGCTGCTGGCAGGGACAGGCTTTTCTTCTCAAACTGTGACTACTTTAGAATGAGAACAAACTGCAAGGCATTGAACAACTTTTGCTTTCATGCACCTGGAATGAATTTATCATATTTAAGTAAACCCATTGCTTTGCCCTGTATGGGCAAATCACTGGTTCCCATTCAGTGATACGAATTGCAAAAACAGTTTTTAGACCTGTATCTCTCCCTTTTTGTTGTGTTGGTAAGTATATTTTAGGAATAGGGTTACAAAATGTATTCATGGTACAGTCCTGTCATTTACTTCTGTCAAGTGGTATGAAATATGTGTTTTCCTATTTATTTCATTCAGTATAGAACGGCCTCCTCCACAAGCACGGCAAATTGACACGGACTCCGAGGTATACAAAATGCTGCAGGAGAACCAGGAATCAAATGAGCCCCCAAGACAGTCAGTCTCCTTCCTAGTACTGCAGGACATATTAGAGAGCGATGAGAAAGGCAAGTAATAAACCTTAATTATAGAACATTTTGGGAAGATAGCTTTCAAAAATAGATAGCGGTGAGTTAATAGTCCCATTTACTTGTAACCTAAATGTACAGTACCCTGATATCCACTCTGGATATATAATTTTTATTTTTTGAAATTCTGTTTTATTGAATTTTTGTAAAACCAAAAATGCAGATACAATCATTCAAAAACAACCCCCAAATAGGCAGCAAGAGAGGTTACACAGAACCCTCCATTCTGGATATATGGCTGTGAATTAATTATCCCTCAAATTCATATGTCTTTGGGGGACTTTGGTAAAGCGATTTCTGTAAAAGTTGGTTCCCAGCTCCTGCCCCTAGCATGGCTGTTAGACATGGCTGTCTTGCCCCTAACTGGCAGCAACAAGAGTCCGACACTGTGATATGGGGACACCACTGAGATTTCTAGTCATTTAAACCACCAGCATCTATCTATAACATATATAAATGTTAGGATTCAGCATTTAATGAAAGGTCAAGGTGGTTTTATGCCTCTACAAAAGCACAAATAACTACTGGGTAGAGTCTATTCCTACATTGTAGAACTGCACAATCTTGTTCCAGCATTTCCACAATTCTGCGTAACAAGTGCAGAGCCGTTCTCTGCTCAGAGCTGTAAAAAAAAAAAAAAAAATACGGCAAATGTTTATCAACATTGCTCAGCACTGAGAGAACTAGAACTATAAACAAAGTATCTTTTTTGGTTCTTTTAGATCAAAGGGATGAACTTCGGTCTGTAAATGAGGTCAGTTTAACCACTTAAAGACTAAGCCTTTTTCTGACGCTTGTTGCTTACAAGTTAAAGTCAGTATTTTTTGCTAGAAAATTACTTAGAACCCCCAAACATATTATATATATTAGCAGAGACCCTAGAGAATAAAATGGTGGTTGTTGCAATATTTTATGTCACACTGTATTTGTGCAGTGGTTTTTCAAATGCAATATTTTGTGAAAAAATACACTTCAATGAATTAAAAAAAAAAACTAAACCGTAAAGTCAAATTGTTTTGTATAATGTGAAAGATGATGTTACGCTGCGAGAATCGTGATCTTTACTCTAAGCGAGAAAAAAAAAACGTGATTCTCATTTTTAGCCAGAATCGTGCAGCTCTACTACATTGCATGAGCATGCAGAAGGTAGTTCTACTCAACATGTGACCCAAGGCTTTTAGCGGACTTTGTGCCTTTAAAGTCCAATCAGAAATTCTATGTGATGATGGTAGCCCCAGGATAATACACAGGATGTTTGTAGTCATCAGAAGGCATAAAATGCTTAAAACCCAGTGGGTGAGGCATTTATTAACACTTCAGGACTCACACAAGACTCCCATTAGTCCTGGCAACACAGAGAGACCAGGAATATAGCGGCATGGCCAGGGAACAATTGAAAAAAAAAGAAAGCTTTTACTTGAGCCCTCATTCAATCCAGAGCTGTGCCCGGTTGCAGCTCTTCACACCTCTCACCTCCTGGTCTCACTAGCTTTGTTGGGGCAGCGGGAGCTATTGACCGTGACATGGGAGTGGGGGGCAGGGCCATGTCCTGCTGTCTGTGTCTATAGACACAGCGCAACTCGGGAGTGAGCCACACAAGTGCCCCCATAGAAAGCCGCTTGGGGGCACTCACCAGCGAGGAGCCAGGAGCAACAACCTTGTCCTTTTATGAGGAAGCACAGACATACTAAACGCATCAAGGTGTTATGCAGATGACTGTATAATTTTCTGTGTTATTAAATCTGCTGGATTCTGAAAATCCCTTGGTGGTGGGGTGGACATATTCTATACTGTATTGGGTTGCCCAAGCATGGGTCTTGAAAAGGGTGCAAGAGCAGAGATGAGCAGAATCTCCCATTGGACAACAGACAAGTTGTTGAAATACATGAGTACAATAATCCTAGTAATGATCACCAAGCAGTGCTGCACACATCTTACTTGGGCAATCTTAAAAGCACATGTGAAATTATAGAAATGCCCGTAATGTGGCACTGGTATGAGATGGGCATCTCTAGGTGCCTGCACTTGTTGCATGCTTCAGTGCGCCCATTTCCACCAGCTACCATTGTCCTGTCCCTCTTATTCCCGCCTCACTGGGCACTAGTGAGGGACCTGGTGGAAAATTTGTGTAACCGAAAATACTAGTGTATTTGGTTCCCATGATGCCCAATAGGTTTGTTGAGGTTATCACAATGGACGCATCTTCCATGCAATATGTCATTGTTGCGGGTAGTACTCAAATATTTTTCTTTGTTTTTTTGGCCAGCCTTATCAAATCAGTTCATGAGATCAAAGGTTGAAATTTATCCACTATATCTACCCTGACCTTTAGTTGCTCCTAAGGGAGTAAAGGGTTAGTTCACCCTTTTAACCTACAGGCCATTCTCACATAGCCTGTCAGCAAAACATTTCATGGCTCCGTCCCGTCCTCTTACGAGCATGGACCATCTGGTTGGACGAATGCCCCCAAGTGCTACAGGAGGGAGCACCATCCTTTTTCCTGAAGGCTGCACATGTGCAGGTTGCTCTCATTCCTGTTGAAGCTGTTGAGCTCATACAAAGTAGCCTACCGGAATGTCCACAGAAGAGAGGCAGAGTTTTTTGTTTAAGGTGAACTGCTCCTAGTTCAGTAGTGACTGTTTTCTGCTGATGGGTTTTTTTTTTTTTTTGGCTGGTAACACCCAGAAAGGACCAGTCTTGCAATGGGTATGAGTACATTGCAAAGTATTTGAGCTTGCAAACAGCACATACATGGAGGGCAGTATAAAATGAAAAGTTAAAATGGGAGCAAGAGTGAAAGTGAAATTGTTGCACTTAGTTAACTAATCATGGAGCAATACTCTGCAACCATTACACTTTTCTAGATTTTATGTGTATGTATGATAGATGGATAGATAATTAGTATGTATGTATGTGTGTGTGTGTATATATGTGTGTGTGTGTGGTGAGCAGCACTCATTCCCAATGAGGGTGCCAGCTATCTAGCCTTGTCTACAGGCTGTATATAGAAATAATCAGTCCAGGATTGCTGCACTCGATTTATTAGAACAAGAAATATATACAAAAAAGTTCCAAAAGTCCAACAGTTTCGGGCTAATAATAAAACGTTAACGACCTTCTTCAGGTAGGAACTATTGCATATCACATATTATTAATTTGAAATTCATATATAATTCATCTTACACCAGGGAAACATTAAACAATCAATTATGCAAACAAAATGATAGTTTCTTCTGTCTTCCTTAACCGTTTAATCATCGAAAGTTGTCCACAAATCAAGTCAATTTAGGTCTATCCCTAAAAGTCAGCTATCACGAGTAAAAAATAATTGTTAGTGATTCTAAACAGAGGGAACAGCACCTTAATCAAATGGAGGATAAATTAACTAGGAGGGGCTACCAAACAAACAGTGAGACAGATCAGAGATGAGTTGCCAATTGAAAGCTGGGAGGAGAAATGCCATTATCAAAAAAATTCCCTTTGTTACACAGCATCATGTTTATTCTAATCGTATCTTCAGAATTATAAAAAAAAAATGGTCTATATTAAGGGATAATTGCCCCCAGATCAGGGAATTTCAAAATGCACCTATGCCCTCTTATCGGATAGGCCGTACCATCTATAATAGAATTGTTCGATCAGACATAGTAAAACCAACTACTATTAACACCAGGACTTTTTTGGGACAACCGAACCATGGCTCATATCCCTGGCTCGCATTCACTCAGTGCAGTGCGATGATCAGGGGTAAATCATTTAACCATCCCCACAATGGTCGGAACATTGACATTAAGGGGTATCACACATGTCAATCTTCTGTGATATACATGATTAAATGTCCGTGTGGTCTCCTCTATATTGGAGAGACCACACAGAAAGTTAAGGACAGAATAGCAAGGCACAAATATGCCATACGTGACAAATTAACTAATCTACCACTGGCAAAACATTTTGTAGAGATGAGACACACTGCATCCCAATTGCGATATATGGTCATTGAGGCAATTTTACCTGACAGACGTGGAGGTAACACAGAATTGAAACTGAAAAGACGTGAGGTCTACTGGATTGACCGCTTGGGCACTTTGGCGCCCAAGGGGTTAAACAGAGACTTTGATTTGCATCTATTTTTATAAATGTTGCTGGTAAATATTTTCTATTCCCACTGTTTGCTATTTTAATACATTTGATGATATCCATAAATATATTATATCTTGCTCTCCCACCTTTTTTTACTTACTACTTTTCTATTACCATATTATCTCTTTCTGAAAATTATTACATTGATTGTTTTGTCGTTCCATGATTGATAATTGAAAGGTGTCCACAAATCAAGTCAATCACCCACATAGATACGAAGAGGAGTCCATAGATCTGACAAACAGTTAACCACTTGTTGACCGTCAACCGCAGGTTGACGGTGACAAAGTGGCTCCATATCGCAAACCGCCGTCATACGATGGCGGCTGCGAGATCATGCACTGTGAGCGTGCGCGCGCACACTGTGTTCAGGGGGGCCAGGGAGCGGGTGCGGCGGACTCTATCGTAAGTAAACACGGACCTCCGTTCTGTGAGAGGGGGAAGGGCTGTGATCACAGCCTTCTTCTACATGGAAGCTGTGATTACTTCCCTTCCCCTGCTAGGGCAGCCCACACACAGTTAGAACACGCCCAGGGAACACAGTTTAACCCTTAGAGCGCCCCCTGCAGGTTAACCCCTTCACTGCCAATGGCATTTACACAGTAATCAGTGCATTTTTATAGCACTGATCGCTATATAAATGCCAATGTTCCCAAAAAAGTGTGAAAATGGTCCGACATGTCTGCCCCAATATCGCAGTACCGCTAAAAATCACAGATCGCCGCCATTACTAGTAAAAATAAAAAAAACCTCAAATGAATTCTCATCATCCGTAAACGCAGCCACTTTTGCGCAAACCAATCAATAAATGCCAATAGCGATTTTTTTTTTATTTTTTTTTTTTTTTTATAACCACTTGCCGACCGCCGATCGGCATCTGACGGCGACAAAGTGGTTCGTTATCGCAAAACGCCGTCATACGACGGCGGCTGCGAGATCATGCACTGTGAGCGTGCGCGCGCACACTGTGTTCAGGGGGGCCAGGGAGCGGGTGCGGCGGACTCTATCGTAAGTAAACACGGACCTCCGTTCTGTGAGAGGGGGAAGGGCTGTGATCACAGCCTTCTTCTACATGGAAGCTGTGATTACTTCCCTTCCCCTGCTAGGGCAGCCCACACACAGTTAGAACACGCCCAAGGGACCCGCACAAGATTGACACACACCCGACGGGATCGTCCCCTTCCCTTCATTAGTGTCGAAGGTACATCTTCTTCCGACACTAGTGTCGGGAAGGGGGAGAGTGTCTTGCCTCCAGGCACAAATGAATGCTATCTCAGGCGGCGTGGGCGAGGGACCGGGGGGACTTGTGTCACACGCGCGCGTGCGAGTGTCACGTACTAGAGCGTCGGCGGCAGCATACTGCCGCAAAACGCTATTGCTTGGTGAAACAGCGGCAGTCTACGGCTAGCCGCCAGCCGTTCACCAATATTTTTTTTTTTTTTTTATTTTTTTTTTTA
>BLSH010377340.1:592384-614359 GCA_018402905.1 Glandirana rugosa | reverse complement strand
CCCCGCCCGTTCTGCTGCTGCCGAAATCACTTCGACCGTGTCCCCGTATGCTCCGCTGGCTGAGATGTGTCTAACACACCGGGACCTCAGCCCTGCTTGCCCGACCCCAGTAATGTCTCTGCGATGCGGGAACCGTCCGGCCTGTCCCTCCCCAGTGAAAACGACGGATGACGCGGCTGTGGAACCGGAAATGACGACACGAAACTTCCCCAGGAAAACAGAGCAAGCAAGTAGGAGGAGGCTGGGTTATAAATGACCCAGACTCCTCCTACAAATGCGGTCAGCCTTACAATTTATACGATATGTCTAAACACACAGCATGTACAGAGCAAAAATTACACCGCAAAATATATTCTGTTACTCCTCTTGAGCATGGCGATACATGCAAGACTTTTCCACAGCCTGGTCACATACACAGGCCCAACATGCAGGCAGCACCATCAGGTGTTCTAGGGGCATACATTTCACATCTAATTTGACTACCTGGAGCACTGTAATGTCCTATATGAGCATGAATTGAATTGGTAGTTGAGCACAGATTGGATGAGTGCAGACTGGCACATAGCAGCGCTGTGGGCGTGACCAATCCTGCCCACTTCGCTGCTGCATCCAATCTCTACCCTCTCCTCAGACTGTACCGATGGGTACGGAGAGGGGAGAGATAAGCCGGCTTATTAACATCTGATTGTGCTGTCATTTGTCTGAGCAATCACGTGGTAAAAGGCCGCCGTTAGCGGCCATTTACAGTGATGCGCCGGGTCCCCTGAACTCGGCATTCTTATACTCCCGGGTGCACGCCCAATTCTGGGAGGCTGTTTTAGTACACCCTCCTAGAATAATGAATGTCAATGGGTGGTTAAAGTGACACTAAAAATCTATTTTTTTTTTTTTTTGTTTTAAATAAATGCAACAAGTCTAAATATAACTAGAATATACCTGCCATCTCTTTTCTTTTATCTCTCATGCAAGTTTTTTTCTGCGGTTCTGAGACTGCCTGTTTTAGGGTGGCTACATTCATTCTCCATGGTCCTCCCGAATGTGACTTAAGCCACCTTTTTACTTTTCAGGCAAGACTATATACATCTACCTGTAGACACATTCAGGTCTATGTGAATGGTAGTACACATAGCGTGAAGCATGTGACCAAATAGAACAGCAGTGCTTGCACTAAAATAGCAATGAGGCGGATCAGTGCCAGATCAAGAGCACAGGACAATAAATATGCCTGAAAACAATGGTAAGAGACTAATTAAAAACACACAGATCCATGGCATACTTGGTATTATAGATGTCCCTAAAATTGCATTTGGTGTCACAGTAAGCTTGCTTTATAAGTGGTTGTAAACCCTGGATGTTAACACCAAAAAAAAAAAAAAAAAAACCCCTGTAATGCAATTGCATAATGTGCTAGTATGCATCACATAATGAAATACCTTGAAACAAAGCCCTCCAGCACCATCCTGTCACTGCTGACATGGTCCCCCGGTCTGTCTTGCAGGTTTGCGTGCTCAGCTATACGATTGGTTGGAGCCATGTTGATTTCACTCATGCGCATAAGCTGTTCGGAGAGTCCGGCAAGGTATGCTGAACCTTCAGAACACGTGCCGGTGATACAACTGGCTGAATTGAGTGAATATCTCCTAAACGGTGCAGGTTTAGGAGATATTCCTCTTACCCGTAGGTAAAAAAAAAACGGAGTTAGACTTACTGGTAACACTTTTTTTCTAGGAGTCTTACAGGACAGCCTCTGAGATATAGGGCTCCTCCCTCCAGGACAGGAAACACATTCACCCGATCCTTTAAAAGGCAGTCCTCCAGGCCTCCTCCCGCAGTCCTCACAAGAACCTGCCGGAAGGTAGTACGTATCATCTGTACCAAACCACAAGATTATGGTGGGAAACCCAGGCTGTCCTGGAAGACTCCTAGAAAAAGAGTTACCGGTAAGTCTAACTCCGGTTTTCTCCTCTCGTCTTCCAGGACAGCCTCTGAGATAAGCAAGAAACTTACATTACTAGGGCGGGCCCATTACCTGGAGGACCCCTCGTCCGAATGCCTGGTCCTTTTCTGAAAACAGATCCAGACGGTAGTGCCTCGCAAAAGTGGAGTAGCTGGACCATGTTGCTGCCCTGCAGATCTCCTCCGGAGTGGCACTGGCCCTCTCAGCCCATGTGGTCGACATGGCTCTAGTTGAGTGTGCTTTGACTAGAGGCACCCGCTTCCCTGCTAATCTGTATGCCTCCTCAATCGTCAATCTAATCCATCTTGCGATGGAGGACTTGGATGCTTTACACCCTTTACGTATCCCTGAAAAATTTACAAACAAGGAATCGGACTTCCTAAAGTCCCTACTAATTTCTAAATATCTTAGAAGGGTCCTTGTTACGTCCAATAAACTCAAATTCCCTTCTCCCCCGACTTCCAAGGAAAAGAAGGTGGGCAGAACAATGTCCTGCGTTCTATGAAAGGTGGTAGCAACCTTTGGGAGGAACCCCGGGTCGGTTCTTGGCACCACCCGGTCCTCAAAAATTAACAAAAAAAGCTCTCTCACCGAGAGCGCTTGTAATTCACTCACCCTCCTGGCTGAGGTGATCGCTATCAAAAAAGCGGTCTTCAGAGTCACTCATTTCAGCCCTGCCTTCTCCAGGGGCTCAAATGGGCTCTCTGTAAGTGCATTCAGAACCAGAGAAAGATCCCAAGAGGGGCAGGCCAGACCCTTAACTGGCCTGGACCTTTAGTGTACCTACCGAAAGGCCCAATTCTACGCCTGCTTGAAAGAAGTCCAGGATCTGCGGAATACCTGGACGCTCATGCCCCTCTTCCGCTAATCAGGCATTAAAGCGCTTCCAGACCTTGGTGTAAACGGCTCTGGTGACGGGTTTACGACAGTTCAGCAAAGTACGGACTACCCTTTCTGAGATTTCTCAGCAACTGTTCCTCAGATACCATGCTGTCAACCTGAGGGACTCCACCCCAGGGTGGAGAACTGGTCCCTGGGAAATCAGGTCCGGTCTCACCGGGAGTGACAATGGTGGCCCTGCTGCCAGATCCTTGATGCTGGCAAACCAAGGCCTCCTTGGCCAGCAAGGTGCCACCAAAATTAGACCCGTCCTTTCCTTTCGAAATTTTTGCAGTACTGCCGCCACCAACCTTACAGGCGGGAAGGCATAACAGAGGTTGTAACTCCATCTGCAAGCGAGGGCATCTATTCCTGCTGCCTGACTGTGAAGATCCAGGGAAAAATACCTGGTGACCTTGTTCTCTTCCGAGGCGAAGAGGTCTACCTCCGGACGACCCCATCTTTGAACTATCTGTCCGAACACCTCCTTGTTGAGGGACCATTCGTCCTGCCTTATGCGTTGACGACTGAGAAAGTCTGCCAAGGAGTTTTGAGTGCCCTTCAGATGGACTGCCGACAGCGAGGCCAGATTTTGCTCGCCCACTATCTTCTGTAGAGGAGGACTTCTTGTTCCCCCCTGCCTGTTCACATGTGCGACAGCCGCCGCATTGTCTGTCCGAATTTGAAGGTGCTGCCCCCTTAACTGTGTCTGGAAGGCTAGAAGAGCCCTCTGAATCGCCAAGAGCTCTCTCTGATTTGAGGATCTCTTGGTTTCCTCTGGAGACCACGACCGCTGAGTCCAGTCGCCTTCCAGATGGGCTTCCCACCTGAAAGCGCTGCCATCCGTCGTCACTACCTGAGCCGCTGGT
This sequence comes from Glandirana rugosa, assembly GCA_018402905.1. Lineage (NCBI taxonomy): Eukaryota > Metazoa > Chordata > Amphibia > Anura > Ranidae > Glandirana > Glandirana rugosa. The sequence goes on along the minus strand of BLSH010377340.1, from coordinate 610,654 downwards.
CTGATCCATCACAGACCCTGGCCCAGATTGCGCTGAGATCTCCACCACCATAAAGACCTCCTGACCCTGACTGGTAGGGGCATAGAGTGGTCCAAACTTTCTTGGTCGCCTTTCCAACAGGCTAACAGATGATTCTGAAGCGGACGCTGATGACATCTCGCCCAGGGGACTGCCGGGAAACAGGAAGTCATCAGACCTACTACTCCCATGACTTCCTTGATCCAAGCTTCCCGACTGGTCTGACGTTGTGCCACCGCCTGACTCACTTTCTCGATCTTCTCTGGCGGAAGAAAAATCTTCCCCAACTTGGACGAGATTGTGTAGCCCAGATAACGCACCTCCTGGGAAGGAACAAGCCGAGACTTGTCCTGGTTTATAACAATCCGGGAACAGGAGATTCGACATTGTAAATATCGACTCCATCCTGAACCGCTTGTACCTCAGGTATCCGTTCAGCGGGCGGAGATTGAGGATCAGTCTGAATTTGCCCGAAGGCTTTCTGACCATGAAAACGTAGGAATACACACCCTGCTAGCGCTCCTCCTCTGGTACCTGTATGATGACCCTTTGGTCTGCCAACTCGCCCAAAAGCAGGCACAGAGCGTTGGCCTTCTCCTGGTCTCAGGGGAGCTGGGTGACAAGAAAACTGGTTGGGGGACTTGATTTGAACTCTAGCCTGTATCCACTCTCTACAATGTTTAATAATGAATGGACTTGAAACCATTGTCCTCCATTGTGGAAGGAAGTCCCCCAGTCTCCCTCCCACCGGGACGCAGGCGCAACTTGGGCTTTGGGGTGGTTTGAGGAGGATTAAATAAGAGTCCTCCTCTACCCTGCCCCTTGTGACCTGTCCAGTGCTTCTTAGGGCGCCCCTCTTTTCCTTGCTGGGTCTGCTGTCTGAAGCCCCGAAAGGGCCGCTTTGCCTCTCTCTTTTTCTTCTCTGGGAAGGCCTTCTTTCTATCTTGAGTCCGTTCCAGAGCCTCCTGCAATCCAGCCCCAAAAAGGTTGTCTCCTAAGAAGGGCAAGCCGCAGAGCTTAAGTTTAGAGGCCGTTTCCCCCGACCATGCTTTCAGCCACACTGCTCGTCTGGCTGCGTTTACTAACGCTGCCAACCTAGCTGCCAGTTTAACTGACTCCTCTAAGGCAGTGGGGTTCCTGGCAGACTCTTCAAATAGTAGCGGGAAAGATTTGAGGAGTTGCTGCCTAGATGTACCTGCAGCAATGTGGGACTGTAGCTTTGTCAGCCAGCACTCTAAATTTCTGGCGACACAGGTTGCCGCCAAGGCTGGTTTGAGCCCAATAGCTGCTGCATCCCAGGCCCTCTTCAGCAGCACGTCCCCTCTCCTGTCGTCCATAGGGTCCTTAATTGACCCATGATCATCAAACGCCAAGTCCGTCTTCTTTGAGACTTTGGCTAACGGAGCATCCAATTTTGGCACCTTGTTCCAGGGATGCTCCGAACCTTTTTCAAAAGGAAACCTGTGCTTAAGATTTCCTGAAAAAAAGGGATTTTATTAAAACTTACCGAAAAATCCTTTTCTCCGAGTTCACTGACAGACGCAGCTCTCCAATACGTGTGGGGTTTATGCTTAACTAGGCAGGAAAAAGAAACAGCTGGCCCCTCCCATGGGGGCCTTAACTAGGCAGGGAAAAGAAACAGCTGGCCCTTCCCATGGGGGCCATCCTCTCTTCCCACATAAAACCCCTCATAGCATAGCTCTTCAGTTCGTACACAAGCCGTACCAGAACAGAGCACAGAGGGGTGGGTGCTGTGTCTGTCAGTGAACTCGGAGAAAAGGATTTTACGGTAAGGTTTAATAAAATCCCTTTTTCTCCTATCGGTCACTGACAGACACAGCTCTCCATTATGTGTGGGGATGTCCCCAAGCTGTGTCAAAAAGAGGGGTGGGTAAACATTAACAGTACCCAACTGAACCTCTAAGGAGGCGCCAGACGCGCCTACGCTACCGTCTGCAAAACTTTGCAGCCCAAAGCAGCATCCGAAGATGCAAACACATAAATTTTATAAAACTTAGTGAAAGTGTGAACCGAGGCCCAAATGGCCACCTTGCACACCTGTGACACCGAGGCCTGGTGTCTGAAAGCCCAGGAAGTGCTAACAGCACGGGTAGAACGAGCCGTGACCGGAAAAGGGGGGACCTTGCCCCGAACAGAATACGCACGGGTCATGGTTTTTCTAATCCAACGAAAAATCGTAGCCGACGAGGCCGCCAACCCTTTGCGCGGACCCTCTGGCAGCACAAACAAAGCATCAGCTTTTCGGGAAAAAAAACAAAAAAACTGTAGCAGCCAAGTACCCTCGTAAGGCCCTCACTACGTCCAAAGCATGCAACTCAAACTCCTTTGGGTGCGATGGACGAGGGCACAATGAAGGAAGAACAACATCTTCATTAATGTGAAAGGAAGAGAACACCTTCGGAAGGAATGAAGGAGAGGGTCACAAGACCGCATTATCCTTATGCATGACTAAGTAGAGAGACTTGCACGATAGTGCTGCTAATTCATACACCCGTCTGGCGGAAGTGATGGCAACTAAAAAGGCCACCTTCTGCGACAGCAATTGTAAGGAAATCTCCCTGATATTCTCATATGGCGGTTTCTGAAGAACAGAAAGCACCAAATGCAGATACCACGGAGCCATCACCCGATGCGCCACGTGTCGCACACCCTGTACAAGGGTATGAATAAACGAGTGCGAAGCCAAAAAGGTCTCTGAAAGAGAATCGCCAGAGCCGATATCTGGCCCTTGAGGGTACTCAAAGCCAATTTTTTGTTGAGGCCCTGCTGCAAAAAAGTCAGGACCCTGGACACAACATAAAAGTGAGGGTTATGACCCTCCGCCTTGCACCAAGCTACACAAGCCTTCCAGGTGCGGAAATAAATCTTGCGAGAGGTACACTTCCGAGCTTTTAACAAAGTAGGGATCACGGAGTCGGCGACTCCCCTATCACTTGCACCTGGGACTCAATAGCCAAGCCTTCAAAGCCTGCAAGGGTAAAGCAGGGTGCAAGATGGGTCCCTGCGACAGAAAATCGTCTCGCAGCGGGAGCCGCCAAGGGGCATCTGCCACCACTTGCACCACATCGGCGTATCAAGTGTGCCGAGGCCAATCTGGAGCCACCAGGATTATTGATATCCCCTCAGCCACTATGCTGCGTATCAATCGCGGAAGCAGGAGGGAAAGCGTACAGAAAGCGGTAACGGCCCCAGGGGGCCACTGCCAACGGATCCTTCGTTCTGGACACAAAGGTTTCCACCTTGTGATTGAACCGGGACACCATGAGATCCACGTCCGGCGTCCCCCATCTGTGGCAAATTTGATTGAACACCTCCGGGTGGAAAGACCACTCTCTCTGGTCCAGCTTCTGGCAACTGAGAAAGTCCGCCTGCCACACCTGGAACGTAAACGGCGGAGATTGCCGGAACGTGACGTTCCACCCAACGCAGTACCATAGCTGCCTCCGCCGTAGCCACTGGACTCCTTGTGCCGCCCTGATGGTTCACATACGCCACTGCTGTGGCATCGTCCGACTGAATTTGAATCAGACAACCCTGCAATCTCATCCAGAGAAAAAAAAACACAAACTGATTGCTCTCAGCTCCAGTACATTAATAGGGAGGCGAGCCTCTTGTGCTGACCAACGGCCCTGGGCAGACAGCTGTCTCAGGACCCCGCCCCAGTCCAAAGGACTATCATCCATGGTAATGATCACCCACTGAAGGGGCAGGAACGATGAGTCCTGGAACCATAGGTCAGAGACGCCCTGGTCTGGGAGCTCAGACAGATCAGAAGGTCCAAGGACCGAGGGGATCTGTCCCACCGAGCCAAAATTGCTCGTTGAAGGAGACGAGTGTGATGTAAGGAAGACCGCCAGTGCGACAGGAAATTTTTCACTGCCGACTACAGTGACCGCAACTTGGCTGGAGGAAGGAAAAAACCTTTTGTCTGTTCTGAGTCCAGGAACAGGCCCAGATACTCCAGGCAACGGGACAGAGACACCGTTGACTTCTGCAGGTTGAGCAACCAGCTGGAGTCCTGCAGCGAGGTCATTGGGATCCTCACTTTCTCTTCCCGAGCCAAGGCGGATTCTGCTCGCAGGAGCAGGTCGTCCAGGTAGGCTACTACCGCAATGCCTCTCTGTCGCAGTAACGCCATACCGGAGCCACCAGTTTTGTGAAAAATCTTGGTCTGAGACTAGACCGAAAGGGAGTGCCACAAATTGAAAATGGAGGTCTCCCACTGCAAAGCGAAAGAAACGCTGAAGCCGTGGACAAATATGTACATGGAGGTACACATCCCTGATGTCTAGAGACGCTAGCAATTCCCCCTGATGGAGGGCGGCTACAACCGAGTGGATAGATTCCATCCGGAATTTCCACACCCTAACATACCGGTTCAGGGCCTTCAGGTCCAGTACTGGCCGGACCCCCCCCCCCTTTTTTGGGGACCACAAACAGATGCGAGTAAAAAACCTTGAAGCCTCTCGCTGGAGGCACTGGCACGATCACCCCTTGGTTCGAGTGCTTGTACAGCCCCAAAGAGGGCCTCCCGGCGTGCCTGCGGGAGCCCTAAGTCGAAGGGAAGAACCTGACTGGTGGCAAAGTGTGGAACTCAGAAACATCCCCCACCCGAAGCCCGGGCGGAGGCAACCTATCAGGCTGAGGTGGTTTGTCCTCCGCCTTGTTGGTTTTGCGCTGCCACTGCCAGCACCCAGCCCCTGCAGCAACCTTACCGGAGCAGGTCCCTTTACCCGCTACGCCCGGGGTGCGAAAAAAACCTCTTCTGACCCGAGGTAGGGGGCCCCTGTCAACGGCGAAAACTCACGCCTCCGGGGCTCTGGGAGGAAGGCACTTACCTCCTGTGAAATCTTTAATGATCTCACCCAGCCGTGGACCGAATAGACCACCCTGAAAGGGAAGGCCTGCGAGACCTTTTCTGGAAGCATGGTCACCAGACCAAAAACGCAACCATAGTACCTGTTTGAGGATACAGCAACACCGCTACCCTGGATCACATAGGCAGTAAATCAACGGCCGCATCACCAAGGTACTTGAGACCTCAGAGCAAAAAGTCAGCCCTCTGCGGCGAATCCAGCAGGCGGCCGCAGACCAGAAGATTCTGGAACTCCGTCATAAGCTCAGACAGATATTGCGTCGCCACGGCGAACGTCAGGGCTGGCCGCAGAGCAGAGCCTGTCACCAGGAAGAGCGACCTTAACAGCGCCTCTGTCTTTGGCAGCGGGGCCCTTGAATGCAGGAACCCCTTCCAGGGGACTGGTCGTTGTCTTATTAAAGCGATCATAGGCGGGACACCAAGGAGACTCCCATTTCTTTTTTTTTTAAAAAAGCTTTCCTCAAGGGATAGCGAGCAGCGAACCGTCAAGTCCCTTGGATTGTGGAAGGAAACCGGAGCACCGGGAGGAAACCCACGCATGCTCAGGGAGGACATGCAAACCTCAGGCAGGTCATGCTTAGGATCTAAGCCAGCAAGCATTATGCTGCCAGGCACTAGTTCCACTGCGCTAAAAGGAATGCTGCGGACGCTGCCATTTACAACAAACAAGGCGATCAGGAAAAAGATCATATGGGTAAGCCTTGGGCGCCCTAGGGGGCCTGGAGGACCACACCACATGCGCAGAAATCAGCGATTCACCATCCTGGCTCAATCGCATCGCAGTGCGATACCAATTATAATCGCAGCTGCCTTCCCCTGATCCCCTTCTCCGTCCAAGGGACCTTCCGGATCAAAAAATCCTCCCTTGAAAAGCAAGGAGGGGGACGCTTCTTGGGGGGCCTGTTGGTGACATCCACCCTGGGGAAAAATCACTAAAGACCGCCCCAGAAAAGCCCCTTGCGCAGATTGCACTCCTAGCATGTTCAGCTCCCTTAGGAACAAATAGATGCATAGAAAAAGGCTAAAGGCACCCCCACCCCACAGTACACCAGGGGACCCAGCAGGACTGCACCCGCCACCACCAGCACCCACAGGAGAGCCCAGCTATACTTGCCGTTTGCTGCCATAACCCTGAGGATCGTCAGAGAGCCGCGCCGTCAGGAGCACACACCTTTCCAAAGTGAAAAAAGCTGTAGACACGTTTTTTGCATGAGCAGGGATTCCAATATGGCCACCCGTTGAACACTAGAGGCCGAAAACACCTGCAGGGAACGTGCAGTACCGCAAATGGCCACTTTGAGCGCTAGAGGGAAAGGCACATAGGCCCAATATGTCTGCGGCGAAAAACGTCCGAACGGCGCTAGACGATCGGGTACGGTGCGGGGGGGAAGGGGTGTGCAGGGGGTGAACAGGGCTCCATGCGCCCCTACCCAGCAAAAAACTTTTTTCTTCTTTTTTAGGGTCGTCGGTCCCCCTTTCCGCCCCCTAAAAAGGGGGGGGGGGAGGAAGGAGCTCTCACTCACCACTCTGGACGCCGCCATGGGTAGCCCACCCAGTCGCAGACCTTCCGCCCCTGCTTGGGCGGTATGTTGCAGGCCAGAAGTCGCCCTTCCCGAATCGCATCCAGGGCTGGGCGTAAGGGGGTAATCACTTCAGGCACGGGCACGATGCGGCGGTTCCACATAAGGCGGGACTGGCTCGCATCGGTCGGCCAGGTCGGGGAAAGTACAGAGCTCATGGACTCTCTATGCCCCGAGCGGCTTCTTGATAGCAGATCAATTGCTTGATAGAAGACAAATAAAAATCAAAGTAAAAGAAAATTGAATAAAAAACGGTCACAAACAGGACTGCAATTCCCCTGAAGTGAAGCCAGGTCAACTCCTTGCAAACTAGGCATTGAAACTGAAGAGCTATGCTATGAGGGGGTTTAATGTGGGAAGAGAGGACGGCCCCCCATGAGAGGGGCCAGCTGTTTCTTTTCCCTGCCTAGTTAACTCCTAGTGAGACCACCATAAAACCCACACGTAATGGAGAGCTGCGTCTGTCAGTGAACGATAGGAGAAAAAGGGCCTTCTTTCTGGATGCTCCCACTCCAGCAAAATCGTTTCGATCAAGGATTTATGCACTGGGAATACTCTGGCCTTCTGCGCACTAGACCCTAGGTATAAGCGGTCGTGCTTAGACAGATGTACCGTTTCTTCCTTGATCTCTAAATTTTCATAAATAGCCTTAAGCAAATCCCCCACATCGTCCAGCGATAGCTTATATCTAGACCCCCTGGAGGGATCATCCTCATCCTCTTCAGAGTCTGCCTGAGAGGCTGTGAGTGATCTGGAGTCCCTTTCCTCACTGTCCTCTAAACTTGGTTCTGACAGAGATGGCATACTAGCCGTTCTAGACAGAGGGACTGAGGACCCCTGTACCCTGTCCATCATCCCCTTAAAAGACTGGAGAGTGGACGCAATCTAATCCTTAACAGACGCTAGGATGTTGCTGCAAGAGACAGCCGTGTCTTCCCTGACTAGCCTACTAAAACTAAAACAGTCCCAGCTTGGGGCCATCTTCGCTCCACACACTGCACACTTTCTTCTGGGCTGCTGGGCCTTCTCGGTCCTGAACTAGAACCAGATGGAGAAGAAAACCACCATCGTCCTAACTCCATCAAACCACCACTGTGCTGGGTAAACCAGAGAGTGCCACCACCTGTAGCGCATAGAAGACCACATACCTCTTCCTCCCCCCCAGTGTAAAATACGTGGACCCTCGTTCCCATGCTTACCTGGGGAGGTGCCGGGGTCCACTGCTTGAGATGCAGCTGCCTACATCAGTCGAGGTGATCTGTTTCAGTTCTCACAGGCTCCCGGGTGCCTGTAATGTCCACCGCGCCTCAAGGAGACAGGAAGCACTCTCCAGGCACCCTCTGATGACCTCTCCCGGCCGGAAGTTACCTCACTTCCTGCCTTTGGAGCACAGTAGCTTCGCCTCCACGCACGCTTCCTCCTATTCCGGAGAGCATGAATGCCTTGCACCCCGAATGTTTAAACACGCCCATTCCAGATGCAGACTGCTAACAGACGCCCATTTGCGCTGTAAAGGTTCCAGACCTCCCTGCTTGTAGGCCAGGCGAGTCCAGAGGTCAGCACTCCAGCTGACGAGGCAGGGACTGCCAGATCACCGAGGCACCGCTCTCTGAGCTTCTGACAGTGGGGGACCCACTACCTCTCTCCTCCCTGTATACTGGATGGAGGGGTAGGCAGGCAAAAAAAAAAAACCACGGTACACCAGGTCTCCTCTCAGGCTAACCCTGAGATATGGAGCTCCCAAAAAGCTTCCTTCCCCTCCGGCAGGAAACACAAAAAACTGAGGGAGGCGGCCTGGAGGACTGCCTTTTAAAGAATCGGGTGAATGTGTTTCCTGTCCAGGAGGGAGGAGCCCTATATCTCAGAGGCTGTCCTGGAAGAAGAGGGAAAAAAAAAAAAGTCCAAGCAGGGTTTACTACCACTTAAGCATCAAACTGCAATGCTTTCACCTTTTTGCATCAGCGATTCTGACCTATGAGGCTCTTTGCAGCCGCAACCTTGTCTGCACAGACTATTGGCTCCAGCAGTTCCTTTATGTCATTGCACAGGGCAGGCTTCCAGATGTGACAAAACATGCCTGCACAAACACCTGGCTGTAGTCTCCAAGGGCAATGGGTATGACTGATGCAGAAGCGCAATTAGGCCAGTGTATTAACTGCTTTCATGGCATTTTTAAGAAAGCTGCAAACCTAAAAATATGACTTGAAATTATACTAAACCCAGACTGACGGAAATTCAAAAGGGGGGGGGGGGGTTGTAATATATGCCATAATTTTCTGTATGCCAAATACGTTCACTGGCCACTTTATTAAGTTACACCTTGCTAGTACCAGGTTGGACCCACTTTTGCCTTTATGCCATTGTTCTTGATTCAATAAGGTGTTGGAAACATTCCTGAGATTTTGGTCCATATTGACAAATCTGTAGCAACTGCCTGATGCTATCATGTCGGCTGCACATCCATGATGCAATTCTCTTCAGCTTTGGGACATGGTGCATTATCCGGCTGGAAGTAGCCATCAGAAGGGATGGAAATGTTCAGCAACAATATTCAAGTAGGCCGTGGTGTTTAAAATGATACTCAATTTGGTACTGGTGGGTTGTTATGCACAGACATTAAAGCCACCGGAACCTCGTGGTAGGAGCAGCAGTGTTTTTATTTTACATGCAGCTCCAATACTACACTATTAGTATCATCTTCGCTCCCAGTGGCGAGTTTTTTCTTTTTTCTATACAAGTGTATACCCCAGTGGAGGGGGACCATGGATCCATTGCAATTTGCATCACTGGCCAGCAGTCTGGTGGGAGTAGAACAAGACTCGCTGAGATAATCTGACTGAGTGTTAACCACTTTAAGACCGAGCCTCTTTTTGGAGTTTGGAGGTTATCAGCTATAAACAGGTTTTTTTTGCTATAAAATTACTTAGAACCCCCAAACATTATATTTTTTTTTCTAAGACCCTAGAGAATAAAATGGCAGCCATTGCCAAACTTTGTCACACCGTATTTGCGCAGCGGTCTTAAAAGCGCGATTTTTTTTGAAAAAGTTCCGTTTTTTGAGTTAAAAAAAAAACAGTAAAGTTAGGTCAATTTTTTTCCGTATTATGAAAGAAAATGTTACGCCGAGTAAAATGATACCCAACATGTCATGCTTCAAAATTGCGTCCGCTCGCGGAATGGCGACAAACTTTGCAACATAAAAATCTCCATTGGCGACGTTTAAAAAATTCTACAGGTTAGCATTTTTGCGATACAGAGGAGGTCTAGGGCTAGAATTATTGTTCTCGCTCTAACGATCGCGGCGATACCTCACATGTGTGGTTTGCACACTGTTTTCATATGTGGAAACATATGACTTACGTATGCGTTCGCTTCTGCGCGCGAGCTCGCAAGGACGGTGCGCTTTAAATTTTTTTTTTTTTTTAATTATGTATTTTACTTTAATTTTTACAACTTTTTAAAAAAAAAAAAATTTTTTTGATCACTTTTTTTCCTATTACAAGAAATGTAAACATTCCTTGTAATAGAAAAAAGCATGCCAGGATCTCCAAAATATGAGATCTGGGGTCAAAAAGACCTCAGATCTCATTTTTAGACTAAAATGCATTAAAAAAAAAAATTTTGAAAAAAGTGGCAGGGGGGAAAAAAAAAAACATGTCCCCTTTAAGAGCATTGGGCGGAAGCTACTTGTGACGTAGCTTCCGCCCAGCCTTGTTATGGAGCCGGGTGAGCGGCTTCAGCCACTCACTCGGCACACCGACACTAGAGGGAAAGGACCTGATCATCTCTGCCGCTGCCGGCGGGTCCGGAAAGCGGCGGGAGGGGGGGCACCTCTCCCGCCGCTGATAAAAGTGATCTCGCGGCGAATCCGATGCTAAGATCACTTTTATCTGACGCAGAATCGCCTGCAGAAAAAAAATGATACCGGGGTTATGGTAGCTATCTGCTACCATAACAACGGTATTCCACTTCAAAGTACCGCCGTCAAACGACGTACGGCGGTCTGGAAGTGGTTAACATAAGGCTCATCTTCACTAGTCTGCTGGGGAGTGCATTATATTTGGTGGAGGGATATCACATTGGAGAACCAACAGACCACTGTGTGTAGTATCCAGTTTAAGATGCAGATGTCTGGTGAGTGTTCTGACCCCACACCAAAATTAAACTTAAACTGAGGGAAGGAGCCAAGCATGACAGAAAGAGGGTGCTTTCTAGAGCGTGCCACCGTCCTGATAAGAACATAGAGAAGAAACAGGAAATACCTCCAAAAAACTGTGGACTTAAGGGCTCTTAAGTCCACAATTTTGAAGTATTTCCTCTTTTCTAGAGCCAAGCATGACATCACCTGCAGCCATCTACTAGAATGTGTAGACACAGATCACTTGTTTGTCCGCTTATGACAAGTGCCAGAATTGCAAGTGGGTTTACATTTATTGAATAAATGGATTGTATAAACAGAGCACTCAATTCTATTTGCTTTAATATAGTTATGATCCTACAGAGAAATTGGCCATCTCAAATACACTCAGACCATTGGGAGACTATTAGAACCTTTCATGAGAATGCTTGCTTGACAGTCCTGTTGGTTCAGGGGCCATGGTTTTAAGGTGAGCCTGTGTATGGTAGAGGTGCTGCACGTTATAGGACACCTGCATGTTCAATCTAGAGAGACACAACTTTGCACCATCTGGCATCTTTATGGAAATTTGGACTCCTTTTAGAAGTTAAATGAAAATGGTGCAGCGTAATTTATCATATATTAATTACCTTATTTGGAGGTATTGTGTAATTGGCATTGAGTGTCCAGCTACAATTAGTTTATTTACTCAGGATTGTTTGCTGATGTTTAATTTTGTATTTAGAGTATTTACTGAAAACAGACTATTTGAGCAACATAAATGGAAAAACTGGCACCAGTTAGACTTAAAGCCAATAACCTCTATTGGGCAAGACACTGTAAACTATCAGTCCAAATCTCAGCACTTCTAAAGCTCCTTCCTTAGACACCCCTGAACCAGTAGTCACAGCTTTCATTTTGGGGTCCGGTGCTATTCACAACACAGTGAGTATTAAATCTTTTATTAACAGTTTTGTAACAATTATAAAAACACAAACATAAAAATACTTCCACAGGAAGCCTGTTCATTAACATAACCTTGAAGTCAAGTAAAAAGTGCAGTGATGGGCATGCCATTTCAAAATTCTAGAAAGATACTGGTACTTTAAAAAGAACCAGTTCAGGTCTTAAACCTCTACTGTGACGAGGAAGGTCTATAGACCTCTAACCTACAGTTAAAAGCAAACTGAGTAGAAAGCAGTGCAGAGCAAACTAGTCTGGGCATCTCAGACTGCAATTTCCTCCATGTCTTCAAGAGCCATAAACACCCCACTTTCTTTGCACGGCAGATTGTTTTTCATTTGTGCTAGAAAAGAAAAAGAAAAAAAAAAAAAAAAAGTGTTAAACCATAACGATACAGAATTTTTGTAGTACAGGAGTGCCCAACCATTCATTCTAAAATGTATTCTGAATTGTACATGTTCCCAGTAACATGGAGCACTGATCAAATTTGGGGTGTTGCAATTAGTCAATGCATGACACATGACTAAACCCTATATTCACAGATGGGGCACACTTCTGCACTGAAGACCAGCCAAAAGGCAGGCAGGGCTCATTTGGCTTGCACATGTCCTTTATTGGTGTTTGTGTCCATATCATGGGCAAGCAAAACTCCATGTATACAAAAGAGATATGCATCACCCAGAAGGTCCAACTCACCAATGAGGTCACTTCTATCCAGCAACAAGTGAAGGTCTGTGTCACTCATGACTTTTCCATTGGATCCGTTTACTTCTCTGAAAATAGAGAAACATTTAAACCACAAATCTTCAACGTATGACTGGCAGCTTTTAAATCAGTACTCGGATCATACCATGCTCAAGCAACAATATGGGATTACAGGACAAAATGCTCTATGCGCATGAGCTTGAAATTTACTTGGTCCATACTTCACAGCATGCTCTATAATCTTGTTTAACCATTAAGTGCAAGGTGCCATTTTTTTAATGCATGGGGTAAAGGATAACTTGATTGTATGTTTTCAAAGGTCAAAAGCATTTTTCCTTCTCAAGAACCTGCAAGGCATTGCACCTACAATCAATGGATCACAGGTGAAGTGTCAGGCTCCTGCAGACTTACCCCTGTGAAAACAGATAGCCTGTATAGAAGTGTGGGCATAGAGGGGTGGTAAAAGGAGAGAGCAAAAAAAAAAAAAAAAAAAAAAAAAAAAAAAAAAGTGATGAGCATACTGATCAGCATTCTCGCAGCCAAGATTGCAGCTGTGTGAGCGGAACACGTTACTAAAGCTGAACTTATCCTTTAACCTCCCAGGTGAAATTTAATGAGGTCTAGCCATCACTTTCTCTGCAGCTTCCAACACTAAAGCTACTTTCACACTGAGACGTTGGCAAAAACACAGTAATAACGCTTGGTGTTTTGCACGCATTTTTCCCACATTAGCACGAACAACCAGGAGTATTTAAAGCGCTAGCATTAAATACCACATCCCCCTACATTACATCCCGTTTACTTCCTGGTATTTTGACCTTTCCACAATCTCTGGGTGTTTTGCTGGCGCTTTTAAAGCGCTTTACATTAATTTCAATGTATATGGGCGTTTTTAATGCGCTATTTTTAGCGCTCAGCATAAGTACAAAAAAAAAAAAAAAAAAAAAAAAAAAAAAATACACACGCTTTTGGGTAACAAAACTTATTTATGGTGGTCTTCTTTCACAGTATTAAATAAAAAAAGGTGTTTTTAATTTTTTATTAAACCCATGTCACATCGTACTGACACGTGTACTGTCGTGACTTTCGACTAACCGGACCCGTCCTTCTCCCATTTTCACGAGTCATCCGTTCACCAATTTCATAATCGTCTATTACTGGTTACGGAAACAAACCCCGGAATCGGAAAACTGACGTCGTCAATCTGGGGAAAAGTCTGACTCCACGAAAGGATCACAAAACACTAATTTTTATCGCGACGGTTTTGTGACGGGTAATTAAGGTTACATGGATAAGTGTGACGCGGCGCAAATTTTTTTTTTTTTATTCAGATCGCACACATAAAAAAAAAAAAAAAAAAAAAAAAAAAAAAAAAGTGATGAGCATACTGATCAGCATTCTCGCAGCCAAGATTGCAGCTGTGTGAGCGGAACACGTTACTAAAGCTGAACTTATCCTTTAACCTCCCAGGTGAAATTTAATGAGGTCTAGCCATCACTTTCTCTGCAGCTTCCAACACTAAAGCTACTTTCACACTGAGACGTTGGCAAAAACACAGTAATAACGCTTGGTGTTTTGCACGCATTTTTCCCACATTAGCACGAACAACCAGGAGTATTTAAAGCGCTAGCATTAAATACCACATCCCCCTACATTACATCCCGTTTACTTCCTGGTATTTTGACCTTTCCACAATCTCTGGGTGTTTTGCTGGCGCTTTTAAAGCGCTTTACATTAATTTCAATGTATATGGGCGTTTTTAATGCGCTATTTTTAGCGCTCAGCATAAGTACAAAAAAAAAAAAAAAAAAAAAAAAAAAAAAAAAAAAACTACACACGCTAGACTTATTTTTTTTTTTTTAAACGCGGCGCAGTGTGAATAGGTACATTGGAATTAATGGGCAGTGTTTTGGCAGCGCTATTTTTAATCACAAAACACTAGGAAAGCACCTCAGTCTGAAAAGGGGTCTAACTGCTGCAGTCAAAAGGCTAAGGCCCCAAACAAAGGCATTGGTCATTATCTGCTAATACTTTAACCACTTGCCTACTGAGCACTTTTACCCTCTTCCTGCCCAGGCCAATCAGCTTTCAGTGCTGTCATGTGCACAGTCATGCTACACTGTACCCAAATTATTTTTTAATTTTTGTGGAAAAAAATAAATTATGACACTTTCTTCTGGTGGTATTTATTCAAAACAATGGGTTTTTTATTTATTAAAAAATGTGTGGGTATTTAAGCAGTTATCACATTTTCCCTTCACTGATGTGCACCCATTAGGTTGTCAGTGTGAAGAAAGGAAAGCTAACTGCCTCGTGTTTACCATGTGATCAGCTGTGTCCAATGACAGCTGATCACAATGTAAAGGGCCACTTTGACTTGACCCTTTGGACTCCGCTGATCAGATGGGGTAAAGGACTCAGCTATCGAGTGCGTGGGCAGTGCAAACACGGGAGGACGTCCATGGCCTCTTGGCAAAGTAAGCCTGCGCTGTAGCGGTCTTCCAGCTATAGTGCAGGTGGGAAGAGGTTAAGAACAAAGTTGCTACAGGCTTGTTAAATGCTTGCAGAATCTAATGGTCTGCAAACTAATTCACAAACCAAGATTACACAATGCCCATGTTTAGAGCCCAAAAGAACATCCCTCCCACACAACCCATCTATTGCCGCTATGCAGCTTCATCAGTTGCAACTAAATCGCTAAGGACATACACAGAAGTCTACATTTTTTTTTTTTGGAGAAAAAGGAGCATTTCATGCTCAATTATTACAGGTTATTTTTCTGATCTGTGTGCCGGTTCCAGGTCAGTGACAAATGTCTGTTAATAGAAAAGCATAACTGCTAGAAAATCCCCATTTTTTTTTCAAAGTCTGCAATATTTCTCTCCAGGACAGAAAACTCAAAATTTTTACCTTTCATGATCTCGGGACTGAAGTAACTCCAGTAGTTCTTTTGGATCAAGGCAGCTTTTAGATTGGTTCATTCCATTGTGTCCACCTTTAAATTTATCTGGAGGAAAAAAAAAAAAAAAAAAAAATTTTAAAGACAGACACAGACCCACACAGACCATTCTAATCAAGAACCAAATCACCCCAATCTGCAGACCTGACAGCACAAGCGTCCCTCGTCAGAGGGATAAAGCATGGAGAGAACCACCACACCAACCGCTCACCATCAACTATACAACATTAACCTTTGCCAAGAACAAGTGGTCGTTGAGCTAGCGTACATATAGGTTAACTACTAGAAATCACTCACATTTTTGCAACTATTCTTTACTATCTTACAGGCTTATTTGGTACTAGAGAAAAGTGAGTCAGGTTAATTTTACCACTACAAAAAAAAATAAAATAAAATAAATAAATTTATTTATTAAATAATCCCACCGCACTTGTACCCCATGCAGTTTAACCGGTTCCCAACTGTGCGCAGTATATTTACTGCTGCAGCGTCCCGCGAATCGCCATATATAAGCAGCTGCTGGCGCGGGCATGCCGCCGGCACGCTCTCGTGCCCACGGCTTGGGCAGACCCCATATCCCTTGGCGAGCCGGGATGACCTGCCAGAGAGAAAGCATGGGGAACAGTCGATGTAAACACGGCGGTTCCCCGCTCTGTCAGTGGGCATGTAAGAGATCTACTGATCCGTCACTGGGATCAGTTAGATCTTATGCCCATGGTAGCCCAGCCCCCTCAGAACACGCCTAGGGAACAGTCTACACTTTCACTGCCAATGACATTTATACAGAAATACATTTTTCTACAGCCTCACCAGTGACATGCAGTGATTTCTGATCGCTGTATGTCACTGGTCAAAAAAATAAAAAATAAAGAAGGAAGGACTTGCCTATGGCCCGTTCTAGGGGTATACACCCACCTCTGCCTGTTACTAAACTGAAGGCTTATAGCAGAGGGGGGTGTATACCACCTAGGACAGGCCATAGGCGTAGCCAAGTCCTTTTTTTGGTTTCCCTAACTTTTTGAATAAGGACCTTGTGTTGCCTTCTCTGTATCCCTGGTCAAAATATCCTAAAGGAATTTGCCTCATGTCCTGGATGTGATAAGGAGGTCAGACTCATGGTTTGTAATTGCGGACGGGCCAAGAAAGGGGCTGGCTTAGTTTGACCATTTCTGGATGGATCACACAGATGTTGCCCCTGACATGCCAGGAGGTCAGGTTCCACCTTTTCCCTTTTACGACGCACTCGACAAAAGGCCCAGGAAATGCCAAGTGCCTGAGTAATGAGGCATCAGTTGCGCAATTTTGCAGGGCAGCCACTTGGCCGTCCGTGTACACTTTCACAACATTTTATGAAGTGGATGTGCTGGCATCTACAGATGGTGTTTTTGGCTGCAAGGTTTTGCAGGCTTCTGTTTAGAGAGGGTCTATTGCCTCTTGTGTGTAGTATTCAGGTTGAGCTCCTGTTACCTGGTTGGACCTTGTATTGAGTGGTGGGATAACAAAAAATCCCAAGGCTAATGTTTGGCACAGCCCTATGGTTACAAATTGAGCGTTGTCAATGAACGAAAGAAAATGGGATTTTTGACTTGCCGGAAAATCCATTTCTGAGTTCATTGACAGACAGCACCCACCCCTGAGTTTATAATACTTCTGACACTGATATAGGGCTTCAGTTTAGTAACAGGCAGTATTATAAACTCCTTAGAGGGGTCAATATCAAAAACCAGAGGCTTCTGTAAAACCGAAAGCACCAAGTCCAGTTGCCATAGCAGAAGAGACCACACCGGTGGAGACAGACGCCGAGCCCCTTGAACATAGGTACACACCAGGGAGTGAGACCAGGGGATGCCGAGAAGACTGCCAAGGCTGACCCCTAGCCCTTGATTCGGTACTCAAGGCTCATTTCTGCTCAACCCCCTGTGAAGGGCAGAAATCGGAACTAACACTATGAGCGAAGGGGAGTGCCCAGAGACTCCAGGATATAAAATGGTTTTCACATCCAGTGGTAGATTTTTCTAGGGAGGTATGCTCCCTGACCCTCAGTGTCGGAACTTCAGCACCTGGCTCATCATAGCCAGGTCATCAAAAAGCCATAAACTGTAAAGCAGGATGGAAGAACGGCCCTGGAGACAGTAGATCCTGCCAAAGAGGCAGTCACCAAGGAACGTCGGCGACCAGGTCAGCAAACACAGACCAACAGGATCAATCCAGAACCAGCAGAGTGACCAGAATCCCCGCATCCCTGATCTTGCACAAAAGCCACAGCAGAAGCTGGAGAGAAGGAAGGGCGTAGATTAAACGATACTGGCCCCATGGGCCACCAGAGCGTTTGACGTGCCCACCAGAGGATCCCATGACCTTGGCAGAAACCTTGATACTGTTCTGTTGAGCCAAGATGCAAAAGATCCCCCTCAGAAGAGCCCAACCGGAGACCTATCCGATGAACACCCATGGTCCAACACGAGCCGACTGAGGCATCTGCCTACCAGTATCCCACTTCCAGATAGCGTACGTCAGAGGGCCGGAGAATTCTGGCTACTGCCAGGGCTGCCACCACACCATTTGTCCACCCTGGTGATTGACCTAGGCTACCGCCGTTGCATTGTCCGATTGGAGCTGCACCGGGAACCCCCGAAGTAAATCCGTTCCTGACCCAGACAAATTCTACGCGCTCAAAGTTCCAGGATATTGATCGGTAGTCTGGATGTCTCCAGTGTCCCTGGGCAGACAGAGCTCAGTCCCAGGACACCTTCCCAACCAGAGACTGGCATTGGTGGAGACCACTGTCCATACAAGGGGAGAAAAGATTTGCCCTGCCAAAGAACTGGAGAGCAAAGCCACCAGACCAGGGAACCCCTAGTTTCCTGGCTCAGCCGAACCAGATTGTCCAGAGGCCTCAGGCACTTGTCCCATTATGCCAGGATCTCCCTTGCAGGGAGCGTGTGTGTGTGTGTGTGTGTGTGTGTGTGTGTGTGTGTGTGTGTGTGTGGGTGTGTGTGTGTGTGTGTGTGTGTGTGTGTGTGTGTGCGAG
>BLSH010377340.1:511714-534593 GCA_018402905.1 Glandirana rugosa | reverse complement strand
ATGGCACTCCCATGCATCTGCTAAACAGCAGCGTGCCTTTGCTGCAGGTGCACGCAGTCCCGCACCCACATAGATGTGAACCTAGCCTCAGCTAGAGTGGATGGTGCATACTATTGCCTGCCTGGCACCTATCATGACACAAGAATAGCTGGAAGAATTTAGTAAGAGATCAAGCTGTCTGGGCTGTGATTCCTTCTATTAAGAATTGACAATTTTTATGAATCCCCAACTGCATGGGTAAATGATTTTATATCACTGGTAGTTGACCCCTGTTGAGAAGTTCTCTTGCAACCACCCAAACAAAGATACTCCAGGCTGATGCAAAGTCTAAAGGAAGTAGCTGTACATCTACAAAAATAGAAATGTAAAAGATTCTGGTAACTACAAATTTCTAGTCATCATCAGCGCAATAACTTGTCAAGAGTTATGGCTTCCTGCAGGTGTTTCCGCCCCCCCCCCCCCCACCTTCATTTTTTGAGTTTCCCAATACAATGCCTTGAAAAAGTATTCATACCCCTTGAAATTTTCCGCATTTTGTCATGTACAACCAAAAACGTAAATGTATTTAATTGGGATTTTATGTGATAGACCAACACAAAGTGGCACATAATTGTGAAGTGGAAGGAAAATAATAAATGTTTTTCAAAATGTTTTACATATAAATATGTGAAAAGTGTGGCGTGCATTTGTATCCAGCCCCCTTTACTCTCATACCCCTAACTAAAATCTAGTGGATCCAATTGCCTTCACCTAATTAATAAATAGTCCACCTGTGTGTAATTTAATCTGTTCTGTGAAGCCCTCAGAGGTTTGTTAGAGAACATTTGTGAACAAAGAGCATCATGAAGGCCACCAACACACCAGACAGGTCAGGGATAAAGTTGTGGAGAAGTTCAAAGCAGGGTTAGGTTATAAAAAAACATCTCAAGCTTTGAATATCTCTCGGAGCACTGTTCAATCCATAATCCGAAAATGGAAAGAGTATGGCACAACTGCAAACCTACCAAGACATGGCCTTCCACCTAAACTGACAGGTCAGGCAAGGGGAGCATTAATCAGAGAAGCAGCCAAGAGGCCCATGGTAACTCTGGAGGAGCTGCAGAGATCTACAGCTCAGGTGGGAGAATCTGTCCACAGGACAACTATTAGTCTTGCACTCTACAAATCTGGCCTTTATGGAAGAGTGGCAAGAAGAAAGTCATTGTTGAAAGAAGGCCATAAAAAGTCCCATTTGCAGTTTGCGAGAAGCCATGTGGGAGACACAGCAAATATGTGGTAGAAGGTGCAAGAGTCAGATAAGACCAAAATTGAACTTTTTGGCCTAAAAGAAAAAGGGTATGTGTGGCGGAAAACTGACACTGCACACAACATCCCCGCCGTGAAACGTGGTGGTGGCAGCATCATGTTGTGGGGATGTTTTCCTTCAGCAGGGACAGGGCAATATGCCCTTTGCAATATGGTCTTTACTCATCTGTTTGCTATTACCAGACAGTTTTCATACCAGACAGTTTTTTATGAGCATTGTATATTATTTCTGCTAGACTTACATCTGTAAAAAAGCATGTATGTTTCCATTTATGTTACCCATGCTGATCCTCTTACATAGTTAGTCAGGTTGAAAAAAGACACAAGTCCATCTAGTTCAACCAAAAAAAAAGAAAAAATATATATGTAGCACTACCCCCGTAGGAGCTGCTTAGTATGTTCAGTCCGTCACTCTGCTCTGCCTCTCAACCCCAGTCATAGGCGTGCGCATATAGGGTGGCAGGTGTGCCTGGGCACACCCTAATCACCCTGTACTGTGCAGATTCCCCCTGCTGTCTGGCTGCAGAGAAAGGGACGGGGGGGGGGGGGGATCTCTGTCCTCAGTCTCTTTCTCAAAATTGAGACATCAGGGGTCTGTTTAGACCCCTGATATTTCACCAAAGCCCCCCAGCAGGGCTCCTAAATAAAATTGTAAAAAAATAATAAAATATAATATTGTAAAAAATAATAAAAAAAAGGAATTGTAAAACAAATAAATAAAATAAAAATAAACTACTGACACCGATCTCTGCCCTTCTGACATATATACACACACACTCATGTTTGTTTGCGCTTTGTGGTGCACACCCTAATGCAATAGGCTGTGCACACCTATGACCCCAGTAGCAGCCTCAGTCCCCTCTGGCACACCTGGGATCACTATTGAGGTAGTTCCCCTTTCAAGGAGTAGCACAATAATGAAATCACACAATAGTAGAGTTTGAAGTATTTACTTAATTCTTGCTTTATATGAAAGGGTGACTTTTAAGGTTGAATATGTTTTATTTTAAACAGGTCATGAGTTTACATAAATGAGAAAAGGCAGTATGGTACAGAACTCCAATAGTGTTTATCTCAAGTAAACATATTTAAATGTTAGACTACATGACCATTACACATGGAAGAAGTGTCAAGGAAAGAAAAGAAAAGAGGGGGAGAGAGGAGGGGAGGGAAATGGGGAGGGGATGATGTGGACCGCGGGCTTAAGTAATCGTATTCTAACAGTAGTATATTGAGTCTTTATCCGCATTCATGATTTCAGTCTGTTTTTCAATTTGTCAGAGGATGAGTAATGCATCCAACTGTACCACAGGGTTTTAAATTTTTCCCATTGGTCTAATTCTCTGGCTCTCATTTCTTCCATATGCATGGTATTATTAATTTCGGAGATCCAGGAAGAGAGTGTTGGGACCGAGGAAGATCTCCAAGATCTGGATATTAGTTGCCTGGCCGAGGCCAGAAAAAGCGGAGCAGGGAGTTTTTTTGTTTTTTCACGGGCCCAGGGAGGATAGAGAGCAGTGCGATAATGGGGTCTGGAGTTAATTCTGTATAATTCTGAGTAAATTTGAAAAATTTGTTTCCAGAATGGTTGGATCTTCGCACAATCCCACCATATGTGTAAATACGTTTCCCTCGCTCCATGGCATCTCCAGCAGGTGTCAGACACGGAGGGAAATATACGGTTTAAGGAGACTGGGTCTCTGTACCACCTCGAGATTAATTTGAAGTTTTTCTCCTGGGAGTAGCCAGAGATACTCGACTTATGCGTGAAAAGGAATGCTTTCTGCCATTGCTCATCAGTCAACTCCATACCTAGTTCCCTGGACCAAACCTTCGCATAGGTCGGGCTCGTAGAGTGAGTGGCTAACAAAATAGATTTATACATCGCTGACAGTATGTGGCGGGGAGTTTCGGTTAGGAGACAGAACTGTTCAAAGTCGGTATGGTGTCTATGAACCTGATGTGAAGACGCGAGTGCCTTGCAGTAGGAAGAGATATGTGCAGCTGTCAACCAATTTAGGGTAGTGCTGGGATCGGAGGTACGATCCAAGAAGTGAGCAAGCCGTCGGCCAGGTTGACCTGAGGTATGAACCAAATGCGTGAGCTCCTACACCTTCCGGGAGATTCGCGTTATCAAATAGTGGGGTAAGAGGGCTAGGGTCGGTAGAGAGTCGATAGTGATCTCGTTTATTATACCAGACCTTGAGTGCCTCAGCCGTGAGGGGGGATAGTCCCGAGAGAGCAGTAAGTGATCCCCTACTTTGTCCCCAGAGTAATGCTCTAAGGTCCAAGGGGGACATATCCTGCTCTACAATATTGCTCATTTTTTTTAATGGGCGAGGGAACCATTCCAAAAGGCGAGAAAGGACCGCAGCAGAATGATAGATTTCGAAATCTGGAAGGCCTGTGCCCCCTTCTGACTTGGGGTAGCAAAGTAATTTATGTCTAATTCTGGATCGACCTCCACGCCAGACAAAACCAATGATTAGAGACCTCAGGGTACGAAAAAAGGCAGAAGGTAGGGATATAGGTAAGGTCTGAGAGAGATATAGCAGCTTGGGAAGGACGTCCATTTTTAATGTATGGATACGTCTGAACCAAGACGCCGAGAGATCCCGCCAAGACTCTGTCATCTGTCTAATTTTGGTGAGTAGGGGACGATAGTTTAGCTCGTAGAGCTCTTGAAAACGTGATGGAATCTTGGTCCCTAGATAAGTAATAGCGTTGGCCTGCCAACGAAATATAAAGTTAGTCTGGAGAGTTGCCAGGGTCTGAGGGGATAAAGAGACATTCAGAGCCTCGGTTTTATTTAGGTTTAATTTGAAGTTACTTAGCTCCCCAAATCTGTGAATTTCAGTTAAAATGGAAGGGATGCTGATATGTGGCTGAGTGACGTATAATAGTAGATCGTCTGCATAGAGTGATAGTTTACAATGAGCTGAGGGTGTTTTTAGGCCATTAATAGAGGGATTAGATCTTATTGCCTGTGCCAAATGCTCTATCACTATCGCAAATAAAAGAGGCGAAAGTGGGCAACCTTGCCTCGTGCCATTAGAGATCTCAAATCGAGTGGAGTGGATTCCGTTGACCAACACCGTGGCTGACGGTGAGGAATAGAGGGACATGATGCGTGCAAGCATCTTTGGACCTATCCCTATTTGGGAGAGAGAGCTACGCAAGAAAGGCCAACTCACCCTATCGAAAGCTTTTTCAGCATCGCATGATAGGAGGCAGGTTGGGACTTGATGCGTTTGGGCGAAGGAGATTAGGTGTAAGGTTTTGGTAGTATTGTCTCTGGCCTCGCGACCGGGGACAAACCCGACTTGATCACCGTGGATAATGTTAGGGAGGAGGGGGGAAAGTCGATTCGCTAATATTTTAGCTAGGAGTTTAAGATCTATATTCAATAGAGAAATGGGTCTATAATTGCTACATATGACAGGGTCCTTGTTCGGTTTCGGAATGACCGCTATTTGAGCCTGCAAGAACGATTGGGAAAGGGAGGGCGAATCGTCGATCGCATTAAATGCCGAGGTCAAAAGGGGGCTTAATTGAGGGACAAAGGTCTTATAAAATCTAGGTGTATACCCGTCTGGGCCCGGGCTCTTCCCGTTCTTCAGTCCCTTAATAGCTTGAAGGATTTCGGAGTCCGAAATCGCAGAGTCTAAGACATTAGCCTCCTCTGGGGCTATGGTAGGCAATGCAGTTTCCGAGATATACGTTCTAAGTCAATGGGTCCCTCAGGGGAGTTAGTATGTCGGGGGGCTGGGGGAAGATTGTAGAGAGAGGAGTAATAAGAGCGGAATTCCTCTGCGATATCCGATATTGCGTGTTTTTTCGTATTGTCTGAGGAGAGAATGAAGGGGATCCGAGTCCGGTGTTGTCTGGGGTGGAGAACCCGCGCTAAATGCCTGCCACATTGATTAGCTTGAGAGTAATGGACATATCGTCCTTTATCTCGGGCCACCAACGATCTCTCGGAGAGGAGTCGCAATAGATCACGGCGCATGTTGGAAATGTCTAAGAGAGTAAGAGGGTCAAGGGAGCGCTTATGCGATTCCTCTAGGGTGGTCAATTTAGCGAAAAGCTTGGTGAGCTCTGCAGAGCGTTCTCGTTTTAGTCAAGCTCCCTGTTGGATAAGAACTCCCCTAAGGACACACTTCAATGACTCCCATTTTATGAGGGGAGAAGTCTGATCCCCACGGTGGTCGGTGATAAAATCAGCAATCGCCTTTTTGATCGCTAATTGACAGGCAGCATCTGCTAAGAGATTGTCATTTAGTCTCCAGGAGAACCCCCTCTTTATTGGGGGGGCCCGCCCGAGAGTGAGGTGAATCGGGGCATGATCAGACCATATGCGCTGTCCTATGGTGGCCGTCGGTTGGAGGTCGAGGAGAGATTGGGAGGTCAGGAGGTAGTCTATACGGCTGTAAGTTGAATGAGCCGGGGAGTAGTAAGTATAGTCTCTGCTGGAGGGATTCAATATCCGCCACACATCTGTCAGCGATAGTTTGGCGAGAAGAGCTCTTATTTTGGACAGGGAAGTAGGGGAGATGGAGGACTTACCCGTAGAGGTGTCGAGACGAGGCACAAGCGGTAGGTTGAAGTCTCCGCCCAAGATCACATTGGTGGTACAGAAGGACTCAAGCTGGGATAGCACTGAGGAGAGGAAACGGAGTTGATCCTGGTTAGGAGAATAAACGTTAACAATGGTGAAGATTGTTTGTTCAAAGGATATTTTCAAAAATATAAATCTACCTAGAGGGTCAATCTTCTGGTCTAGAACTTCTGGGGTAAATGATTGGTGAAAAGCAACAGAAACCCCTTTGATCTGGAAGCTGGGTTTGTGCTATGGAACCAGGAGGGGTATTTTTTGGAGACTAAACGAGGGAGGGCATCTGCTCTAAAATGCGTTTCTTGTAACATGAGAATTTGAGAGCGTTGTTTATGGAAATGGTGAAGGATCTGATGGCGCTTTTCGGGGGTGTTAAATCCTCTACAATTCAGAGAGGATACCTTAAGGTGTGGGGTTGGAGTCATGGTTAAGGTATTGAATTCGGGCGCTACATATGAGCAGTAGGAAATAAACCCGCGGTCCAGATCCAAGGAGAGGGGGGAGGGGGAAGAGGAGTGGGACAGAGAAACAGGAGGAGAAACAGAAGCTGATGATCAGCAGTGAAAAAGTAGAAAGAGTGAGAGAAATAACATTAGTGAAACATTGAGTAAAAAAAAGAGCTAACAGCTCAGGCCAATAAGGCCACAATCTAAGTGTATAACGAAACCGTTTGTGCGGGGCCAGCCTGGGCACCGGAAGCCCTAAGGAGGGAGCCGTGGTCAGCGCACAGGGTGGGCTCCCCTGAACCAGGATAGATAACCATTTACAGCAGAAAAAGTATATTTACATCCTACGGTAGAGATGAAGGAGGTATATTTATGTCACTCCCAGCCGGGAGGACAATGTATAAGCAGTGTGGCCAAGAGGGAGGAGGCCCCCCACTGCCGTAAACAAGGGATGGCGTCACCCCCACAGCCACACTGTAGCAGCAACTAACCCAGATTAAACAAACAACAATATATGAACTGAATTTGGAAGGAAACAGATATTATAGAAAGGTTGCATCAATTGCCACCATTTTGTCTGGGTGTATCAGACCCAGAGAAAGTATGGAAAACCAGGAGTCTCAGTTCTAGGGTCACCCAGGGGGAGATTTAGAGCCGGCCGGTCTTGGACGTTTCTTCTTCTTGGAGCTGCCCTGCCATCCAGAATTCAGGGGTAGGCCTGGAGTTGCTGCTTTCAGGGGCCAGTCAGGGATAGAGATCTGGGGAAGCTCAAATGTTCCAAGGAAGTTAGGGAGATCCCCAAGGGTGCGGAAAGTTGCTGATTTACCCTCATGGGAGGCAGATAGTTGGAAGGGAAACCCCCAATGGTATTTAATATGTCTCTCATGAAGGGCACTTGTGACTGGCTTCAGGGCACGTCTCATGTCCAGGGTCAGCTTTGAGATATCAGGCAGGAGCTTGATCTGTGTGTCATTGAACATGATGGCGTCCTGGTCCCGTGTTGCTTGCATAATGGCAGCTTTTATGGTGTAGTGGTGGACACGACAGATCACGTCCCTAGGAAATGCAGGGTTAGGATTTTTAGGGCCTAAGGCTCTATGAATGCGATCAAGTTCGAGCGGGGAGTCCTCAGGCTTCTGTAAAAGCTGGTTGAATATCCGTAAGGCCACCGGGGATAAGTCTTTGGTCTCCACTGCTTCAGGGAGACCTCTAATGCGGATATTATTACGCCTGCTGCGATTTTCTTGATCGTCTTGGCGATAATAAAGCTGGTGTATTTGAATAGTGTGCTCCTGCAGGATGGCTACATGGGAGTTAACAGTAGTAACAGTGTCCTCAACTGTGTGCTCTATGTCCTCCATCCTCCCTGTCACATCCCTGCGGAGGTCTGCTATCTCTTGTTTGTAAGAGTGCTCCAGCCTTTTAACATAATTCTCAAAGTCATGGCGTGTCGGAAGGGCTTTAATATAAGCTTCCATGTCCCAGCCTATACTGGAGCGTTGTGAGTCTGGGGAGTGACAACCCGAGCGTGTTGAGCCATGATCCGACTCCTGTGGGAAGTGTGTGCGGTGGCGTGTCCTCACCTGGGAGGCCTGATGCTGCGAGGAGGCGCGGGCCGGCGCCATCTTGGAAGCCGGGGTGCCGCTCCGAGAGGCCTCCGAGCAGGTGAAAAAATGCCCGATTTCGCCGTCTCTTGGAGTTCCAGCGGGTCTCTGGCCGTCCCCACTCCCTTTCCTTCCCATCTCCGGGCAATCAAGCAGCTGGAGCTAGTCCGTAGGATGAACACAGCCTGGTGTCAGCGGGAACCGAGGCAATGAACGTCTTATCGCGCCATGCGCTAAGCCACCAAGGGTGACTTTTAAATGGTAAAAGGTCACAATGCAAGAAACAACAATTAACAAAGTTTGTTGTATTAGCGATGCACAAAGTTTCACACAAAGATAACCTTAACCACTTCAGCCCCGGAAGGATTTCCCACATTAGGACCAGAGCACTTTTTTCAATTCGGCACTGCACTGCTTTAACTGGTAATTGCACTGTCATGCAATGCTGTACCAAAACATCCTTTCTTTTTTCACAGATAGAGCTTTCTTTTGGTGGTACTTGTTCACCTCTGCGCTTTTTATTTTTTGCAATATAAATTAAAAAAGAAGGAAAATTTTTAAAAAAATGTTTTCTACTTTTTGTTATTAGAAAAATACAATAAACTAAATTTTAGTCATACATTTTTGCCAAAATCCATTCAGCCACATGTCTCAGGTAAAAAAAAGTTAATTTGCGTATATTTATTGGTTTGCGCAAAAGTTATAGCGTCTACAAACTAGGGTACATTTTCTGGAATTTACACAGCTTTTATTTTATGACTGCCTATCTTATTTCCTGAGGTGCTATAATGGAAGGGCAGTACAACCCCCCCCCCCCAAATGACCCCATTTTGTAAAGTAGACACCCCAAGGAATTTGCTGAGAGGCATGTTGAGCCCATTGAATATTTTATTTTTTTGTCACAAGTGATTGAAAAATGACCAAAAAAATTACACAAAGCTGTCACTGGAATGATATATTTTTCACACATGCCATGGGTTTATGTGGAATTGCACCCCAAAATACATTCTGCTGCTTCTCCTGAGTATGGGGATACCCCATGTGTGAGACTGTTTGGGAGCCTATCCGCGTACGAGACCCCAAAACCAATCACCGCCTTCAGGATTTCTAAGGGCGAAAATTTATGCCTTCACCCCACACTACCTATCACAGTTGCGGAGGCCATGAAATGCCCAGATAGCAACCCCCCCCAAATGACCCCATTTTGGAAAGTAGACACCCCATGCTATTTGCTTAGAGGCATGTTGAGTCCATGGAATATTTTATATTTTGACACAAGTTTCGGGGAAATTAATTTTTTGTTTTCACAAAGTTGTCACTAAATCATATATTGCTCAAACATGCCATGGGTATATGTGAAATTACACCCCAAAATACATTCTGCTGCTTCTCCTGAGTATGGGGGTGTTTTGAACTGTCCTGGCATTTTATGCCCAACATTAGAAGCCTATGCCACACATCACCCACCAAGTCTTTCCTGACACTTTTGTTTACATGAAAAAAATACTTTTTTTTTGCTAGAAAATTACTTTGAACCCCCAAACATTATATATTTTTATAAAATCAGAGGCCCTACAGATTAAAATGGTGGGTGTTGCAAAGTTTTTTTTCACAAAGTATTTGCGCAGCGATTTTGCAAACACAATTTTTGGGGAAAAAAACACTTTTTTTAATTTTAATGCGCAAAAACACACTAAATTGCCCAAATATTTGGTGAGATATAAAAGATGATCTCATGCCGAGTACATAGACACCAAACATGACATGTTTCAAAAATAATGCATACCCGCACAGCGGCGACAACCTATATACATTTTTAAAGCCTTTAAAAGCCTTTACAGGTTACCACTTTAGATCTGCAGAGGAGATCTACTGCTAGAATTACTGCCCTCGATCTGACTTTCGCAGTGATAACTCACATGCATGGTGAAATTGTTGTTTACATACGACACGAGACCGATGCTTTTTTAATTATTCATTTTGCTTTTTATTTTATTTTTACACTGTCCCTTTCATCTTTTTTTTTCCGATCATTTTTATTGTTATCACAGGAAATTTAAATATCCTCTATGATAAAAATAGGTAGTGTCCCATATTTTTTTTTTTAATTTGGGGTCTATTAGACTCTAGATCCCTCCTCAGCCCTTAAAGCATCTGACCACACCAAAATCAGTGTGATAAGATGCTTCCCTAATTTCCCAATGGCGCGGTTTATATCTGGCAAAACCGAAGTCATGAAATGCTCGTAGCCTCCGGTATCTTAGGCCATAGAGATTATTGGAGCCATTCTAGTCTTCGATCAACTCTATGGTCAGCTGTCGGAACCACCGGCTGCATTCTCGGGTTACCGGTGGGACAGGAGAGCCAGAGAAAACCATGGAAGATGGCAGGAGGGGGGTGTTCCCTCCCACTAATTGTAAAAGCAGTTTAGCAGCTAATCAGCTGCTAGGATTGTTTTACATGAAAGCCGACCGCCGGCTGAAAAGAACGATACCTAGATGATACCTATACCTGCAGGTATCATTCTGGTATAACCACTCTAAGACCAGCAACATACTAATGTGTCGCTGGTCCTCGTTGGGCATATGTTGTAATGTTCCTTTTTTTCATGCAACCTGTGGGTTAAATGAAAAAAAAAAAAAGAATCAATCGGTGGGTATACCCACCATTAGAAAACCTCCCTTCACCCACCCACTTCTAATGGTGGGCATAGCCCCCTTTTAAAAATATATACCAGAGCAAAGGGGCAATCCGCCCCAATTTCCACCCTTGCCCCTATACTCCGGTATATATGCTCTTTTTTAACTGTGGTGGTGAAATCACCTCCAACAGCGCTGGTGTCGCTGCTTTATGTATGGTGGGAGCAAACGCTGTCACCCTAAATAAATCAGTTCTGCAGCTGGACCTGAAAACCAAATAAAGATTAATAAAGCACAGTAACATATAAAAAATAGCATTCCTGCTAAGAAGAAAAAATAATAAAACATTACAGGAAAACATTATAAAAACATTACATACCTGCAAAAAAACATGATAAAAACAGTAACAAAACATTACAGATATTCATAACAGCTTTGAAGCAAGTTGGCTGTTTGATTCAAGGAGGACATACCTTTGCACTTCATTGAGGATTGCACTGTTGAGACTTTTTGCACTAGCACTTTGTTTGTATTTTTTGCACTAAATTGTTTTGCACAATATATATTCAGTTTTAGCGCTGCTTTCACTATCACAGATATAGCTGATCTTCGGAGAAACAATAGAGAGAGCAATAGAAAGAGAATAGAGAGAAAATAGAGATAGAAAAACAAGAAACCTAAAACTGTTTTTGGCTTTCATTATTTTTTTTTTTATAACTTTTTATTTGGTTTTTTTTTTTGGTACGCTTTTTTTTTTTTTAACAGTAGTTCCAGGTTGGGGTCTCTCAAAATGCGGTGACATCTTGGAGACCCTGTGATAGTGTGCCCTATTCCTGTGTAGTGCTGTTCCCTACGCTAATACTCAACTAGTGTATGGTAGCGCTCGAAAAAGCCACCGATGTAGAGACCAGGCTGGTAAAAACAGTAGCAGCAATAAAAACGGGTGTCACGCCTGTATCCGCATCGTCTGCAGTCACAACATCTTTTTTGGGGGGCTCGGCTGGTAGGGGTACCAGGGATGGCATGTGGAAAATGCCGTCCATGCAGCCAGCTCACTGCATTTGGATTGGGAACATGGGGTGCAGAACCATCCTGATACAGAAGAGCTCTGATGATCTCTTCCTGGAATTGAAGGAGAGATCCCGTCCGTCCTGACGCTTTGTATAGCACATAAGCACTCAGCATAGCCAATTGGAATAAGTAAACAGACACTTTTTTGTACCAGCATCTGGTCTTATGGGCAATTAAGTACGGCGCCAATAACTGGTCGTTGAGGTCCACCCCTCCCATATTTTGGTTATATTCGTGGACACAGAGGGGTTTCTCCACAGCATTGGTCGTCGTAATTTGGACAGCTGTGTCTGCGTGAAGGGAGGATAGAACGAAAACATTCTTTTTATCCCTCCACTTCACCGTGACCAAATTACTACTTCTCAAGCAGGCTCTCTCCCCCCGACTAAGTCAGGATTCTACCAGTCATTGGGGGAAGCCCCGGTGATTAGGTCGCACGGTGCCACATGCGCCAATTTGGTCACCGGGATGGGGGTCAGACGTTTGTGGACCGTGGAGAGGAGACTATAGGATAAAACCAGAGCTGCCAAGCTGGAGCCAACTGACTGAGCCCTGCATGGTGCACCTGAGAGGACGTCAGTGACAGGGCAGCCAAGCCAGTCTGAGGGGAGTCACTGATGTAAGGGGGCAGTGAATACAATAATGGAAGGGGGCACTGATATAAAGCCCCCCCCCTCATTGCAGGGAACCCCCCTTACCTTAGTGTATTCACTTTGCGGAAGGTGGTCTCTTGTCACCAGAGTCCCTCCCCCCACATCAGAGTTCCTGGCATTGCCCTCTACATCAGAGTCTGCAGGATTCCCCCTTACAGTGCAAGGGGGAACTCTGCGGACCCTGATGTAAAAAGGAACTCTGATGTAAAGGGCAATGCTGCAGACCCTGATGTAAGTGGGAACTCTGATGTAGAAGGGAAGGCAGTGGTCTCTCAAATAAGGTGGTCTCTGGTCACCAGAGCCCCCCTTACATCAGAGTCCCCCCTTAAATCATGATCTGCAACATTCCCCTTTATGTCAGAGTTCCCTTGTACTGTAAGGGGGAATCCTGCACACTCTGTTGTATAGGGAAACTCTGTGCTGGTTGGGTTATTTTAACCTGACCTTCATGTTACATAGTTACATCGTTTGTGAGGTCGAAAAAAGTCAATAAAGTCCAACCTATGTGTGTGCTTTTGTGTCAGTATTACATTGTATATCCTTCAATGTTGTGGTCCCTTAAGTGCCCATCTAATAGTTTTTTGAAATTATCTATGCTCCCAGCTGAAACCACTGCTTGTGGAAGAGAATTCCACATCCTCACAGCTCTTACCATAAAGAACCCTCTACGCATTTTGAGGATAAATCGGTTTTCTTCTAATTTTAATAAATGGTCGCGTGTCTTTTTATGCTCCCTTGTGCGGAAGAGTTTTGTCCCTATTGTGGGGTCACCAGTACAGTATTTTTACATTGAAATCATATCCCCTCTCAAGCGTGTCTTCTCCAGAGAGAATAAGTTCAGTTCTTGTAATCTTTCCTCATAACTAAGGTCCTCCAGTCCCTTAAAGAGGAAGTAAATCCTGATGGTGTTTACTTCCTCTACATTCCCCTGCAAAGTAGAAACATAATGGGCTACTATGCATCACATATTAGCCCATTATGTGTCACTTACCTGCAAACGAAGCCTGCGACGTCCAGCGATGTCCCCTGTGCAGGCAGCGTTCATCTTCAGCCCCTCTTCCTTCCAGGGCCAGGACTCCGACTCTGTGACTGGCCCAGAGTCGGGTGACGTCACTCCCGCGCATGCGTGCGGGAGCAGCCAGTCACGGCATGATCTCAGTGAAGAAACGGTACGCAGGCCGTTTCTTCACTGCGCATGTGTGGAAATGTTGTTGGCACATCTAGAACACTGTATATCTCCTAAACCGTGCAGGTTTGGGAGATATGCAGTGCACCTACAGGTAAGCCTTATCATAGGCTTACCTGTAGGTTAAAGTGGTTGTCACGGGTTGACAACCACTTTAATTAGCTTTGTTGCCCTTCTCTGGACCCTTTCCAGTTCCAGGACATCCTTCCTGAGGACTGGAGCCCACAGCTGGATGGCGTATTCCAGCTGTGGCCTCACCAGAGACTTGTAGAGTGGGAGAATTATTGATTTATCTCTGGAGTTGATCACCTTCTTGATGCATGCCAATATTTTGGCAATAGCTTTGCTTGGAGCAGCTTGGCATTGCATGCCATTGCTGAGCCTGACCTCTACTAAGACCCCTAGGTCCTTTTCCATCCTAGATTCCCCCAGAGGCTCTCCCCCTAGTGAATAGTTTGCATTCATATTTTTGCCACCCAAATGCATTATTTTACATTTTTCTACATTAAACTTTATTTGCCACGTAGTTGCCCACCCCATTAATTTGTTCAGATCTTCTTGCAAGGTTTCCACATCCTGTGGAGAAATTATTGCCCTGCTTAGCGTCATCTGCAAATGAGATTGAGCTTTTTATCCCATCCTCCAGATTGTTTATGAATAAATTAAATAGGATTGGTCCCAAGACATAACTTTGGGGAACCCCACTGTCCACACCAGACCATTCTGAGTATTCACCATTTATCACCACCCTTTGGTCTCGCCCCTGTAGCCAATTTTCAATCCAGGTACTCACTTTATGGTCCATGCTGACAGACCTTAGTTTGTGCAGTAAACATTTATGGGGAACTGTATCAAATGCCTTTGCAAAATCCAGATACACCACGTCTATGGGCCTTCCTTTATCTAGATGGCAGCTCACCTCCTCATAGAAGGTTAATAGATTGGTTTGGCAGGAACAATTCTTCATGAAACCATGCTGATTAGTGCTAATGTTACAATTTTCATTACAAAAATAGAGACTGTTTTACTGTTTGTAGTGTAAATGTAAATAGAGAAATATGGTTTTTGACTTTTGTTTAACTTAAACACATTGCTAATAGCACTAGCTACATGTTTATAGTTTGAATATGGATATTTGCACTGTTAACACAGCAAAACGGCCACTTTAGGTACTTTTTTTTAGAGTGCCAGTAAAAAATGTGGCTGCGCCAGTAAATTTCATGATTTTGGCCAGTAAAAAGAAAACAATGGTGCAGTTTGTAAATTTTGGCATCCTGCCAGTAAATTTCACTTTGGGGGGTTGGCAACACTGACGCCGTCTCGCTGGAATGCTTTGTTTTGAAATAAGTTTCACATAATGTGCTGGTATGTGATGCTTACTAGCACATTATGCCAAAAAAAAAAAAATGTGCAGTGGTTTACAACCGCTTTAATAAGAGGGTGATTACTCGATTGTTAATATGAAAAGACTCCCACTCTCTGTGCAGATCTCCAGCTCCTCTCGCGACTCGCCCCCTGCCCTGATGATAGGATGACATCATCGACGGGGTGGGAGACCCGGGAGAGGACACACAGTCTGCTAAGTGGCGCAGCTGGGGTCTGCACAGGACTGCCATGGAGAGCAACTGAGCATGTGCAGAGCAGGGTGAGACAGTGTTTTAATGGATTTTAAACAGTATACACAGTTATTTTTAATGTTTTACATAGCTACACCCAGTGGTGGCTGGTGGTATATTTTTTTTTGGGCGGGGGGCAGTCACAGGCACCGCCCCCCTTTTGAAGCCTATTAAAGCCTCTGGTTCTAATCACGTGCTTCTATTGAAAAAAAGAAACATTGGAATCCATGCGTCTGGCGCCCCGCATATAGATTAGGTGGGCGGCACCCCTGCACCCTGCATTACGGGCCACCACTGGCTATACCTGCAAAAGGAGCCAGCCTGAAGCGACTAAAGTTCCACTTTAAGGCCTCATACACACGGGTGTTTTTTACAGCCACGTTTTTTAGCGTTTTTTTTACAGCTCTCCATGTTATTCAATGGCCCCTTAAAAACGCTGACGTTTTTGAGCTGTAGATGGCATCAGCGTTAGCGAGCTGAAAGTAGAACCCACAGCCAACGCGTTCCAAGGCTGTAACGGTTTGGTGTTCTTGACGCCGCAAAACGCTCACTAATGCCATATCGGCGTTAACCGCCACCTTTGACGCCAACATTTTCAGGTTAAAGAATAGCAGAGGAATGTTTTTTTTTAAAAAACGCCTATTGACGCCGACGCTCACTTAACGCATCATTAGCGCCGATGCAAAACGCCGAAAAAAACATGACGTCGGGCCCGACATTTTGCTTATTTTTTTTCATACGCCCGCCCGTGTGTGGGGCCTAATAATTACAAAACTCATCTGATTTGACATGTTGTTTGATCAGCATTTCTCCACTAGATGGCACTATAATACAGTACTGTGCCTAGCTCTGTACCAATATGTTCTTTAAAGCCTGTTAAAAGTTTCAGCTCAGCAGATATTTTTTATTTTCTAGATTTTACATTGCCTTTGTGCAGTTTACACTTTAATTACTAATATTATTCAGTAGTAGATATCTTCCCTGGGATTATAACTTAGCTTGGCTTCAAGCGGTATTAAACACAAAAGCAAATATATACACAACCCTTTCATGAGCAGACTCACCTCTTGAATTGTTTTGGAACTGTACTGTCTCCCTTTTAAGTGCTGCACAAACTGTTTGTGCCTAAACCCAAGAACAACATGTAATACAGTATCTCACAAAAGTGAGTACACCCCTCACATTTTTGTAAATATTTTATTATATCTTTTCATGTGACAACACTGAAGAAATGACACTTTGCTACAATGTAAAGTAGTGAGCATACAGCTTGTATAACAGTGTAAATTTGCTGTCCCCTCAAAATAACTCAACACACAGCCATTAATGTCTAAACCGCTGGCAACAAAAGTGAGTACACCCCTAAGTGAAAATGTCCAAATTGGGCCCAAAGTGTCAATATTTTGTGTGGCCACCATTATTTTCCAGCACTGCCTTAACCCTCTTGGGCATGGAGTTCACCAGAGCTTCACAGGTTGCCACTGGAGTCCTCTTCTACTCCTCCATGACGACATCACAGAGCTGGTGGATGTTAGAGACCTTGCGCTCCTCCACCTTCCGTTTGAGGACGCCCCACCGATACTCAATAGGGTTTAGGTCTGGAGACATGCTTGGCCAGCCCATCACCTTTAGACCCCTTTCACATTGAGGCACTTTACAGGCG
The DNA here is from genome assembly GCA_018402905.1 of Glandirana rugosa. Lineage (NCBI taxonomy): Eukaryota > Metazoa > Chordata > Amphibia > Anura > Ranidae > Glandirana > Glandirana rugosa. The sequence goes on along the minus strand of BLSH010377340.1, from coordinate 517,795 downwards.
CTATTTAGCTAAAAATAGCGCCTGTAAAGCGCCTCAAAAGTCGCTCCCCATCCACCCCAATGTGAAAGCTGGAGTGCATTCACACTGGGGCGGTGCGCTTGCAGGACGTTACAAAAAGTCCTGCAAGCAGCATCTTTGGGGAGGTGCGGTGAGCGGTAATATACCGCTCCTCCACCGCCCCTTCCCATTGAAAACAATGGGGTAGAGCTTCCAAAACGGCTGCACACCGCCTCGGAAGTGCGGAGCGCGGGCACTTTTAACCCCATTTTAACCCCTTGTGGGGGGTTAAAAGCGCACCGCTCCCGCCGCAGTAGTGCCGCTCTTACATTGGTAAATCCCCACTGTGACTAGCGGGGATTTACCGCTAATGCCCCACCGCCCCCAGTGTGAAAGTAGCCTTACCCTCAGCTTCTTTAGCAAGGCAGTGATCATCTTGGAGGTGTGTTTGGGGTCGTTATCATGTTAAAATACTGCCCTGTGGCCCAGTCTCCAAAGGGAGGGGATCATGCTCTACTTCAGTATGTTACAGTAGATGTTGGCATTCATGGTTCCCTCAATGAACTGTAGCTCCCCAGTGCCGGCAGCACCAGACCATAACACTCCCACAACCATGCTTGACTGTAGGCAAGACACACTTGTCTTTGTACTTCTCACCTGGTTGCCACCACACACGCTTGACACCATCTGAACCAAATAAATTTATCTTGGTCTCATCAGACCACAGGACATGGTTCCAGTAATCCATGTCCATAGTCTGCTTGTCTTCAGCAAACTGTTTGCGGGCTTTCTTGTGCATCATGTCAACAGACATGCAGACCAATTTGATGCAGTGTGCGGCCTATGATCTGAGCACTAACAGGCTGACCCTCCACCCCTTCAACCTCTGCAGCAATGTTGTTAGCACTCATAGTCTATTTTCCAAAGACAACCTCTGGATATGATGCTGCAGCTCAATTTCAAGATCTTGGCAATCTTCTTATAGCCTAGGCCATCTTTATGTAGAGCAACAATTCTTTTTTTCAGATCCTCAGAGAGTTCTTTGCCATGAGGTGCCATGTTGAACTTTCAATGACCAGTATGAGAGAGTGAGAGCGATGAACAGCAAATTTAACACACCTGCTCCCCATTCACTCCTGACACCTTGTAACACTAACAAATCTCATGACACCGGGGAAGGAAAATAGCTAATTGGGCCAAATTTGGACATTTTCACTTAGGGGTGTACTCACTTTTTTTGCCAGCGGTTTGTTGAGTTATTTTGAGTTATTTTGAGGGGACAGCAAATTTACACTGTTATACAAGCTGTACACTCACTACTTTACACTGTAGCAAAGTGTAATTTCTTCAGTGTTGTCACATGAAAAGATATAATAAAATATTACAAAAATGTGAGGGGTGTGAGTGCATTTGTTTCCTTTTTTATGCTTTTATGTCCTTTATTTTTACCTGGTGATCCTACCGCTAACTTACATTCTGTTTTAGAGGGACACCGCTCCCCATCTCCCCGTCTCCATAATATGGGGAGGTGTTCTGTTGTTCACAGACATAATCTCTGTGAGTTTAACCAAGGCTGTTAAAGTGGTATGAAACCCAAAAGCAAACATTTATTTTATTGCGGCTTACCAAATCTTAGATGTGATGGCTGTATTTCTTTTCTTTCTTCTATTTTCATCTGGTGATCCAGCCAGTAAGTCTGTTGTTTTTCAAAAGCACAAGCTCTTCCAAAAAATGTATCAGTTACAGGGATGAGACTAACCATTTAACACTGGCAGGGGGTCATTAAAATGATCAGCTTTATTTATTCATGCAAAACTTTTATCCATGGCCGTCTTTAAGGCAGGGCAAAAGGGGTAGCTGCCCTGGGCCCTGTCACTTTTGGGGGGGGGGCAAAGAAGTTGCCTCATATTTGCCAACTATCCTGGTTTAAATTCCCTTGTCCCTTGAAGTTTTAGTCCTGTGCTGTGTCCCGATATCTCAGTGTGAAGTGCTGCTACTAATGCTGCCCAGCTCTGTCCTATTGTTGTGTAAAGATGACTCACCTGCAGTCCCTGTGTTTACATAACAGGCATTGATATGTAAATAGCCGCAGCATTCATATGTAAATAGTGGTGGCCAGTGTCATTTATACGTATATAGAGGTGGCATTCATATGTATATCATGCCCCCCTAAGGTCATATCCACCATCACTTCTGCTGAATGCTTCCCAATGGGGTGGTAAAGGGGCATACTAAGAAATTTCTGCCTACAACTGTGGTCATTAAGCCTAATATAAGCCTGTTCTGCAAAGGTAAGCAAATTGGTGGGGGAAGGGTAATGCGGGTGTGCAGAGGTAGGCAGGGAAGGAATTACAGTTTGGGGTGCACAGGTGAGCAAGGAGGGAATGTATAGAGGTAAGGAAGGTGGGTGCAAAGATGAGCAGAGGAGGTATGTAGAGTTAAAGGGGAGAGGGCTGGAGTGGAGAGGATGGGGGAGGTTTGGGGTGCAGAGGTTAGCAGGGGTTTTAGGAGGCAAAGGTGTACTGACAGCGTGGATAAAGATGTAGGTCGAGTGTAGGGCAGCCCATCCATTTCAATGGGCTGCTCTATGCGCTAGAAATGCAGAAGAAAGCCACTAACCCTTTTTTTAAAAATCACACGGTGCCACAGCACATCTCAGTAGATGCATAAGGGTGTTATTAACAATTAATGGCACTGCTGTGCATCTGCTAAAGAGCTGCACATTTCTGTGGTGTCAGGAAAGTGACTTCGCGTTCCCCAGTCCATGGTGTGCAGGCAGTGAGGAGATGATGTGCTGTAACCTTTAGCAACCAATCAGTGAGCAGTAATGATGTGCAGTAACTTCTAGCAACCAATCAGTGAGCAGTATTGATGTACAGTAATCTCTAGCAACCAATCAACAAGCAGAAATCATGTGCTGTAACCTCTAGCAACTAGTCAGTGAGCAGTAATGTGTGCTGTAACCTCTAGCAGCCAGTCAGTAAGCGGTAATGGTATGCTGTAACCACTGGCAACCAATCCCAATTGATGCCTGATCTGATTCAGTAAACTGATTTTGAGTCTAGCTGCTATTGTATGACTCAGAGTAGGCGGAGAGTGAAATTGCATGGAGGGACCCAAGAAAATGTTTGCCCAGAGTCCAATCAATATTAAAGAAGGCCCTGCTTTTATCCCGAAAGGAAAAAAAACGTTTGCTGTAACTGATTATAAAGTGTGAGCTGGAGTTTTGTAGGTACTGTGAATAACTTCTAAACTTGCACTATTTAGGAGATATTCACATGGTCTCTAGCTAATGACATCACTGAGTTTGTCGTGAATGCAGAGCGACATGCTGTTATGTCTCCCATGCGCATGCAGGAAAGGAATGTTATCACGGCCTGGCCATGCAAAAGATGGGAGCACCAGCGGCGATGACAGCTTAGCGGTGGAGGGCTTAACATGGTAAGTCTGCTACAATGCGATAGTGTGCATGCTAGCACATTATGGCATAACACTGCAGAAGGCCTATTTAAAAAAAAAAGGTGACGCAAAAAATGAGAAAAGGTGAACTAACACCTACACCCTAACTATTCCCCCCCCCCCCCCAGTCGGTGCAGCAATTCAGGGATTTAAAAGTCCTGGCCTTCTTCCCCTCTTTTCCTTTGGGTATCTGGGATGGATCAAATCAATTCCACACAGTTAAACCCTACAATTTTCACCAATAACTAAAATATAATTTATGACTCTTCATGTCCTTTTAACCACTTAAGGACCGGAAGGATTTCCAGCTTTAGGACCGGAGCCCTTTTTGCGATTCGGCACTGCGTCGCTTTAACTGAAAATTGCGCGATCATGCGACGTTGTACCCAAACGAAATTTGCGTCCTTTTTTTCCCACAAATAGAGCTTTCTTTTGGTGGTATTTGATCCCCTCTGCGTCATTTCTGATCGCCGCTATAAACAAAAGAAGGGCGACAATTTTGCAAAAAAAAAAACAAATTTCTTACTTTTTGCTAAAATACAAATCCAAAAAACAAATATAAAAAAACATTTTTTTCACCGTTTTTGGCCGATTTATATTCTTCCTCATATTTGCGATAACAATCGGCGTTTATTGATTGGTTTGCGCAAAAGTGGTCGCGTTTACGGATGATGAGAATTAATTTTTGGGGTTTTTATTTATTTATTTTTTTTTTACTATTAATGGCGGCGATCTGCGATTTTTAGCGGTACTGCGATATTTCAGCGGACATGTCGGAGCATTTTGACACTTTTTTGGGACCATTGGCATTTATACAGCGATCAGTGCTATAAAAATGCACTGATTACTGTGTAAATGCCATTGGCAGTGAAGAGGTTAACCTGCAGGGGGCGCTCTAAGGGTTAACTATGTTCCCTGGGCGTGTTCTAACTGTGGGGGGACTGCCCTAGCTGGAGAAGGGAAGTGGTCACAGCCTTCGTATACAGGAAGGCTGTGATCACAGCCCTTCCCCCTTCACAGAACGGAGGTCCATGTTTACTTACACGGACCTCCGTTCTTTCGCTCCGGGGGGGGGGGGCATCGCGGCGAATCGAAGCTGCCGCACCCGCTCCCTGGCCCCCCCCCGGACACAGTGAGTGCGTGGGCGCGCCTCCGGCGGCGCGCGCTCACTAGGCGCAATCACGCGCCCGCCGTCATATGACAGCAATCCGCATTACAGAGCCACTTTGCCGCCGTCAATTGCTGATTGACGGTCGGCAAGTGGTTAAAGGTCACAGAACTAGGATAGTGGTGTATGTAGACCTGCTTCATCATTGGGGTTCACATACACTCTTTATAGTGGTTGTAAACCTTTTTTTTTAAATAACACACGTTATACTTACCTGCTCTGTGCAATAGAATTGAACAGAGCGGCCCTGATCCTCCTCTTCTCGGGTCTCCCGCCAGCGCTCCTTGCTTCTCCTCTTCTCAATTTTCTGCCATAGGAAGCCGTTTCCTATTGCAGAACACCTGTGGGCTCAATTCCCAGCTACGCTGCCCGGGTCTATAGACACAGACAATGCGGCTGAGCTCCACCCCTGCCCCCTCATTGCAGAATTTGACTGACTCTGTGAGGAGTCCAGCACAGTGGTGGATCGAGATCATGCTCAGGTAAGTATGGGGGGGGGGGGGGGTCCTGCAGCACATAAGGTTTTTTACCATGATACAGAGAATGCATTAAGGCAAAAACTCTTAAGTCTTTATAACCACTTTAAGCCTCACTCTTGCCATGGTCATGGTGGGATAATACAAAAGAAAACTCCTAAGCACCATTTCCATGTAATTTCACCACATAACCCCTAAAACAATTGCAGGAAACAACAATAATGTTTTGCTCAATAGTTTTTATTGTAAGTGTTTGAAGGTACAGAAGAAAAAAGTACAAATGGAAACAAACACACCTATATGTGCCAATGGTGCAATGTCAAATCAGGGCATACAAGACCTTTACATGAATAAGTAGGAAGGCCAGTGGGCTGGCTTGAATTTATGGGAGGAGCCCGGAGGGTATTTAAGCACCCTCACTCTCCAGGCTCTTTGTCGGTTCCAGTGCACGATAACACATGTTACTGGGCCGGCTCTCCCCAGCTCACGTCATGTTTGTGAGTCTGTGCATTCGATTACCAGCTCGCTCGCTCGCTCGCTCGCTGTTGCAGGTAGGATTTGAATCCTTTCATTTCATACGCTATGTTACAATTTGTTATGTTTCCTATCCTGCATCTCCTTTTGTACTTAGCTGCCCCCAAGTTGGTGTCATTTGTGGCCCGACATCATACATACTTTACTTTCCTAAGTTTAGGATGGACGTTGTCGCTCGCTCGCTCGCTCGCTCGACCATTAGCTTACGTGTCTGAGTGTTTGTACTGCACTCGACCCCTCTCGGCCGGGTCATTGTACACAATAGCACGTGACCTTGGCTGTTTCTCGGACCTCTCACTCCCACGAATTTATGGGAGGCCCGAGGAGGGTATTTAAGTTCGGTCGGGTGACCGGAAGGATGAATAAGTACATTTCCAGAACATACGGGACTAAACTGTAACGTGGTAACCGTGTATATCCACACAAACAAAGGTAAACATGAAAAAA
>BLSH010377340.1:474155-489017 GCA_018402905.1 Glandirana rugosa | reverse complement strand
GACAGGTACTCTGATGGGCACAGACAGGTACTCTGATGGGCACAGACAGGTACTCTGATGGGCACAGACAGGTACTCTGATGGGCACAGACAGGTACTCAGACAGGTCCTCTTAGTCAGGGGGCAATCTGGCACACAATAGTGAAGCTCTCAACTCACAGTTATTGGCAGCTGCTCTCCTCACACTGGTACGGTGTGTGAGGAGAAGTGCCTGGTAACAGTAAGTTACCTGGCACCTTGTTGACATTTGTGACCGGCTGTGATTGGACACAGCCGGTCACGTGGTAAAGAGCCAATTTCATTGGCTCTTTACCCTGATCGGGGTTGGGAATTGTCCGAGGGACAAGCCGCAACCCCGATCGCCGCGCTGCGCGCCCCCCCGGGGGCGCGCACGAGCGGCGCGCACAGCCACAGTCAGCGCCATAGGAAATGACCGGCTGTGATAGGACACAGCCGGTCACGAGGTAAAGAGCCAAATTTATTGGCTCTTTACCCCGATCGGGGATGGGCTGAGTCCCGAAGGACTCGCCCGATCCCCGATCGCCACGATGCGGGCCCCTGGGGGCCCGCAGAGCGTCGAATACCGCAGGACGTCATATGACGTCCTGTTAGGATAGTGAGTCCACCTTGCCGGCGTTTTTTTACTATACGCCGGTAAGGAAGTGGTTAAGCAACGCACTTCCAGGAGTGGATGGGGCCTGCCAGCGTCTGGTGCGTAAGTGTCTTTGCCTTTCAATACCTTTAGGAATCCTACGGACTGGAAAGTGGACCTAAGGCTGGTTCACACCAGATGCAGTCCAATGCGTTTTTATTGGAGTCAAAAATGCATGAACAGTGTTTACCATGGATTCCAATGGCCTACGCCACCCCAGTGCAGTGTGTTCCAGTACAGGCAACTGAAGGAGAACATGTCACATTTTTCTCTATAAAACGCATCTGTAACATGACAAACGCATTGAAAAAGCACCTGAACATCTCAGAAATGTGAAAGCAGAAAGATCTTTTTCAACTCAGAAATTGTGGTAAAACTGGCCTGCAGACTCGCAGAAAATCTATACAGCAGCAGTTTTTTTGTCTATTGACTAGCAACAGCGTTAACTGATGTTTAAAGCATTACAAAAAATGGCCTTTAATTCAAGGGGAACCGGCAGGAATGGGCATGGTTCTGGAGGACCTGAACCTGGCTGCTGACTTTTGGTTGAGGCTTCAATAGACCAAGTTCTAAGCCTGGCGCATTGTCACGGCAATGGGAGCCTTGTGGTGGCACCACTGGAGGGTGGCTAAAGCTTCCACACAAGCCCTTCGTAACATTCTCCATAATGGGAGATTGTTGTTTGATAGAACGTTGGACAAAGTGAGTGACAGAAGAAATGTCCAGAGTGTGGCCACAGTGTAATAAAAGGAAGGAGCCATCCTTTTTGCTCAAGTCCGTCGATCTTCAGAAGGGTTCAGGAGGCCAAATCTTCTAGGCCAGGCTGAAATTTACCAGATCACAGTGAAGGGCACTCAAACTTCTTGTTTACATGGAATCAAAACCCAGAACAGGTTGCTAAACATGTGGAAAGTCTTTTGAAGGTGGACCTAACCAGTGTTTTCCAGTGGAAGCCAGGATAGCCTCCTTTTTGGAGGGTTTGGGCGACAAACATCAAAGACAGTTAGCTGGGAGTACAATCACCAAATCCTTTCATTCAGGACCACCAGATCTCAAGAAGAAAGAATTACTGCAAGATCACTTATAAGAATTATACTGCAACAAGTCCATAGTGCTGGTACCACCAATGGAACAGATCTGGTGAGTTGTCTCCATTCTTTCTAGTACCCAAGGCATCAGGAGTTCTCCCTACTGTCTGTGTTTGAAGAAATCAAATAGGTACATACAAAACAAAGGTTCAAGGTGGAGTCTGTGCAAACAGTTATGGCGATAGTTCATCATGAGCACCGGTTAGAGTCAATCGACCTGGCTGCCTTATACTTCCATTATACGTAACACCAGAGACATTTGGGATTTGCAGTGACTGGCTGTCCTTTCCAGTTCGGGTGTTTGCCATGTTTAGAATTGGCACAGCACCAAGAAACTTCTTTGAATATTTTGTCAGCAGTAGTGGCAGTAATTGGTCTTGGGAATAAGGCTCTACCACTACTTGGACACTGTTTTTGATTGTAGCAGGTGTAAGCCAGGAGCTGGCAAAGCATCACAATCTTGTCCTAGAAATCCTTTTTCAGTCAACTAGTGAACAAACAGGAAAAACAGTGAGGCCCTTCTTAAACTACTCCAAGATCCTTCACAGATTATCATACCTAAATGTCAAGTGGTTTTCCAAAACTGCAAAATGACAATCTGCCTATGAAGAGTCATGGAGACAGCATTTATATCAGCGAGGAATTGCATTGTCCCCATTGGGACATTTTACAATGGCCATTCCAGTGCTGCCCGGGCCCAGGTGGCACATGGGGGCTTTTCAATTTGCCTTCCTCAGTCAATGGGATGGGCTGACTATTGATAAGAAGGTCTTTGTGTCTGCACAAGTTGGCAAGAATAGAAGTTTTGGACACCAGTGTGCCTCTTTTTGTGGCGTGCCTCTCAGCCCAGGAGATGGAATGATTCTGAACATCGGATGCCAGTCTGCCTCCAGTCTGAGGAGACCAGTGCAAGGGCATTGGAGCCTAGTGACTGACTTAAATTTTTAGTTTGTTTTTCTAGCCTTGCAAACCTTTCAGGATCTTTTCTCCAAGAGGTCCGAGTGAAGTTGGTGATTGACACCAAGCCAGCAGTAGCTTACATTGCCCACCAAGGGGGCACCAAGTGTCTGTCTTTTCCTGTTACTTTTTGTAAAATAAGCTTTTCACTGGGCGGAGAGCTGCTTACAGTTAACTGCAGTTTACTTACTGGAAAGGCAGGATCCACTAACGGATCAGTTAGGCAAATTAGTTTACAACAATACGTATCACAACTAGTATTGGCTCTATGGTGCATTCCATCAGTAGTTCATAGAGAGTCCACTGAACACACAGCTTCTAGTATTTGTAATCAGTTACAAAGGTGTTGTGATAGAAAGGTGGATTCACAGTACCATGGGGATTTTTTCCATTGGTGTCAGTCTTCCTCCAGTGTTCTTGACTGTGAAGATTCTTCTAAAGATTTGGACAGAACACGTTTATGCCATACAGGTGCTTTCACCTGTCGAGGAGACCTTGTTTTTCATTGCTTCCCCAGACGTCATCAGCACCGCCAATCCCATTCCTGGTCAAACAAGATCTTTTATGCCAACGTCAATGGCAGCACCCCAATCCAGTGAGACTTTTAATAGCCTGGCTATTGAATCAGCCAGGCTAGTGGTGCAGGGATTCTCATCCAGGGTGGTTCAGATCTTGAAGACCACAAGGCCATGAGCGCTATATAGAAGAGGATATCAAGGAAGTTTGTTCGGTTTGCTTAGCAAAGTTTTCTCTCGGGTTTCCCCAGCTCTAGCCATTATCCCAGACTTTTTTTTACAATTGGCGCTTGAGGTGGGTCTGACATACAACTCCATTTATAGTACAGGTCTCTGCCTTTATCCTCTTTTTCAGGCTGGTGGAAGAGCCATCAAACAAATGCTTCATGCAGGCCATAATCCATATACAAACACCAGGGAAATCCTTGTTCCATTTCATGGGACTTGGGCTTGGCTCTGAAAGCACCAGGCATCCCGTGCTCCAATAGCTTCATTTCCAGTGCGGTAACCTTGTGGTAAGACTAGTTCCTCTGACAGTGGTTGCTTCAGACAGAAGGAGGTTGGAGATTGCAGCAAATATCCCTTTTGTGCCTTTTTACCAGAAATCATGATCCTACGTTCATCTCCAAGGCCCAATTCTAAAGTGATGTGCAGTTTTCAGGAAAACTGGGAACAGTCCCTCCAGGCATTCACACGGAGTCACTGAGTACAGCAGGAGGACTTCCTTACACAAGTTGCGGCCAGTGTACATGTAAAGGTCAAAAGACGAAGGAAAGTGGATAATCTTCATTTCACCGTCAGGTTCTTGAGTCACCTTCTGTTGGTTTACCAGGGTGAATAGATTGGCATTCAGGAATTAGACCTTTCTGACCAGAAACAGGTGCAAGCTCCTTCGACCCGATGGGTGGCAGCTTTGGGGTAGTTGTGCCAGGATTCAGTGGAAGATGTATGTGAGACAGCTAGCCTTTCACTCGACTTTACGGGCATGCAAAGTTCTGCAAGGTTTGGGATGAGATCAATAAATGTTTCTTGTCTTTGGCAGTGTTTCCTTGATTGTCAATGTTCCTTTTCATGTGTTCTCTCCCGCCCATTTATTCAGCTAGTTATATCCCATTGTGAGCTGACGTGAGGTATGGCCTGGAGTATGGAAAATTGTTATCAAATACTTACCGTAATTTTCCTTTCCTGGCCTATCCTCACATCAGCACATAATGGGTTAACACCTCATTGTGTGCTGATGTGAGGATAGGCCAGGAAAGGAAAATTACGGTAAATATTTGATAACAATTTTCCATAATCTAGCACCATCTAGTTTTGCTCCAATAGGAAAAAAATATTTTCCGATCCCAAGCCAGTTATATTTTGTGCATTTAGAAACCCATATACACTTTTTTTTTTAAACAAAAATGCTATTAGTGGAAGCAGCCTACTTGTAATTGTCAAATTCAATCGTTTTTACAGCCCTTCAAAGCTGAAGGATAAATTGAAGACATAAATACATACGAGTAAGAAATTAATGAAGAATCAAAACCTTACCATAGAACAAAAAAACCCTCATTATTATATACATTTTAAGGTAACCTTAATTTCTGCTGTGGTAGCTTAGATTGGTCTCCATCCTTTCCTGTTTTATTTTTTTTTGCTTAATATTTTACATGTGCACTTTATTAATTATAAATATATTCTCTTGATTTTTAAAGCCGGAGTTGCTATTGCTCAACTCCTTCTGAAGTGCTAGTTGCCTGCCCTCATGCTTTGTACTTGTATTTATGTGCTAACTCAACAAACATGAAATTAGAAACTTTAAAACTTTTGTGCCTTTCATGCTTGCTCCAGCTCCCCTATAATTTTCCCATGACGTGTTTGCTTTAAGATGCATGTTAGTTTTGACCCCTTGTTCTATTTTTGTTGATGCAGAAAATCTTGTTGTGTTTTGGTTAAATGATTTTCTGAATAAGACATTGGCAGGAGCCGTAGATATCCTTTTTTCTTGAGGGGTTCAGGGAGGAAAAAAATGAGGCGTGACGAAGACGAAGATTTGTGCCTATGGTGAAATTGTGTTGGGAAGTTTACAACTTGAGTGCATATCGCATAAAGGGTCACAGCAGTGCTTAAGAAACAGAGTGCAAAGTGTACAGAGGCCAGCATGCTGTCAGCACTAGCTGCTGCGCTGTGCCGTGGATGCTCTGGGGGGGTTGGAACCCCCTATGCCCTCCTAATACACACCTCCTGGATAGTGGACGTTGTATGTGTGTTTCTTTAAAAGACAACTTCAATCAAAACTATTATTGTTTAAACTTGGTTCACATTCTGACTTCTTGTATCTCTCAGTGATATTCTCACACAAATTCTATCACCTTGCATATACTGTGGTTATAACAGCATCAAATGACAAAATCAAACTCTCCCCAAAAGATTTTCACATAATGTAAAATAAATAACTGGGAAGTGCAGTAAGCAGGAAAGTGGGGCCTTCATCATGGCCTTTTGAATAGGCAGAAAATGTACTGCAGGCAAATATCACACCTGCAATCTCTGAGAGATACAAGAAGGTGATGTGGCACAAACGGTGTCCACCCATATTTGAAATATCAGTTATGGGCAGAGGTCCACTATTTAGTCTTAGGTAATCCAGTACACTACAGTAAAAGCGCTGTTTAAACTGTTTCTGTACACCAGAATTATCTGGCAAAACAACTGCAGCCTTCTTTTCTCTGGCTTTTCAATACTTAAACATTCCACAGTTCCTAGCCACCTTAAGAAATGTGATGTGAAAAAAATACAACTTATTTTTCCCAGCAGAAAAACATGAATGGAAACAAAATGTAGTTTTCAGTGTTTATTTTTGGCTGTCTATGCTTTTGTTACTTTCAAAGCCTTTTGAGCGGGTTAATTGTCTCTAAATGCGCACATGCCCTGCTTTGTTATGTGTTAAAAATAAACCTGTTGCAAATCTGAGCAACTCAGCCTGTGGACATGGGCACATAAGAAATGATTACATAACGAACTTCTATGTAAATCCTGATTTCTAGCTTGACTATCCTTCAGCCTTTAACTATATGTTAAAAGTTGAAAAAAAATTACACCCCACCATAGGACCGACCTTACAGGTGGTGATTGCCTCCAACTTCTCTCCCACCGCCAAAAAAATTCACTGCTATGAACCCAGGAATTGCCGACCCAGACTTTGAACCAGGACTGCAAAATTCCCAACTCCTCACCCCCCTGGGATCTAATGCAATAATACTTCAAATACTTCAGTATGGACAATGGTATTTGATCACTAGAGGAACTACATGCACTCTGTTGAACTGGATTGACTTGTGTCTTTTTTTTTTTTCAACCAGATTAACTATGTAACTCTTCAAATCGTGGGTGCCTAGATGAGTTACCCTGAAAATCAGACACTTTTTGAACTTGTTACAGAAAATCAGCACTCAAAATGTATTTTAACATATATGTATTGTAGAGAGGACACTGCATCACTCAGTATCACAATCATACATACTGCTAACAACTCCATCAGAACATCCTACCTCTTTGGAAATGGGAGAGAGACCTAAATACCCAGTTTACCCTGGAACAATGTGGCAAAATATTATACCTTGCTGTCCCCGATTTCGAACACATTCCAAGAGTTGGGTTATAAGATGATGACCAGATACTACAGATTACCAACAGTCTTACATAAATTTTACCATCAGACCTGCAAGCTCTGCGGGTGATGAAAGCAGCAGGAGGGGAACCTCCCCAAAAAAAAAGTCAAGTGCGGGAGATATTGCACAAATTGACCAACATTGGTCTGGGAGACAATCCAGCCTCCCTTCTACTTCATTCAAACTACCTCTCTAGGAAATGTTACAAAAAGTCTATTTCACCTGGTAAACGTGGCCAGGGCTGTAGACAGGAATCATCCCAGCCATTCAATTATGGCTCTCCAAATGTATCTGTCATATGATGGATTTAATGGCAACTCTATATCATCAAGAAGAAAAGTTTAGAAATATGTGGTACTATTGGACAGACTTTGCATATTCTCAGGAATATAAAAAGCTAATGATGGCCACTTAGATTGTGTCAGTCTGGGTCACTTTTAGCAGACCAAATATAGGACAGCAACAGTCTCTGCCCCCCACTCCACTCCTCATTATCCCTGTTTGCACTTCTCTCCCCTGCATTCATGCATAGGACATGGAAACATGGCTAAGCAACTTATCTTTGCACAAAAACAAAGGAAACGGGGTGCAAAAAAATGGTAACAGGTGCTTTGGACATATGAGTCAAAACTTTGAAATATTTGGCTGTAGCAAAAGGCAGTTTGTTCATGAAAGCCTGGAGAGCAGTACAATAATGAGTATTTGCAGGTAACAGTGAAGTATGCTGGAGGTTCTTTTCAAGTTCGGGGCTGCATTTATGCAAATGGAGTTGGAGATCAACGGTGTCTTCAATGCTAAGAAATACGGGCAGATACATATCCATCATGCCATACCATCAGGGAGGTGTGTGATTGGCCCCAAATTGAATCTGCAGTTGGACAATGCCCCCAAACATGCAGCCAATGTCATTAAGAACTCAGCGTGAAGAAGAACAAGGAATCCAGGAAGTGATGGTTTGGCTCCTGCAGATCTCAACATCATTGAGTCTGACTGGGATTACATGAAGCGTCAGAAGGATTTGAGGCATCCTACATCCACAGGATATATGGGGTTAGTTCTCCAAGATGTTTGGAACAACCTACTTGCCAAGTTCCTTCAAAAACTGTGTGCAAGTGTACCTAGAAGAATTGATGCTATTTTGAAGGTAAAGGGTGGTCACACCAAATATTGATTTGATTTGGATTTGTCTTCTGTTCATTTACTTTCCATTTTGCTAAATGACAAAAAATAAACTACTAACACTTCTATTTCTGAAAGCATTCTTAATTTACAGCATTTTTTCATACCTGCCTAGAATTTTTGCAAAGTAATGTATATTGCAGCTTATTAGTCCTTATTTGTGGTTGCTGCTTTTTTATTTTAATTTTTCAGACTATGGTGGACATATCTAAGAAGTTTAGAAAATACCTATTAATTTTGCCAGACATGCAGGGCCCTTGTCATTTCTTGTGAATGGAACTGCATGCAAAACCATTGTTATCTTAAGTAATTTACTAATCTAATTTAATATCTCCCTATCCCCAATGTAATAGAGATGAATAAAGGCAGATGGCAACCGTGGCTCATTCCATAGATGCACTGAAGGAATGAGCGAAGTCACCCAATTAGAGGAAGTGTGTTAACAAAGAAATGAAGAAAAAGAGGACCAGTAAGTTGCAATATATTACAGTTTTAGGGTGAAGACACATTGAAGGTATGGCACGTTGAAAGATGTCCAGTCGCTGCATATTTGGTTCAGTTTCCAGCAACATGTATATTACATAGGAATCAATGGTAACTTTTATAGGATGCACACAAAGCATATCTAAAACACACAATGTGCCTCCAGTGCATCACAACACATAAAAAAACACATCACTGTAAAGTAAACAAAGCCTAATGTAGCGAACTGAAAACTTTAACATTCAAATGGCCACTAGGGGGAGCATTTGTACATTTACATATGGAATAACACAGCAACTGCACTCTCTGAAGTTCACTCTATTGTCCTTTTAGAGGGAAAACCAGTAACAGACTTTGTCATTAGATTTTGGATTCTACACAAAGACTGGAAAAAACAAGCTGCCAACAAAAATGTCTATATAACCCTGTCATAATCACTGATTACTGAAAGTCAGGAAGTAACTTCAATTATACCGTTATTTTTTATTTGATAAGTTGTGGGAGAAGAACTTTTCATTGGCTCCATCAAATTCCTGGAAAGTTTGACAATGCTTGCCTTATTTATTATATTTTTGTGACTTTGTTTCCTAGTTTTCATGTAGAAGCAAAGGCTAAAAAAAAACAACGTTTAAGACCTTTGCCTTCCCACTGCTCTTGCATGCTGCAATCAGAATCAGATTGTAAGGCATATCAGTGTAAATGCTTTTTATTAATTTTCTTTTGGGCGATTGTGTGACCACTAAGCTGTGGCTCCACAGAGCAAATGAGGAGCTGCTGCGACTGGTGGAGGGGAATACACCAGTGAATTCTGATGGGTGACATTGCGGCTCTGTGAAATTTATCCCCATTGATGGCCTGCACATCTACACTAAGGAGCTGGAACTGTGTGATCACGTGACTACTCGGTAGAAGATTAAAAAGAAAGTATGTACAGCATTGAAACAGATGTTCCCGTCATCACCTGATACCTGCTGTAGATACCACTAAGACTGGAAGCTATCTCCATATCTGGTGGAGCTGAACAAAAATGTAATAATTTTGCCATTAATTTTTCCAGACATATATTGAAATAAAGTCGACAAATTTAAAAGGCACACCAGAAGCAGTTTTGCTCTATGTGCTTCCAGGCTTTTTGGGATCCGTAAAAAGAGATATCTTGAGGCGCTGTCTAGTAGCGTACAGAGACAATGGAAAATGGCAACTTAATCACTACTGTCTTCCCGGGCCTCAATCATGAACAACTTGAAGCATGCGGAAAGCCTGATAGCAGACAGGATGGATCTTTACCACTAAACATTGTCAGCCTGGGCTCCTCCCAGGTATTCCAAATCTCTTGACATTTTAGCAACCTTACCACTTGGTGTCAACATGGTATTTATCCTCCTAATATAAACAGTATGTGGGCAAGTCAGGGTGACAAGGTGGTTGTCACGTCCTCCATGTTTCCATCCTCGTTAGGTGCCAAGCAAGGGTAACATGGGAGGCCTACACCAGGGTGGATTCTTTTGGGTTACGCTAGGCACTTTGTACAAGGTCACTGACGGGCACATGGGGTAATGTTTCTTGAATCACGTTCACAATCTGGTAGATGACAAATATAAACAAACTCTAGTAAACTCTCTCTGGATGTACTAAACTTTACCATGGTTACTTGTGCATTTAGGAGGGACACGCAGATGCCCTCTCCAGCTGACCAGCGTATCACTGCTACCTGTCTCCCAGTAACAGTATGAGGTCACGCCGTGCACCTATCATGGTCTCCTTGCGTGCACTACGTTTCACTTAACTCTTTTTCTTCCGTATCTGTGTACAGGCTAAGAACTTCAGGTGTTCAGATCCATTCCCATTGCTATGGGAGACAGATCGCTGCAGAAGGAGTGCTGACAACATCTCCCTCAGGAGGAACAGCAAAGGATAGTCAGCGGCCTAGTAAAGGGTCAGGGCCGCTAGCAGACAGGAGAAACAGAGAACAAGCCGAAGAACGGGGTATCAGGCAGGCAGGGATAGTCAGAACAAGCCAAAGATTGGTAACCGGAACTAGACACAGAGCATCCGACAGGAACAACCACACACAAAGCCAAACACACACAACATTGATCGGCATTGCAGACTTGCACTGCCAGGTGTTATATAATGTTCCTAATTAGGGCCTGGGTGGAGCTCAGCTGAGGAGGGCTACTAAAGTACACAGGTGAGGGAGGCACGGCCTCTAAATGGACACATGCAGCAAGGTAGGCAACAGACAAGACATGAATGTTACTATGGTTTCATGACAGGACCCCCCCCTCCTTTTATATTGTACTAAATCTGTGGGCTAGGCCCAGCAAAGCCCACTGAACAGAAAATCCAGGAACACATTTAACACTTCCCAATTAAGGCAGTGTAAATGGGCAGCTGAAACTTCAACCTGCCTGCAAGCGACTTTTGTCACAGATTCCTCACCACACCCCCACCCCTTCTTCTTTCCCTGTACCCCTCTCAGATCATGATACAAGCAATGTCATATAATATTTATGTGTATCCATTTTTCGAAAACCAATAAAAAAAAAGGTATGTCCAGGTCTTACAAACTGGATGCAGCATGTATAAGAGTAGTGGGGAGGCAACATTTTTAATGTGGGCTATTTTTGCTATTCCTTCTACTTTAAGTTGCAATGCATAGTAAGTCTGATAACGGTTCCCCCTGTTAAGCAAGAGTACATACAGCATCTCCTCCAACGCGCTCCATAAACTTTAAGCAGGCACCTGATACTATTGTTTTTGTTTAGGGGCTCATTTGACAACCAAGATGCCTGAAGCTGGTAGGATTGCACCTGCATATCTCATCATGCTCTAGTTTCTATGGCCAGCTTTAGTTTGACCTGCTCAATCCGCATCTAAGCCTTTAATTAAGCCTAATGTGATAATACAAAATATTAATGGGATGGGTGTTAAATAGGTATCATAAGATACCAGATCACACCTATATTGTAAGGAAAATAACTCACTATGGCTAGAACAGGTGCATCTGAGCTGCCACCTCCTGCGCAATGTCTGTGAACACAGCACTCAGCCTATGAAGTCTCTGTAAACTTCCATGTAGTCCATACAAAAAAAGAGGCTGGTGCCATGGAAGTCGGCTAAAACAATATTTTATTATTGCATGTGAACAACAGTCAAAAAACCAACGTGTTTCGGCCATCAGGCCATTATGGCCGAAACGCGTTGGATTTTTTGACTGTTGTTCACATGCAATAATAAAAGAATGTTTGTTTTAGCCGACTTCCATGGCACCAGCCTTTCTCTTTTTTTTGTATGAACTCACTATGGCCACTGGAGCTCTCCAATATACCCCCATTTCTGATGTCTGAGGTATGGGAAGAGTAGGATGTCCTCCTGCCTCCCCATATGACAGCACTCAGTGTCAGTATTTACCTATGGACTACTGTGGTATTCTCAGAGGGAATTTTCTTACAACAAAGACACAGCCTGACATCTTATGGTGCTTACTATACCCACTCACATAACACTTTTTAACTGAGACAGGAAAACGTTAGGTACTAAACTTGAACTTGGAAGTAATGGCAGCATAACTCACATCGGAACACACATGGGACATATCCCAGTGGAAAGTTTTTCCTTTTGCTGCCCCTTGAACTATGGTGGGCTAGGATAAACTTTTGTGACTACATGCATTTGCATTTGGAGGTAATTATGTTGAATCTATTGATACCATTTTCTATTCATCTCAAGTATGATTCATTGAATGGCAATTTGTAGGAGGATCTAATATTCATACTGTTCTGTTTTAATATACCATTATACCATACATAAATGGGTTAATTCCATCACCAGTGAGGATCCTATACCCCTATCTCCGCCCGCAAGACATGTTCTGCATATTGACACCCTGCCCTTTTATACTGTATAGCTTAACACCCCATTGGCTATTGTCCAGAAGAAGCTACGCAGTATGCGAAACAAGTTGCCTGCTGGATTGAACCGCCATACCGCTATTATATTTTATAGGGGGTACAGTTTATGTTCCAGACCCATATGTGGAGTTCTAGAAGCTGTATACTATTTTAAACAATGAAATGTATATGTACTACTGTTTTTGCTAAGAATTATAAATAAAGATTTCTTTTTTTGGAATATATAAATGTGTTTGTCTAATGTGAGTGCCAATAAAGTCCAACACTGTGGCAGGGTACACTCCTGCACTTTTTCTTTTTCAATTTGAATATGATTTACTATTCATACCTCTAATACGTGCAGTATTTTCATATCCACTGCTCAAACAAGGACACATCTTAGTTGTGGATCCACTCAATATGCTAAAAGTTAATCTTGTATTTTGCTTAGGGCTGATATAGGATGCCAGTTTCTGGTTCCCAGCTATTCATCATGCTTATTCCTTAAAGTGTTACTAACCCCACAACCGTAAAATCAGTCTGTATATGCAGTAAAGCATGCTTGTTATACTCACTGTGGAACCTAAGGGGTTAATCCTCTGCATTGTGTAAAAAGGCTGTTTGATCCTACCTTATCTGATTCTTCCCTTCTTCTACTGTCCCCAAACCATCTGCTGAAGAACAGAGCCTTGGGGGGCAAGCTGCACATGCTCAGTTTGGTGTGTATTGCTAGAGAGTTTTTTTCCCTGGAAGAGTACATGTGATCAGAACAGGGCCAATCAGCACTGTCCAGATAGAGGGTCAGGGGTCCTGCAGCCTCAACGCACTGATATATATTGCTGATGAGAAAGGTATTTAGTAATTTATATTTACTAAAACTATTGCATTTTCATGTTCTGTGTACTGTGGGAGACTAGATATGAATGCAGGGTCCTGGGTTTAGTAACACTTTAATGCACATTGGTATATAGTGTTCCAGAAGTCTATACTCCACATTTTCTGACAGGCTGTCTTATGGTCAGAAAAGAATGAATAGAGCCCATTTCCCTATAGATAGTACCAGGAAGAAAGAAGTAAATTGGGCATCTTCCCTAATAGATATTATATATAATACACATAGTCAATTCCCTTACAGACAGCTATCTATAATAGTAAATGTTATATTAATTTCGTTATAGCCAAGAACACCTACCCACAGAACTATGTGCTGTACAACCTGGTGCCACCTTTTTTTACATCATTAGTAGCTGTTTTTTTCTCCTGTTTTTCCAGGCTGGCCCACTGATGATGCCACACATGGAGTTTAGGATATCTGGTAAGGGGTATGTTTGTGTATTCATTGCCATGGCTCCAGCGATATATGGTGTTACACTACCAGACAATCTCTTTACTGAAGCCATTGCAACCTATAAACAATCGCAGGCAGAGCTTGATCAATTGGTGTTACCAAAAACTGAGCCAGACTCTATACTGTGTGGTTCATGCGCCATGCAGTGTACATAGAAAACAAAAAGGGTTTATGGGAAAAGGTTTTTGGCATCCCCCCCCCCCAGCGGAAAACAACTCTATGTCCTGGTGATTTTCTGTTACATTGACTTTGGTTACACTTAGTATCAGCAGTTTATGGTAATATAAGTAAGTAGAGTGATGGACAAACAGACACAGAATGTGCATTCACTACACACAAATTATTAAAAGGAATATGTGTTTTATCAAAATGATTTCCTGTAATTTCATTGAGTTTCCATTCTGCCTGCTGATGTCATGAATTATACACTCTTTTCATTTTTCCCATTTACGCATTTTTTCCTATTGCTTATCAGCTTTCCTGAGGTTATTACAGAACGTTACCTTCTTAGAACTTCATCTAAACAAAAACAAAAATTGTTTAATAGCTTTTTTTTCATGGAACTAACAATGGAAGGGCATTCCGCTCTGAGTCATTCACTAAGTAGGTTTTGACAGAATGTATTTGTGCACTCGCGCCAAACTAGTTTGGGTGTATTTAATGAATAAATGGTTAAATTAAATTATGTGACCTACTGCTGTGTGAGGATAGCTCTAAAAGGAACCAATGAATGAAAAAAAAAAACAAGTGAAACAGTGCTGGTATACCCCTATTACCCTTAGATATACCTTTATGGGTAAGCCTAAATTATTATGCTTACTCTATAAATTGATAAGGTGAAAACAATTGATACAGTGAAAAAATTGCTAATAATAACAATAATAAAAATAGTCCATAAAACGTATAATTTGCTATTAAAGTGTTAATAGTGACTGGATATGCAGTTTAACCAGTTGCCGACCGCCCACCGTGGCTTGATGGCAGCATCTTGGCTCGTTATCGTGAAGCGCCATCACCTGACGGCGGCCGCGAGAACGAGTATTGTGAGTACTGTGTTCCGGGGGGGGGGGGGGGGGCCAGGGAGCAGGTACG
>BLSH010377340.1:461156-474145 GCA_018402905.1 Glandirana rugosa | reverse complement strand
TTACCCTTAGATATACCTTTATGGGTAAGCCTAAATTATTATGCTTACTCTATAAATTGATAAGGTGAAAAAAAATTGATACAGTGAAAAAATTGCTAATAATAATAATAACAATAATAAAAATAGTCCATAAAATGTATAACTTGCTATTAAAGTGTTAATAGTGACTGGACATGCAGTTTAACCAGGTGCCGACCGCCCGCCTTGGCTTGATGGCAGCATCTTGGCTTGTTAGCGTGAAGCGCTATCACCTGACGGCGGCCGCGAGAACGAGTATTGTGAGTACTGTGTTCCGGGGGGGCCAGGGAGCAGGTACAGCGGACTTGATGTCTGCCGGTTACCCGTGATCACCCCCCGGAGCGACAGAACGGAGGTCCATGTATGTAAACACAGATCTCCGTTCTGACAGATGGGGAAGGGATGTGATCACAGGCTCACTGTATATGGGAGCTGTGATCACTCCCTTCCCCCAACCAGCCCAGCCCCCCATACAGTTAGAACACACTGAGGGAACACAGTTAACCCTTAGAGCGCCCCCTGCAGGTTAACCCCTTCACTGATAATGGCATTTACACAGTAATCAGTGCATTTTCTTAGCACTGACCGATGTATAAATGCCAATGGTCCCAAAAATGTGTCAAAATAGTCCGACATGTCCACTGCAATATCACAGTCCCGATAAAAATCACAGATTACTAGTAAAATATAAAAAAAAATTAAAAACCCCAGAAATTAATTCTCATCATTCGTAAACGTATCAACTTTTGCACAAACCAATCAATAAACGCTGATTGCGTTTTTTTTTTTTACCAAAAATATGAGGAAGAATATAAATCAGCCAAAACCGATGAAAAAAATGTTTTTTTATATATTTTTTTGGATATGTATTTTAGCAAAAAGTAAGAAATATTGTTCTTTTTGCAAAATTGTCACTCTGCTTTTGTTTATAGCGGTGATCAGAAATGGTGCAGAGGGGATCAAATACCACCAAAAGAAAGCTCTATTTGTGGGGAAAAAAGGACGCAAATTTAGTTTGGGTACAACGTCACATGACCACGCAATTGTCAGTTAAAACAACGCAGTGCCGAATTGCAAAAAGTACTCTGGTCCTAAACTTGTAAATCCTTTCGGGGCTGAAGTGGTTAAGAGTGTAATCCTCTAAATATAATGGTGCAAAACAAATGTCCTTAAAGTGCTCAGTGCTTTGTGCTTCATCAGCAATGGTGTGTTGATGATATTATTAAAATAATATGCAAAGTGGTTGGAAGGAAATTTCGGAATGGCAAAGATGTTTTTATTACAAATTATGTGAGCAGACTGCAGTTCCTCTTTAAATGAAGGTTATTACTATTAGTATTATACAGCACCAATAGTTTGAACAGTGCTTTACAAAATAAAGGGAAAAAATACAGTTGCAATACAATTTCAATGCTAGATGGATCAGAGCACTCTGCTCATGAGAGATTACAGCCTAAAAGGGAGGGTCAAATGATCCAAAAGATAATAACTGTGAGGGATGAGCTGATGGAGAAAGCTAATCGGATGGGATTGGCCTTCCTAAAGAAATTTGTTTTTAGGGATTGCCTAAAGGCAGACAGAGTGGGGAATAGATGGACAGATTGGGGTAAGGCATTCCAGAGGATGGGAAAGTCCTGGAGGTGAGCATGGGAGGAGATGACAAAACTGCTAATGAGTAGGAGGTCTTTTGAAGAGCAAAGTGGCTTGTTCGGTTGATAAATTGAGACAAGGCTGAAGTACCCTGGTGCAGAGTTGTGAATGGTTTTTAAACGTTGTTGTGTTTTTAATTTTATTCACTGAGCAAGCAGAAGCAAGTGGAGGGATTGACTGGGGGGGGGGGGGGGGTGGTGGGCAGAGAGTGGTTAGCTATGTGAATGCGTCTGGCAGCAGCATGATGGACTGAAGGGGGAAAGTTAGGCCCACAAGGAGGGAGTTGTAGTAGCCAATGCAAGAAATACTCAGGAAGTGAAATAGTAACGTTGGGTTGTTGTTGGCTAAGAAGGGGCATATTTTGGAGATATTACAGTGGTTTAGGCAGCAAGACTGAGACAGCAGTCACAGCTATAAGGAGAGATTCAGATTTACACCTTGCAACATGGCATGAGGTGAACAACATTGTTCCATTGATGAAGTAGGGCTGTGGAAATGTTTTGAGCTCAGTTGAGTTTGAGGAAGTGGTGTAACATCCATACTGATATGTCAGATAGAAAATTGGTGATGCAAGATGAGATTGAAGGGGCGAAGTGAGGAGTAGAGAGATAGATTTGGGTGTCATCAGGGGGTGTAGATAGAGAATAGAAAAGGTCTGAGGACAGAATCTTGGGGACCTCTACAGAAAGAGGAAGAGGAGAGGTGAGGAGAAGGTAGAGTTGTCTCTCAGGCAGTTGTAGACTAGACATTGTAGATGTTAGGTTAATGGAAGCAAGGGGATGGGTCTTAGGTTGTTCAGATTGGCGGGGTCCAGTTAGGACTTTTTAAGTATGGGGGTGCCCAGTGCATGTTTTAGAAGGTTTGAGAAGATGACAAAAGAGAGGGAGAGATTATGAGGGGTATTTACTAAGACTCGCGCAGCCAGAATTTGGTGCAGATGTGCATGGCAAGCAGTCAGATTCTAGGCTTTATTGGCAAAGCTTAAAGGAAAAGTATGGCCTGGGCTCGTTTGGCCATACTTCTCCTATGGGTCACAGGAGTGCAACTCGTTTTGCACTCCTGTGACCCGTTTTCAGCAGAGAGTGGACTAAAGTCCGCTTTCTGTTGACGTCACAGGAGTCGGGACAAGCACCGCGTCATCACGACTTCAGGAGTCGGGATCCGCCAGGTGCCTGGCCCAACAGCCTTCACACCGAGCTGCTGGGAGACGACTGATCCCTGCCCCTCCACAGCTCAGTGCTCCAATGAGCATGGTGGGAGATGAGAGGAGAAGAGATGAGAGGAGAGCTGATTGACACCCAGCAGCGCTCTGCTCGGGGATCTGTGAAAACCGAGGCATCAGCGGTGTTCGGTTCTCAGTGTACAGATGCCAGGGGGACAGATGCAGCATCGGACCGATGCTGCATGCATCTAGGTGAGTATAAAGGGGGAAAAAACTGTAAACCCATACTTCTCTTTTAATTGGACAAGCTGAAGTTAGAAGCTGGTTATAATCCACAGCTGCACCTGTTTCTGTCTGCCCTGGTTTTTGAAAATCACAACATAAAGATGTGAGTTGGAGAACGTAGAATAGAGCAACAGGTTGACCACATTAAGGAAACAGGATCTAGGAGACTGGTGGTTAGGTGGACATTTAAAAAATGTTTAGCATCTTTCTATATGTTGACAGGGTTAAAAGAAGGAAGTATTGAATGTAGAGGTGGACACTGTGTGTTAGGTGGGGGTGATATCTGGATAGTAGAGATTTCCGCATGAATTGCTTCCATCTTAATTTTTTAAATGATTGGCAATCTCCTGGGCAATGAGTGAGCTAGTGGGTGGAGGCTGAAGTAGAAAGTTAAAGGTAGAAAAGAGTTGATGGTGACTGCATGTTAATAAGACTGATAAAATAGGACTGTTTGGCAGTGTGGAGACAGGAATTGTTTTTTTGGATGGCAGATTTATACAGGGTGAAGTCTAGCTGGGATTTAGTTTTATACCACAGTTACTCAAGAGTGTGTCTTTTGAGACTTACTGGTGTTGTCTAATTGGCTAGGTTCAGTCCAACCAAAACATGTATTTCACTTTTCAGTAGCTGCTGAAGAGATAAACCACTTGACAGTTTCTTCTATCTCTCAAGGACTCTTTTGGTGAGTTACCATTCTGTGCTTGTGTCTGCACTCCTGCTATGAAAATCATGAAGAGCCCAGCTGCCTCTGTGTGTGATCTGTAAAACATCGTTCTGGAGAATCAAACAGGAGAAACTGGAACGCTCAAAACTTCCAGGCAGGCAGACAGAGAATTAGAGCAGGAGGAACTCATGAATGACATACCTAAGACATTTAAAGGAGAAGAATAGTCAAATCTATTTTGGCTATACTACTCCTGTAGTTCACAGGAGTGTACTTAGTTCTGCACTCCTGTGACCTGTTTGCAGCCGACAGAGGGGGTAGAGCCCACTGTCGGCTGATGTCACAGAGCTGGTCCAGGCTCTGAAAAGATCCCGACTATGGGATCCACCCAGATTCCTTGACTGGCAGTTGACTCTAAGCCAGGCATCCTCAAACTACGGTCCTCCAGCTGTTGCAGAACTACACATCCCATGAGGCATTGTAAAACTCTGACATTCACAGACATGACTAGGCATGATGGGAAATGTAGTTCCTGAACAACTGGAGGGCCATAGTTTGAGGACCCCTGCTCTAAGCGATCGCTGAGAACTGAGCAATCAGCAGAGTTTGATCACTTAGTTCTTATTGTAGAGCCAGTGGGGGACAGCTGTAGCATCGGATCAATTTTGCATCCACCTAGGTAAGTATAAATACCCCAAAAAAATGGGATGACTTACTTCACCAGGCTGCTATAACTAAAATATCCCTTTTAGATTGATTGACCCTTTACATTCTTTTTTTCTGTTCAATGCCTATGAATGTAATATTCCACAAAAAATGAGGTCATCTTTTTTAGCTGCAGTTGGGTGTATACAGTTCTGGACTTTGTCAAACTGGGTCACATGGAGGGAAAAAACAAAAAAGGATGCAGCTGTAAATACAAAGGATCGGCACAGCTTCCAGTACACAGAGACCTCTATTTGTCCATGGAACAGTTTTTGTCCAGAGGAAGCCAGTGCACTAACCAGTAACGCAGACCCTAAACTAATATTTGTTTTTCTTCCTGTTATATCCCATATCATCCAAGACTGAATTTCCTGCCAAGATACGAATCAAAAACAGGGTTGAGTGTCACAATGGAATAGATTTCCAAGTGTCTATTTTCTATTTTGTTTTATCCTTTGAAACAACATCTTATTTGTTTCAGTGAAAGTGCAACTGTGCAGCTGTCAAGGAGGATCAGATATTCCCTACTTTATACCTATGCTTTTGTAAGCCACCGAATAAAACTATAAGAAACCCTGTCACCAAAATTTCAGGTTAGAGCTTAGAAAAATCAAGCATTTTCAGTGCTTACTTGCAATGTTTTATCTTAATATTATTGTTTTGAATTCACGTGCAATGTGCCTTATATGATTGCTCCCAGAAGTGTCCATTCAGTAACAGGGGAGGAATAACCAAGGGGTGTACCTTCCTGCAATCTCCAGCTCTCCCTGGGCCACTCCCCTGCCCAGATCAAATCATTTAGGCCTGCACAACAGTCAGGCCTGACTAAATTGACCTCTCCTAGGAAAAATCTATCTATCTCAAACAGCACCTATTCACTATGGGGGTGCTACACTCACCCCCCACCCAGACCTCAGCTGGTCCCCAACTGAGAAATTTCGAAAAATGGCTCTTGGGCCCAAGAGCAAGGGCATCCCAAAGCAAAAAAAAAAGGGGAAAAAGGGAACAAACTTGGAGGGGAAAATATGAATAAATAAGTACAAAAATAAATATATTCTTTCTGCACATTATTTACATTTTCGCATTATTTACATATGCACATTACGACAATCCTAGCTACCGGTAGCTATAGCTAGCAGCACATTTAATACATAATCACTGAGCCAGAGCACTTCTCCCAAGAGAAAAGTACTCCGCTCACACAGTAGTAGAAAAGAAGTTTTGCCTCTCGCCGGAAAAAATGGACAGCCATCCCATTTCATGGATCCAAAGAGAAACAATGACTACTAAACTACAACTAACTAACAGCACTCAGGTCAACTGGAAGACCTCCCAGTTGAGCAACAGTAAACCGAATATGACACATTGGCCTTCGTTCGCCCCCTGCCTGATCTGTTGATGAGGGGTTATATCCCACCAGCAGAAACAGTAAAGGAAGAGAAACATGTAAGTAAACACTTTGATATTTTTTTCTTAAGAGTCCTAGATAGATAGGAGAGGCCCCTCCCCGGACAAATAGGCTCTGAAGAATTGTTTTGAAGAGCCAGAACACACCTCACCCCAGCGTTCTTTCAATGAGCCAAATCTCTGCCCTTGGATGCAGGGTGGCAGGCTGGCATGTTCTGAGCAAAGCTAGGGTAGTCCTCCAACAGTCGTTTTCAAATGTAGAAGCGTGGGTCAGGCAGTCTCATCCTGCTTTTCCCTTCTCCCATGACAGAAATGGAGTAGCTCCTTGCAGGTTGGTTTGGCTTCACCACAAGGACCTTGTCTCCATAAATAGCACGCCCCAGTCCCCGTTCCTGCTTCAAATCCACAAATCGATTCCAGGCATCACAGGCCTGCCCTCTCAGAGGTTTGGGAACATGCAAGTAGGCCCATGTCATCTCATCCTCCCACTCTCCTCTGGAGCTCTCCACTACGTCCATGATATGGGGAGGGACATATGGAAAGTCTAGACCCCACTCCAAGGCAACTTTGTGTTGTACCTCCCGTTGGAACCGGGAGAGCCTAGGTAACTCCTTCACCTTTCCTTACCCCAGCCGGATCAGAGTGTAAGGGGATCTGACCACTTGTGACCGGAATATAGTTGCCCTGGTCTGGGTAGTGGAGGGCCTATTAAGGAACAGCTGATTGAGGGTGATGGGGGTTCCTGCAGCTCCATCTGTGTCTGGTTCAGACTCTGGTCCTCTCCCGTCCTCTGGTGAAGTGTCCATCCCAAGGGACTTTCCTGTCTCCCACTCTTCTTCATCTGGTCTCTCATCAGGGGATGACCATCCTACAAGTCCAGGGATCCAAACTCAGCTTGCAGTCTGGAGGAACCCCAATCAAGTAATCTGTCTCTTCTCCTCTTCCAGCTCACCCCCCTCCTGCACTAACTTGGCTGGATAGGGAACAGCTATGGGCAGACTTATGGCCAGTGGAGCTGGGGACTCTAATTCCTGCTGAACAGCACTTACAGGTCCTAGGTCCCCAGCCGGGCATTCAGTCACGACAGCTCCCTCTTTCCTCCCCTCTTTGGTGTTCGCGGGGGGGTCGCCAGGTCGCAACTCCTCCCCACCTTGACGAGGTGGTTCCAGGCCCGCTCCGGCCTTCTGGGTCTTCTCAGGCTGTGGTGTGATGACCGCAGGTCTACTTTGAAGTAGCGTGGATCCTGCTGGATGTCCATCCGCAGCATAAGTGGCTCGTAGCAATGGCCACACCTTTCCCATGCTTCCACTGCCGCTGTTGGCATCCGACATCCTGGGCAGAGCAGACAGTCTTTCCATCTCATCCACCACCCCGAGGGCGAATCCCACGTGGTGCTCAAGTTGGACACCCGTGTCCACTAGTGGCAGTTCCGGCAGCCAAGTAAGGGCTGGTAGCAAACGACTACCCTCTGCCATCTTCCACAACCTTGTGGCATCTGCTGGGCTCAGAGAAACCTTTGTCTCCTCCAGGGTGGGGCTCTGCCTCCTCACTTCCAGACGGGCTGGCGCCATTGAATCTGATAGGTAGATTCTCTCCTGGTCACACTGCTGTAACCCCTGATGTGCAGGATAGAAACTTTCAGGCACGCTGGCTTTTGCAGAACTTGCCCGGGCATGTTTGCCCTTACGGTTGTTGCCAGTAGCAACAGGGATTTTAGTAATGCCCCTGATGCTCCTGTACGGGACCACTCTAGTACAGTCTCTCCCCTGTGCTTCCACTAGTTTACTTCGATCACTCTTAGCAACAGGAGACCGTCCCAGGCACATTTTACCATTGCAAGCAGGATTTTTGAGCATAAGTTCAGTGTGCCCAGCATTAACAGAGTGCTGGGCATGTTTGGCATCCAGTGATGAATGTCCGGCCTTGGCAGGGCTAGGGACATATTTGTAATCCATGGGTGCGATCACCTGCTGTGGTTGCCACATGTGATGACACAGCGCTATTTGAAGCAACTGGGTAAGTGGGAGTGGCAATTGCAACCGCTCCCGCTGGTTACTATGGGCAGTGGCACACTTGTAAGAACGTTCTGTTTTTGCAGGAAAATGCACAAGGCATCCCCACATTGACAATAGAACAAATACAGTTCCCTGGCTCAGTTCTCCTGCGGTGGCTAGGGGCAACAACTGGCAGCTTTACAGGTGAATCCCGGACGAGCCCCCAAAAGTAGCCAATGGCCCCCTTAGGGGTGGCTGGTAGTTGTGGTTGTGGTGAACAGACCGGTATTTGTTTTTTTGTTGTTTTATTGAATGGTTAAACTTGGATAGGGTAGGGACGACTGTGGGAAGCCCAAAGATCAAAAGAAAGGGACCATGCTATATACACCACAGTATATACACTCCTTCTTTCTCCAGCACTGACTGTTACACTCCTTCACCTCTCTCCTGCACAACACTTGCTTCTTTCCACTGTTAGGCCTAAAGGGAAATTTTTCAAGCCTTCATTACTTCTTCCTTCACCCTAGCTAGCACATGGTGGGGCCTGCACTTTATCAGCAGGACCTCCGGACCGCCCATTACAGGCAAGGGCCACGGGCCCTCAGATTGTAAGGCCATGGGCCCTCAGGGTGTAGTACAATTGTGCTAGCCAGGTCTTGATGGCCTACTGCTCCCAGCTCATCCTCTTCCAGGCCACCCCGACCTACCTCACTCTCCAGTCACACCACTACCCTGACTGGCTCCTCCGTTTCCACAGACTGTCCTCTCTCCTCCCAGCCTGCTCCAGTCCTCTTCTCCAGCTCCCAGGGTCTGTCACTCACCGACACCAGTGGATACTTTAAAGAGCCTTTCCTGTGGCCTCTCAATTGCTCTCCTGCTCCCTTGTGCTGCTCCAGGATCTCTCTCCACTCCTGGCTGCACCCGAGCTCCCAGGCCTCAAGGTCACCCCCCCCAGACTGGGGGCCCCCTCCCAGTTGAGGCCTCTGCAACCCTGCTACATCTCCACTCTTCCACCCGAACTTCTCCCCCAGCTGGGCAGACCACAGTATTTAAGGAGGCCTGCCCCCTGCCAATCTAGGTTGAGGATTGGTCAGGGCTCCTTAACATACCAGAAAGTTACACCTCCTCATCCATCCCCCTTTTCCAGAGCCTTCTGGAAACAAGGGGGAGGAGCAACCAAGGGGTGTTCCTTCCTGCAATCTCCATCTCTCCCTGGGCCACTCCCCTGTCCAGATCAAAACATTCAGGCCTGCACAACAGTCAGGCCTGACTAAATTTGACTCTCCTAGCAAAAATCTATCTCAAAAAGCACCTATTCATTATGGGGATGCTACACATACATTGTGCATGCACAGCTCAATGTACAGGGACGGTAAGGCAGGCAAGTAACTTTATTGCAGGAGAGACAAAGCTCTGCATTAAAAATCCTTTCTGTTCACCCATGTTTTGTTTTTTAAACCGGAGCTCCATTCTCCAAAGCATTTTTCATAAAAGCACCCCCCCTGATTTTTTCTACCTGCACAATATAATTAGGATATTGTTATTATGGTGATCAGTTCTGTTGCTTTTAAAGCAATAATTACTCGCATAAGTATGGCAAGCAGGCTGCGGCCATTGCTGCTGTGGGCATCTGAAGCCCACTCCTATTTTTTTCGGGGATACAAATACACCCAGCATACACCTTCCGATCTCGGGCCAGCGCAGTAATGACACTGCATAGTGCACCTTGTTGATTACAATGTCGGCGTTGGCGGAAGTTCCCGCCCCATTGTTATGGCAACCTATCAATCAACACTGTCAATCAATTTCACTATTATACTTCTCAAAAACTCTTAAGATAGATGATGCCGATATCCCAGGAGTCCCAGGAGTCCTATTGACAAAATCGCCTAGGCAGCCGGGACAGGAAATGTCGCCTACATATATTAAAAAAAGGTATTTAGAATTGGGTGACCAGATGTCCCCAGTTTCCGGCTCAGTCCCCGGTTGGAGGACACTGTCCCCAGACCAAGTCTGTCCCCTGTTTTGTCCCGGATTGGATTTGAACAGGGGCCTGGGCAATTTCAAAGACAGTCAGTGCAGAATTTAGAAAAAAAATTCTGAATTACACACCTCCGCTCCGCCTCTCCTACTAGCTTAGGGGGTGTATTTTTCCCATTATCTATGCCCCTTTCTGATGATTGGGCACATGACCGTTCTGCTCCTGCTCGCATTTTCTCCTGCCTTGGCTCAAGCCCCAGCCAGCCACCTGCCTATCTCCTTACCTTCCCCAGGGGAGTGATCTTCCTCCGCTCACTACCCAGTTGTAGCCGGAGCCAGGAGAGTGAGATCTGAGAGCGAGCAGCAGCGGCGACAGGCAGAGAGCGAGCTGAGCTTAGCTGTCCAGCAACAGAAACAAGGGGGAAGCAGATCCAATTGTGGGGCTGCCAGTGCCTTCAAGGCTTCAACACCGGTGTGCTTTGGGGTGTCAGTGAATGGACTACATTGCACTGTGTCCGTCTATCTGGCATATTGCCAGATTTTATATATTTATATTTTAGTTATTTATTTTATATTCTATATTTATTTTATATTTTAAAAAATATATTTATATTGCCAGATAGACGTCTAT
This sequence comes from Glandirana rugosa, assembly GCA_018402905.1. Taxonomy (NCBI): domain Eukaryota; kingdom Metazoa; phylum Chordata; class Amphibia; order Anura; family Ranidae; genus Glandirana; species Glandirana rugosa. The sequence goes on along the minus strand of BLSH010377340.1, from coordinate 463,649 downwards.
CTGGCATATTGCCAGATAACAGGCAGCAAGCACTTTATCCTGGCTCTGGCAGTGCATTGTCACAGTGTGTCACATGACATGGCTGCTGGGTGCCTATTGGTCATAAGTTAACAAAATCAGCACCCAGCAGCCATGTCATGTGACACACTGTGACAGAGCCAGCCAGAGACATGCTAGAGTGCCTGCTGCCTGTGTGTTATCATAATGCTGATGATCTTAACCAGTTGCCGACCCCCTCATAGCAGTTTTGCTGCTACAGGGTGGTCACGCTGTGCAGGATCATGTGTATATATATATGTAAGCCTGCATTTCTGGGTGTCGGAGCCAATCAGCAGGTCCGGCGGACTTGATGTAAAGCAGAGACAGGGATCTATGCCTTCCCTTAGTAAAAGCACCTCCCCCACAGTGAGAAAACACTTGTTAGAAACACATTTAACTCTTTGATCGCCCCTGATGTTAACCCCTTCCCAGCCAGTGTCAGTACAGTGACGGTGTATATTTTTAGCACTGATCACTGAATTGGCGTCACTAATTTCACTAGTCACTAGGGTCAAAAGTGTCACTTAGTGTCCGATTTGTCCACCGCAATATCGCAGTCCCGCTATAAGTCACTGATTGCAGCCATTACTAGTAAAAAAGAAAATATGTCCTTGGATTTCAATTTAAAAATCTGGTCACCTTAATGTAGAAATAATTAAAAAAAATAATTGCCATTACAGATTGTACTGAGGGTGGGCATTGTGATGCCAGGAACATGTAAAATGGGTGGAAATCTGCTTTAAGCTAAACTTCCACTTTAAGCCATGTGAAATCGCATGCCAAATCTCAGCCTATTGCTGGTGTAGCAGGTACCTTTCCAGCCTGCCTGTCTCTCCCTGCATAAGTTTCTCTCTCTCCACACACAGGTATCGGATTACATTGCTTCCCTGCTGTGTGCTTATGGGAGAGAAGAGAGGCCAATGGAAGGAGCAGTTACAGGAGCCAATGAATGGTGCTTTAACAGCAGCAGCTACAAAGGACTCTATGTGTCATTTTGCTTTCAGAGAAAGCGATGCACTCTGGGGTTTGTAGTTTGTTTTCAAGGAATTGCCATTAGACTGTGTTGCAGGAGAACTGTATTTCCCATCAGATTGTGCTGCAGAGAAAGGCTCCTGGGAGAAGCAGTGCCTTTTGGGAGAGTTTATTTAAGCAGAGGTTGTGGCCTAATACAGTCTCTCGGGACGGCGGTGATCAATCAAGCAAGACCTGCGTGCAGCTAAAGCGATCGATCCGGGAGAACCGCAGGGAGAGTGGCGGTGGAAGCCAATTCTGGGAGCCAAAGGGCCGGAGTGTCATCATCATCACCTACATCCTTGTCATCATCATCATCATCATCCAAAGCAGCGGATTCATCATATACATCCATTGTTCCTGTTAGGTGAGCAGGCTGAGGCCCATCATTACAGTAACCACTTATAGCTTGGTTCTACATACGTATTGCTAGAAAAGGTTCAAGCATTAACACAGAGAAGGAATAGCTAGAGTGCAGTCATTTAAACTCTTTCCTGGATTGCTGTCAGCTGTAGTTCTATTACAAAGTCAGTGATCACTGTGAAGTCCTTTTGCCTTACTGCAGTAAGAGTGTTTTAACATCACTTCAGTGCACTACCTGGAAACCTGTTTGCTGCAGCTACAGTCACTTCCTGGGTATATACCATTTAAACTAAAGAGCCGGCTCAAGATCTACTGAACTTTTGCTCAAGGAACAGTAATTTACTACAGTTTTTATCTGTTTCCCCCCACTTAGTAGGCCTCTGATACTTGCTCAAATGTAGCATACTGAATTCACAGAAGAACTCTCCACTCTAGAGCAGGTTGAATTTATGTGTATCTGTAATATATTGAATAATACTGGTTTATCTACAGTCAACCAAGTAATACTGGTTTATCTACAGTCAATTAAGTTGTACCTGTTTAGCAGTTGATTTATACTATTTGACTTCCAGATCACTGGTCTATATCTGAACATATACAGTCAGGTCCATAAATATTGGGACATCAACACAATTCTAATCTTTTTGGCACTATACACCACCACAATGGATTTGAAATTAAACGAACAAGATGTGCTTTAACTGCAGACTTTCAGCTTTAATTTGAGGGTATTTACATCCAAATCAGGTGAACGGTGTAGGTATTAAACAGTTTGTATATGTGCCTCCCACTTTTTAAGGGACCAAAAGTAATGGGACAATCGGCTGCTCAGCTATTCCATGGCCAGGTGTGTGTTAGTCCCTCATTATTAGTGATGCACCGAATGGAAATTTTGGTGCCGAAACCGATACCGAAAATGAAGGATGCACTAGGCCGAAAACCGAAACCGATACCGAAAATGACAGTTTTTTTAAAAAGCCGTGGTTTTAAAGGTAAGCCACGTAGTGATTATTACTCCCTGATTGTGTGTGGACCGGTACCTTATCGACTCGTCGGCTAACAGGGTAATGAAAACCAGGG
>BLSH010377340.1:431785-452772 GCA_018402905.1 Glandirana rugosa | reverse complement strand
ACCCCCCCCCCCCATCACACCTCCCAGATCCCCACTCCCCCATCACACACATATTTGGTTTACCAATCCCCCAGATCTCACCAGTCCTGCATCCCCACTGGTAGATGAAGTCAATGGCGTAATTTGTGGCACACCAGGGCCAAGTGGATTAGGTGTGTTCCAGGCAGGCAAGATCAGATCTCCACAAGGATCTGCAGCTGTAGCAAAGAGCAAGGACTCCGGGGAGCTTTCTCCACCCTTACCTTCTCCTCTGACTGCACCCAACCTGACCCACCCTGCATAGACCCTGCATACATATAGAGCCCAGTGGGACACTGCACCCTCCCTGCACAAACATAGGATCCGCCGACCACCTCTGCATCCTTTGATCCGCTCTGACAGTGGGGTGCGCTCACCGGCCCGCCTACCTACTGAGCTCTCCATACTCTCTTAGCAGCCTTCTAAACAGCAGGAAAACTTAAACTTTCAAGCTCCGCCCTCTCTCCTACTAGTAGCAGCATGGAATTTTTAGATTGCTTGCTGGGGGGCATAGGTATTTTAAAAGTTTGGGGATTCGGATTTACCCCCCCCCCCCCATGCTGGTGCCCTAAGGCAGCCATATAAGCTGCCTTGTGGCACCGGCTCTGGTGCAAAGGTGAAGCCCTAATTTTTCTGCCAAATTGTGAATTAGCAGCAAAAAAGCATAAAAACTTTACATATGAAACTCAATTTAAAAAAAAATCAGGTCATAAATTATATACATTATATTCTAGTAAACATCACTTTAGATTCTTACCTGCTTCTGTTCTCTTGAAACTAAAGCTGGCCATACATTATACAATTTTCTTATTCAATTTCCTTTAGATTTACCTTCAACTATATAGTACAAGGGCCTAACTGATTGCATTCAAATTGAAAATGTTTAGGTTTGACCTCATATTATATGGTTTTGGACGGTAAATCTAAATGGAAATTGTACAAGACAATTGTATAATGTATGGCCAGCCTTAGACTGACCATTTTCTGTTCAAGCAGACAACTAAGTGAGAGGGTAGGTCCCATAAATGGTCCAAATGTGGTAAAAAAAGGAAACATGCACCACAGCATACGTCTGTTTATGTAATACTAATAAATATCTCATTAAAAATGAATGGCTGACTGCAGTAATGCTAATGACAAAACAAAAAAAATGGCCAAAAAAAAAAAAAGTTTGTTACCAGTGTTAGAAATTGATTGCTTCCAAATAGAAATGTTTTTTTTTATTTTCTGTACCTTTAAATTTTAAATTGGCCTATGGTGCAATTATGTATGTGCAATATCACAAGTGACATTTTCTTCTAACTTGTTAGTTACTAAAGGTTAGATACTGCCTGCAGTTTTCATGGATCAAATTCATGTTTCATTCTGTCTTTCCCAATAGTAGGTTGTATTTTTGACCTCATTCTTTTTCCCACAAAGTACACCCAGGAATCATACTTCCTGTGGAAATAAGTCATACGGTATAGACAATAAAGGCATTTCCTATAGTCTACTTTGAAATGCTTGTTGTAGACTTAATTGTGCACTTCGTGCAGACCAAGGCCATTGTTATGTGCATTACAATTTCCTAAATTCCACCATCATAGTGCATTATTGTATAATGACTTAATCCCTATCCGTTTAAAATTTAGATGGATTAATGGATCAATACTTGCATAGACAATGCCATTGCTAAAGTCTGGTACATACTATGAGTTATTTTCCGTTCAACTCAGTCGGTTGAATGAAAAAAAAACCTGTCAGCTGCAGTCGGAGCCGCTGTATTAGCAATATGACATTAGTACAGCGATCTCCCCCGCTAAGCTGTTGCGTTCTGATAGGGGGATGCCCCCACCAGAACACTCGCTTTCCACCATTGGCTGAGAGTGCTGATCGGGATCCGGTTTTCCAGCATGCACATCCGACAGAAGCCAGCCTAACGCCCGGCTTCTGTCAGCTTGCTGTCATACACATAGGCCGAATGTTGCTCAGTTTTTATTGAACAGGCCGATGTCACCCAGAATTTGACCCGTGTGTAATATGTTACATTGCATGCCAGCCTCTCTGATTCATCTCATAATAAATTCTTTAGGAAGGCAATGGGATTTTTTTGGGGCGGGATGGGTGAAAACCACTGTAAATATTTGACTTAATTTTCAAAACTGACACTTGGGTTATTGAAAAGAAACAGCAAAGCAGAAGCTTCCTGACTTAAGGCTTGCTCTGTCCGAGTGACATTGTCCAAAAGCGATTAATTTGAGAAAGAACTGTCATGTCACCTGTGGGACCAAGTGTCTAGGAGCGCACCATGAAGGTCGTGGCCCCAACTGTTGACTGCAGAGGGTTGATGGTTCTGAGAAGCAGCTACACAGGGTCGCAGCCACGGTCCTGAACAAGGAGCTAGAGCATAAGATTCCCCAGGGAGCAGAGTCTAAGAGCCAGCTGGTTTTCACCAAAACCTCTGATGGTGAGGATGGACTGCAGCTGACTACAGGTCGCATCCCCCAGTGTCTCCCAGCTCATGCTCACGGCTGGCTCTGGTGGATGTAGAGGAAGCAGCAGTCCAGGTCAACAAGGAATAGTCAGGAGGACAAGCCAAAGGTTGGGGCAACAAGCAGACAGGGATGGTCAGAAGAATGAGCCAAAGGTCGGGGCAACAAGCAGTTAGGGATGAACAAGCGAAAGTCGATACACGGGAATCAAATGCAGAGCACGCAGCAAGAATCACCTAAGGAAGCCTTCACACAATTGTTGCTCAGGCAAGGCTGGCCTGCAGTGTGCGGGGTTAAATAGTGTTTCCTGTTAGAGGCTGGGATGGAGCCATGCTGAGAGAAGATTACTTAAACACATAGGTGTGAGAGCACGGTCCCTAAAGCTGATACACAGACCAGAGAGGTAAGCAGACAGTCAGGGCATGGGAACATTACTACAGATTCATGACAAGAACTATTCTCTGACTTATTTACTTGTGTGTTTAAAATTGGATTGGAGCTATTGAGCTCTGTAGATGACAGTTATATTAAAAAAAAAAGAGCAAAAGAGAAGCTGGAAAATGTAAAAAGGAGCCTAAAACGCCACCTGCTGGATAGAAGCAAGAATGCAACGTGTTATAATGCAATGTTTAATATATACCTAGCTAAACAAAGAAAAAAATGTATTTTTCATTTTGCAATGGACAGGCACTTATTATGTAGGGTCACACACTGGGCGATTCCCTCTCTGTTGTTCCACTCATATTTTGAGTTTGCCAGGCGCCTGCGGATGAGCCATATGAACGTTGTATACAGTATAGTAATCAGGACTGTTTTTAAACTGTTGACCCCCACATTAATGTGTTGAAATGTAAGCTGACCTTTTTGTGATGTCGCAATGAGGATTTAAAAAAAATGTGTAATGTGCACAATTTTGCGTGTAACATAAAGAAAGGAAATACTGTATACACAAAAACATTGAACATTCTCTGTGAAAGTGGAGCTTTTAATAACATTATAAGTCTGCATCAATACATTCTGGACACATCATAACATACAGCAACACTATAATTTCAAACATCTGTTTTATCAGAGCGGTGCTTGAGCTGCCATTGGTAACACATCCTTCTAAAAATGCTATTTGTCTGGCATGTTGATTCAATAGCTTTATTTTATTATAATACCTGGCCTGGAATAAACTTTTAGATCTGCAGTTCAGAAAGTATTGAACACAATGGCAGCCAGAGTTCTCTCAGGGTGTGTTTGACCTATTTTATATAGTCTACTTTATTATATTATTTAAAAATCACATAATCCCACATTATTATGTTACTCTGGTTCCTTTCAGTGGCCATGTCCTATTAATTTAGTCCTCCAGTCAATTGGCCTATTTCACTGATACTTAAATGAGTCTATCAAAACCCATGGTAGCTTGGCACAGAGACAGATCAGTGCTGATGGATGCAAACTTTGATGTGGGATATTGCTCAATCTTTCCAAAGCCAGCTATTTCTCAAAGTTAGTGCTTGAAACAAACCTGTACTAAAATAGGTTCACATATACTGTATGCGGTGCAGGAAATGCATCGATCCTTGCGTGTTTGCCGCACAGCATTGCAATCACACTGTGTTTATGATCCGCTATGGCTGTCAATACATCGTTAATGACACCCCAAAGGGAAAGCAAACGCAGTGTGGTTTGCCCATACCCAATCGCATGCTCCAAAAAAGGTAACTTTTTTTGGTGCGATGCATTGTGATTTTTAAAAAAGGAATGGGCTCAAATTGCACAGCACTGAATCGCATGTGAATTGCACAGGAATGCTTGCGGTTCCTGCATGATTCACATGCAAATTATAGTGTGAACTGAGGCTTAACTGATTGTAGGAATTTTGGCACATGCCAAAAATCAAAATGATCTCCTGAGATTGGCACTCTCTTCCCTCCTGCACCTTGTTATTGGCTATGCCATATATTTATAGATATATACAGTATATATATAATCCATATAGCTAAAATCAGTTTATACATATATTTCAAGAATTGCATAATAAGTTCACTATACCACAATTATAAAGTTGTATATATATGTCCCTCTACTGTTTCCCATTGGCGTACCAGAATTACAGATATTCAGATTATGGAAAACCTTACCATGACTTTGAAAGAGCAGGATGACAAGTACTGGAAGATCTGGACTCCTTATTTTTATTATAGGCATCAGACACCATTGGCCTCTCCCTTTTTTTCTGGTTTCTTTGGTCTTTCTTAATTTATTTTATGCTGTGTCTTTTTCTTTCTTCTGCACATTGTATGCTTGGGTTCGGTCCTTTCGACCGCTACTGCTATTTTTTCCAAAATATAAAATTGTTTGGGAAATGTACAGGGAGATGCTGAGTACCATCCTACAATGTGTAACGTCATAAGCGGTTGCTGATAGTCCATTTGAAAAGCTGACCTAGCAGCCGTCTGTGTACTTACTTAGATGGGATGTGCTATTATAATTCTTGGTAATGCTTGCTATTTGTAATGTTTTGTTCACTGCCCTATGTTCATTTCCTTGACTGTTAAATAAAGAATTAAAAAAAAAGATGTATATATGGCAGCATACTATTATTCTAAACTGAATTGATATTTTTAGGTTAGGATTGCAGGCATCCAGCCCTATTGTTCTCCGGTTATTGTCATACGCACTTATCCGCCATGCTCCCTGTGTGCCTGCGTTTAACATAAATGGGTCTGTTTTTGAACTGTTTAAACCTATATATAGCTCAAATGGTTTATCCATCTGTATTGTTCCTTTATTAGATTACACGCACAAACTGGTTTACCAATATGAATGATGCTCATACTAACACTTCAATTTACAAGCTTTAGAATCCCTATTTTAAAAAAGTGGCAGTTATTTTTATCTAAGTCCAATGAGATTTGAATATTACAGCCACATGGCTGAAAAGAAAGATCTTTAGACCACAGAATATGCGTCCAGGGCCGATCACTCACATGTTATATATGCTTGAGAGATTACATGCAGGTGGGCACGATCAGCTGTGAGAGTGGGCAGCCTCCCATTGCTTTTAATGGGGCCGCCTACTTGAAGCCAATTGCAGGAACCGCTGCTGGGGTTCTTCCACCTAATCACTAATTTGCAGGTGTGAATGCACCCTTAATGAGGGTTCTCATAACTAAAAGCTTCATAAAGAACACTCTATAAATACTTTGAGAAAAACTAATAGTGCTTAAACATTTTTATATAATATAAGCCTTAAAATATTCACTCTCACTGTCATCCAGTGATATACAATCCAAACTTATCAGAATGTTTAAGTCAGATTTAAAGGGAACCGCTGAGACTAGAAAAAGAAGAACTGGCACTGCTACGATGTTTTAAGTACCAAGGCTCTCATCCAGATCCTGATTGTACTAGCTGGTGAGTCATTGACTTGAGCAAAGCATGCATCCAGTTAAGTCTGTAAAGCCCAAATATCTGTCCTAGATGCTTCTTCAAGGGCAGCAACGTACTATAATCAGAGTGACAACAACCATATTTCTAGCTTCACCGGCTCCAAAGAAAAGTGCAAATTGCTAAAACGTAAATGTTTTCCATATGTTAGAGATTAAAATGCATGCTTCTAAGAACAGAACCCACACCCCAGTCTGTATATGTGGCTTTTTAGTAGCCAGCTAATTTACCAACGAGACTTGCCCATTGTCTCTAAACCTGGTCTGTAACCTCAATATTTTTTTAAATTCTGTCTTTATTTAAGGCCGTACATATTACAGAGAATGTGACAAACACGTCTTGGATAATAGCCGAAAAAATAACAGTTAGCAATGATTTCCATCATGACAATAATATCATGGAACATCCTTTTGGGAACAGGCCTTCGTGCAACAAGACCAATCGAAGATGAAAGAAAGACAGGACAAGGCACTCAATTGCGGTAACAATTTTGGTTGATTCGCCCAGTGCGGCCAACCAAACTTGCCTGATGTTGACTGTTTAGCATAGCCTTGGTAAAGCAACTTAGGTCCAAGTGCAGCAACAACTGGTCTTTGTCACACTGGGTATAAAAGGTTCATAGGGCACTTAAAAGAAAATGTAGTCAAGGTAGAGGCCAGAAAGTAGTGTGGTGAGAGGGAACTGAGAAGAGGAGGGAGAGTAGGGGGTGACATGGGGAGAAAGGTAAGGGAGCCAGATAGTAACCCTCTGGGGGCCAGTCAATATCTGCTAAACATGGACAGAAGGGCAATTAGGTGGCTCGGCCAGCGAACGGCTCAGGTTGAGACAATGCTTGTAGATAGCCATCGGTGCAAGTAAAGTATTGCCATGACCTCTACCACTCTCTAAAATTTTCTTTCATATTGTTTAGAGTAACAGTCAGTTCCTCTATACGGAGGATGTCATTAATTTTGGCTTATCACAGGACCCTAGTAGGAGGCTGCGTCCGCTGTCAGAACGAGGGAATGCAAGCCCTGGCGGCATTTACCAGATGAATAGTAAGTGTTTGCATTTCCGGATGGGCCTCTCCATAAGGTGGGGGAGACACACCACTGCATTCCCACTCAGAGCAACCGAGGTCAGGTGTTTATTAGTAGCCGTCACATCCTCACAAAAAGGGCCTAGACTGGGACAATGCCAAACGATATGGGCCATGGTACCGTGTTCCATAACCTCAATATTAACTGCTCCTTTACAATCCAAAATTCTTTCACCTTCATTTAACAAGATTATTTAGAGTTGATGGACCCAGCAGTTACATATGTTCTAATTTTTCTGGACATATTTGAAGGGACCTAGTATATTCAGCTCAGAAAGTGTGCATTTAAATAAATTCATATTTTAAGTATGAACAAGGACTTGTCTAACATGCCAAAAGCAGACTACAGATGAAGATTAGGAAGAACAGATAAAGGTATTGGAGGGTATGGAGAAGGAATCATGATTTGGGTTGAAACACAGGTCAGAAAACATGACTCACAGGCCTGCTGGCTTTGAATTATTATAGGCATTTAAAACTAAAATCATAAAAAGGTCTGAGTGGACGAAGACTGCTAAACAGCACCATCCCAAAGGCAAGGAAGGGACCTGCCATGGGCATTGATGCCTCTGTAAATGTTAGCAAAGAATTGAACCCCTTCACCATCAATTGCCCACTGAGTGTGGAAACCTCATGAAAAACTGCACTAAAAAACTGCCAACATCTGATAGGTGGAGGAGTTGCTTAGCTTGAACAGAAAGTATCCAGCAGGTCTTCCCTATCAGCAAGGGGAGAGGGAGCCCACCTAAAAAACAATCCCTAAGTATTAGGTGCAAGATCCTTTGGAACAAATAGCTCCCTTTGGTGTAAACTACACAGATAGAATGCTTTATCCATCAGTCACACACAATTGAAGCAATGTGTGATCATGCAACTGCTATATACTACTTGTGTAGCCTTTTGTTTTACCTGTTCGTTGCCTACAATACACACAGTCATCTACGTATTCCAGGTACCAATGCCAGACACCACAGCTAGAAATTTAACCTTCAAAGCAGAATCAGCATAGATTGGTCATGAACACATCCCCAGCCTGCTTATTGGACAATGAGGTAGCAGCAGTACACTGATGAATCATTACTGTGGCCTCTCCTCTGGTGATGCTCATGCTTTAGGCTGGGCTCACACCATTGCTCCCCGCATACAATTTGCAATAGCAGGAGATTTTGACTGGCTCTCTATGGAGCCGGTTCATATATCTCCGCAGCAGGTCTGGTGTGATTTGCACAAGAACGCTGTGCGTCTTTTGGTCCGTTTCAGGTCCGAATTCAGCCCAAAATTCAGGCTGAAATTGGACCTGAAACGGTGAACCAGGATGCACCGGACCCCTGCTGTGAGCCGCATGCGGCTCATATGTGAACCCAGCCTTAGTGTCCAGTCAGCAGATTGAAGGGGGGGTTCCTTGACCAAACTTCACTGCTTAAAGAAAAATTATCACCAGAAAAACTTCTTTTGAATTCCTTAGTGTACCCAGTACACATAAACCTTGGTCTGGATAAAATACCTGCAATGGCTTTTGAAGGAAATTACATTTTTAGTTCTATCAGTGCTGCTTGTACTAAAGTGCTGGTGCTGGTTGTACAGACTGAAGCCCAATTTATGGACAGTCCCATGGGGGAGGTACAACCAGCACTGAAACCCACAAACCCACCAACCGCAATGTCATTAACAAAAACCAGCCTGTACCAATGCATGCCAGCTAGTTCATATATACTCTGTGTATATATATATATATACACTGAGCAAAATTATAAACGCAAATCTTTTGTGTTTGCTCCTATTTATCATGAGCTGAACGCAAAGATCTACGACTTTTTCTATGTACACAAAAGGCCTATTTTTATTAAATATTGTTTACAAATCTGTCTAAATCTGTGTTAGTGAGCACTTCTCCTTTGCTAAAATAATCCATCCACCTCACAGGTGTGACATATCAAGATACTGATTAGACAGCATGATTATTGCACAGGTGTGCCTTAGGCTGGCCACAATAAAAGGCCACTCTAAAATATACAGTTTTACTGTATTGGGGGGATCCAAAAACCAGTGAGTATCTAGTGTGACCACCATTTGCCTCACGCCGTGCAGCACATCTCCTTCACATAGAGTATATATATATATATATTTTTTTCCTTGCAGATATTTATTTAAAAACTGTTGTGCAACAGGTTATTTGGGAAACCCATAGCTTATACAAAAGGCTGCCAAATAGTCTCTGGTGTGACAAAATGTAATAGTTTGAGTGCAAATTTTTCAAGAGGTTCTCAAAGATATTGAACGGAGAGAGATCCTCCTTATTTGATGGGAACTAAAGTGCCTGAAAAATTCAGATGTAAATGGCTATCACATGTGGACAGGGTAAAGTATTGTTGTATTCTTTTCTGTATTTGAAATGGAAGCCATGGTTTGTTAACACACTTACAAGTTTCATTATTGAAACCCTTCTCAATGTGATGATAATGGGGGTAGACAGCACAAAGGTCAGCACTGCCGTCTCACAACACACAAGCATACGTGCTTGTTCAGCATAGAGAACAAAATACTATGAGGGGAACGTATTAAGAATCTGAAGCAGTTGTACATGAAAACCAATCAGCTTTTAGCTTCAGCTTGTTTAGTTAAGCTTTGGAAATAAAAGATAGAAGCTGATTGGTTGCCATGCACAACTGCTTCAGATTCTTAATATGGTTTAGGAGATATTCCACTTGCATGCAGCCACTGACGTCAGCGGCGCATGCGCAGTGATGCACCGGCGAAGGCTATGGCGCCGGACCTTGCCGGAAAGACAGGCTCCGGCACGCATGTGCGGGAGTGACCTCTTGCAGGTCTAGCCACTCACAGCACCAGAGCCGCGAACCCGGAAGGATCGCCCGAGGGAAGATGTCCGCTCCCTCTGCGGGGACTGTGCAGCCCTGTCGGAGCTTTGCTCTGAGGAAAGTATTTTATAATGCCTTTGCCTTACAGGTTGTTTTTTTTTTTGTTTGACTATACAACCGCTTTATGTTTCGAATTGTCCCTGGAATATGACAGTTGGGAAAATGAAATTTTAGCAAAAGGTATAAAAAAAAAAAAAGATTTGAGGCGTCACTATTATTGGAATAAAATGTTTATAAATAATAAAGTAATTTAAAAACATGTCAATTGTACAAAGAGCATAAACCTTAATACATACTGAAGCCTCAGACAAGCTAATAGTGAATCAGAAAACAGACAAAAATTACTTGAATTGGGGTTCTAAATAAATCTGCTCAAATAGTTGGCCTGGCAATATTTAGATATGTCCAAAGGCAAGGTTATAGCTAATCAGACATGTCCAATATGTACAGACATATCATTGAAACAAGAGGTCTACTTGATCACTATACTCATGTACAGTATCTCACAAAAGTGAGTACACCCCTCACATTTTTGTAAATATTTTATTCTATATTTTCATGTGACAACACTGAAGAAATTACACTTTGCTACAATGTAAAGTAGTGAGTGTACAGCTTGTATAACAGTGTAAATTTGCTGTCCCCTCAAAATAACTCAACACACAGCCATTAATGTCTAAACCGCTGGCAACAAAAGTGAGTACACCCCTAAGTGAAAATGTCCACAGGGGTGTACTCACATTTGTGAGATACTGTATGTACTGAGTAAGTTAAATAGAGGGTTCATGATATACATACAAGGGAATAAATACAAATCAATGCCCCACAATGGAATCTACATAAACATACAATGAATATGTCTCAAAAGGGAGATAATGGCAAGTGTGGGAATGATTGAGTATACAAAAAAAATGAGAGTTTGAATTCATAGAACATGAAAGTTTGAATCTGGTTGGTATTTGGGCAATACTTATATGTCTCTAAATCAGCCCCTGCAGTACCATAATAGTTAGTTTAACTACTTAACCTCCAGAACATTAACCCCCCCTTCATGACCTGGGCATTTTTTGCAATACGGCACTGCGTTATTTTAACTGACTATTGTGTGGTCATCCAATGCCACACCCAAATAAAATGTATGTTCTTTTTCCCACATATAGAGCTTTCTTTTGGTGGTATTTGATTACAAATTTCATCTCTTCCCTCCTGTCAGAACAGCGACTTTGAGTCCGCAGTACCCGCCTCTCGGCTCCTGCACTGCGCGCCCCCTACCTAGAAGAGCTGGATCACTTGTACAACCCCTGGCAAAAAGTATGGAACCACCACTCTTGGAAAATGTTCATTCAATTGTTTCATTGTGTAAAAAAAAAAATACAGATTTGCCTCAAAACTATTTTCATTTAACATTCCAACCTTCTGGCTTTAAGAAACACTTAAAAAAATAAAAAAAGAAAGAAAACTGTAGTCAGTTGCAACTGTTTTTGCAGAGGAAAAAAATATGGAATCACTCAATTCTGAGGAAAATATTATGGAATCACCATTTTTGCAGTTCTGAAACAAACATCTGCATCAGATTACAATCTGAAAAATTATGTCATCATCACCAAACATCAATTGATGGAATAAGAAAAGTGTTCAACTTCTCAATATAAACTGACATGCACCCCCATATCATCAATGATTGTGGAAATGCGCATGTTTTCTTCAAGCAGTCGTCATCATACATTTCATTGGAACGGCACCAAACAAAAGTTCCATGATGCAGTTTGGTGTAGTTCCAATGAAATGCATGAAGACGACTGCCTGAAGAAAACATGCAAATTTCCACAATCATTGATGATATGGGGGTGCATGTCAGGTAAAGGTACGGGGGATATCACAGTCATTAAATATTCAATAAATGTACAAGCTTATATTGAGATTTTGGACACTTTTCTTATTCCATCAATTGAAAGGATGTTTGGTGATGATGACATCATTTTTCAAGATGTAATCTGATGCAGATGTTTGTTTTAGAACTACAAAGTATGTGGTGATTCCATAATATTTTCCCCAGAAATAAGTGATTCCATATTTTTCCTCTGCTTGACCTGCAAAAACATTTTCAACTGACTACAGTTTTCTTTCTTTTTTTTCCCTTTTTTTAACTGTTTCTTAAAGCTAGAAGGTTGAAATGAAAATAGTTTTGAGGCATGTCTGTGATTCATTTTTTTTTCTACACAATTAGCCAATTAGAGTCCACCCACTACATATATACTGTGGTAGGGCGGCTCTATTGTGTGAAACAACATACCTGTACATTGTTTTGTGCATGAGATACTGTTGGCGTGCGCACCACTGCACGCCGCCCACCCATAATCGCTCCACAGAGAGGCAGAATCCTTGTTCTGACAGGGGACAACACTGAGATCGTCTGTTCCTATTAATCAGGAACAGCGATCTCGGTGTTGTCCCAGTGAGCCCATCCCCCACACAGTTAGAACACACTCTGAGGCAACACAGTTAACCCTTTGATCGCCCCCTAGTGTTAACCTCTTCCCTGTCAGTGTTATTTATACAGTGAGAGTGCATTTTTTTTTTTTTTTACATTTTCCAATAAGAATGAGAGTGCATTTTTTTTAGCACTGATCACTATATTGGTGTCACTGGTCCCCAAAAAGTGTCACTTAGGGTCAGATTTGTCCGCCGCAATGTCGCAGTCCCGCAAAAAATCACAGATCGCTGCCATTACCAGTAAAAACAATAAAAAAAATGTAAATCCCTAAATCTATCCCCTATTTTGTAGACACTATAACTTTTGCCCAAACCAATCAATATATGCTTATTGGGATTAAGAAGAATATATATTGGCCTAAACCGATGAATAAATGTGTTTTTTTTTTACATTTTTTTGGGGATATGTATTATAGCAGAATGTAAAAAATTTTGTTTTGTTTTTTTAAATTGTCGCTCTTTTTTTGTTTATAGAGCAAAAAATATAAAAACGCAGATGTGATCATATACCACCAAAAGAAAGCTCTATTTGTGGGAAAAAAAGGATATCAGTTTTATTTGGGTACAGCGTTGCCCGACTGCGCAATTGTCAGTTAACATAACGCAGTGCTGTATCGCAAAAATGGCCTGGTCATTAAGGGGGTAAATCCTTCCGGGGCTGAAGTGGTTAAACAATTGAATGAACATTTCCAAGAGTGGTGATTCCATATTTTTTGCCAGGGGTTGTATATATACGTGATCCGGCACAGAGGTGCTGCCCTGTAGCAGTAAAACTGTTATAGGGCGGACCTTAAGTGGTTAAAGTGGAAGTTCAGTCAAAATCTAAATAAGGCTAGGCCTACTGCCACCCCCATTCTAAGACTATTCTAGCTACCCTATGAAAAAAAAGATGCTTATATTTACCTATTCTGAAGCCGGTCTGGTTACATGTCTGAGAGATCGCCAACAATGGCTACAAATGCCTGCTCAGTAACGTCACCCTTAGGCTTACTATGGGGCATCCATTGTCAGCTGCTCTTCCTCTACACTGAAGGTGGCGCTGGGACTTGATCATGTAACTGGACCAGAGCGGCTTCAGAATAGGTAGGTATAAGCATCTTTCCTTTTGTAGGGTAGATAGAATAGGCTTAGAATTAGGGTGGAAGTAGTTTAGCTTTAGTTGGAGCTGAGAGGTAAGATGCATTGTAGACACCTCTAAAGCCAGCTTATCCTGAATCAAACAACAGTGACTGTGCAAGATGTTCTAACCTGTCACGGCTTTAGGTGTCTGTGGATGCCCTTTGAACCTTTACTCATGCGATTGCATGAAAATAGCTGGATTGTGAGACTGCCATTCAATGTCTAAGAGCATCTTAAGTTCTAGTGAGGCCGTAGATGATCAAATATTTCATCTTAAAGTGTAACTGCAGTTCTAGTACAGTTCCACTAATTTTATAAATCCAACCCACCCCCAGTCCGTGTTCCTAAGTTTTATACCCACCTATTCACAATCCAGCGAGACTTTAACATTTGAGAACTTGTACTCCAGATTCTGTTCAGGTAAGAGAATATGCCAGTTGAGCAATGCTTGAAAAATACTGGGCAGCCACCTTAAAAAGGTATCCAATCTACAATAGTATTGTCACGACACCTGGGGTCAGGTGACAGGTGCACACCACTGGAGTGCGAATCGCACCGAGGGTTGCGGAGCACACCACTAAGGTTGTGGACCTATGGCTGACTGCTGCTAATGAGTTCCAGCTGATACAGGAAGAGGGACCCCTGCAGCACGGACACTGAAACACAAGGATCTAGTGCATCGGTTCCCCCAGGGCGTGGAATCTAAGAGCCAGTGGGTGTTCACCAGAGCCTCTGAGGTTGAGGATGGATTTCGCTGCAACTGGATCGAGGTTGCGGCCCCTGGGGTCCGCTAGCTCACGCTTGGCTGGCTACAGGTGGAAGAGAGGAAGCAGCAGAGCAGGAACTGCAATAATAGTCAGAGGTATAAGCAAAAGGGTCAGGGCCATAAGCAAACAGGAGAACAGAGAACAAGCCAAAGATCGGGGTATCAGGCAGGCTGCAATAAACAGAGATCGAGCCAAGATCAGGGTATCAGGCAGACAGGGATAGTCAGACAAGCTAAAAATCGGTACACGGATATTCAGAGAAAAAGATAGGAACTACCAAACACAAAGCCAACACAGACAAACGTTGAACAGCAATGCAGGCTTGCACTGTCAGGTGTTATATCCTGTTCCCAATTAAGGCCTGGGGTGGAGACCAGCTGAGGAGGGCCTACTAAAGCACACAGGTGACAGAGGCCCGGCCTTTAACTGGACACATGCAGCAAAGGTAGGCAAAAGATAAGACATGAATGTTTGCTGTGGTTTCATGACAGAATGTTTATTGTGGTTTAATGACATATATTTATTTATACTGTTGAACATCATCTCCTCTTTTAATAGCAATTTAAGATCTGATAACCCTTACAGTGTAGTTAGGGTTGCCACTTTTTTTTTCAAGCCAAACCAGAACACTTTAGCGGCGCACAGCAAAAAAAAATATTTTTAGTATACAGTATAGGTTTGTAACAGACCTGGGACACCTTTGGGCACTCCAAAGAGAATAGTAATGCAGCAGGCATAGTGCTCCATCACCCTTCTATCAGGCCTTGTTCCGAGAACATTCCTGTCTGAATAATATATCTGGTTTTCAGGTGGACTGAAACCTGGACACATGATTGAAAACCCAGACTGTACGGCTGAATCCTAGACAGGTGGCAACCCTAAGTGTAGTGCACACTGTAGATAATGTGGAAGGCAAGCACCTACTGGTGTACTGGGGCATTGGCCATATTAATAAAAGACCTGTGGCTAGCACAAGATTTTGTCTTCTGTGCAAATAAAACCTTAGTAATTTGCTGACATCAGTAAATTTTTAGCTATACAACCTGATACACTTCTAGGACAGCAAGCAAGCTCGATACAATTCTAGGACAGCAAGTAGACAATGACAGTGCACGTTGTGTTCCCTTTTGGAGATTAACTGCAACAAAATATCTTACTAAATTTGATAAAATTTAGATCTATGAAAAAATGAACATACGAAAAAAAATTAAACAGCAAGCATTGAGTTGCAAAATGTAACCCTTGAAGATTATCTTACTTTTCCCAATGTAAGATAATATATGGACATTCTGAAGGTCTTGTCCTTTACGGTGTTAGCGCCCTGCCAGGTATGACGTGCAAGTCTGTATGTAGACAGGCACTATGCAAATAGAAACTAGTGATATTGTACATTAAGTCGCAAAATAAGCTACTTACAGTCCATTATTCTTCTGGTTCAGAGTCCACAACTGTACTAGGATACAGAGAGTTCTACAGCAGCAATGCCAGGTAATTATACCATATTGTACAAGTAATTCTATGTGTGCATGACAGCAAGACTGGATAATATGACCTATTTTCCATAACATTTTTCCCTCTTGCTCTTTGTTTCCGCACATTTGGCAACATGAATATTTTTATATCCCAAGTGTGTTTTAAATCACTTCTTGAATTTTGGATTCCACAACCCCCTTATCTCTGCTCAGCTTGGCTTTTGATGAGTCAGCAATGTTTTCTTCCCAGAAGGAAACAAATTTCCCTGAATAGATCCTGAAGACACACTGGGAAGCAACTGATTTCCCAGCTTTTAAGAAGCAGAGAATGCTTATTAAAATAGAACAATTTAACCTGGGTTTAAATATACAGTTTAAACCCAATAGATCAGTGCTTGCTCCATGTTTCTTTGAGCTTATACAAATATTTGCTTTGTGTATCATGCTGCATTCTAGAATGGTAAGTGCTATTAGGAGCACCGGAGTCATGCATTTGATAACTTGAAGTTTTCTTCCATATGGTTTCATGTGGCACAGATTTATTGTTGCTATTGTGTTTTAGCACAATCTATACTAAGAATTTATATGTACTAATTCTTCATCTGCTTTGCATTTCTAATCTAATACCACTACCTATCATGGCAAAACTCAAAGGAGCAGAGTAGAAATTTGTCAGCCAAACAGTCACTCCAACCGATCAGAGGCAGTCATCGTTTGGGTATAAAATTGCCGGCAAGGGACACTATTCATTTTCCGGGGCTTAATAACAGAAATCTAGTCATGTAAGGCTAGCTTAAAGCTGTATTAAACCCAAAAATGCACTGTATTATATTGCGGGTTACCAAACCTTAAAGTGATTGTCAAGTTTATTATAAAAAATAACAAACATGTTATACTTACCTCCTCTGTGCAGTTGGTTTTGCACAGAGCATCCTCCTCTTCTTTGGTCCCTCTTTGCTGCTCCTGGCTCCTCCTATCGAGTGTCCCCTCAGCCAGCAGCTTCCTATGGGGGCACCCGAGCCGAGTCAGAGCTCTGTGTATCCATCCAGACACACGGCCCCGCCCTGTCCCCGCCTCCTCTCTCCCCTGATAGGCTGACTGACTTTGATTGACAGCTGCAGGAGCCAATCAGGAGGAGTGTCCCGGACGGCTTAGACATTCATTGACATCGCTGGACAGAGCTGGAGCTCAGGTAAGTAATTAAGTGGTGCTGGGGGGGCTGCTAAACACAAAAGGTTTTTTATCTTAATGCATAGAATGCATTAAGATAAAACAAACTTTCTGCCTTTACAACTGCTTTAAATGTGGTGGCTGCATTCATTTTATTTATTTTTGTGGCTTTTTTACCTGGTGATATGGCCTGTACAACACTTTTTATCTTAGGGTATGTAAACTCTGGATGGAGGAACAATAGAGACATCTTTGGACAGCAACATTGTAAATCTGGGTAGAGGGTAGTACTAACTGATTTAGATGGACTTGACCAAGAAATGAAGCCCAGCTAACACTTTCTAGGAGTTACAGCAACACTTTTTTTCTTGGAGAAAAGTTTGTCTCAACCCTCTAACTGACACTTTTGCTAGACAGTTGGTTCTGTTAAAGTGGAATTAAACGGCACATTTTTTAAAAATGGGCCCCCAGGAGCTGTTAGCCATAATGTGTTAGTATGTACAGCAATATGTCAAGTGGTCCCATCCAACGCTTCAGTGTCAGTGCTCTTGGCTGTCAAGGGCACTTCCATTGTCTCTTGGTATTCCTTCTGGGTTTGGACTGTTTGGCACTTGATTGGCCAAGTTGTGATTACGGCGCATGTAGTAAAATTATACTGAACTACGCATGCACAGCTCAGTGTACAATAATGCTGATAGACAGGGAGAAGCACTTATAACAGAAGAGACCAATATGATCTCTTCTGTCATAAAAATCTTAACTGTCAGTGTTTTTATGTCAGGTTCAATAACACTTTAAAGGAAGTGGAAAACAATAGACTTACTGGCCAGATCACCACGTGAAAATAAAGGGTAAAAAAGCCTCTAAGAATTTGTAAGCTGCAATTTATTACATTTTTGTTTTTGGGTTTATTAGTGCTTTAAGACCATTGTGTTAACCATTAAGCCACCATCCTATGTCTTATGTTATGACTACATACATTTTATAAGTTTATTTGTAGTTCCTTATAGAAGACTGCAATTGAGAAAATCGTTTCATCAGAAAGCACCATTCATTTCAATGAGTTTACAAATGTGCAAAAATGTGCAAAAAGTACGGCAGTAAACAATTAATGGCACCTACGCGCAGATGGCAGTGTGTTCCCGGAAACATGCACGGGAACACAGGTTTTCACACTGCAACTGGTGTGAACGGGCCCTTATGTAGCACTACACCTGTAGGGATTGTAAATAGCTGGGTTCCCCACTCCTACACAGCCAGTAAAAACATGAAGGGAGCACTGGACCAGAGGGGGGTATAGTAAGCCAATGATGTTAGAATCCTTGGAAAACAGGTAACACTTTATTAATAAAAAATAGTAAAAAATAGTCAGTTCATGTAGCTGTCCTAAGAATTGAAACGGTAGCCAAAACTGAAGCCGAGAGTGGGTGGGAAAAATTGCCACTCCTGGAGCGCTCCTGGAATGTACTCTGGTTCCCAAGGCTGGTGGACAGCCTCTGTTCAGACACCTTAGTTCATCGGTATTCCACTGGTATCCACGCCATTACAGCGTTCCTGTCTCTCTCCCCGGACATTTGGTGGGTTAATACCACTCCCCAGTAGGGATGGGCGAACGTTTCGGCCCGAGCATAAGTTTGGGCCGAACTTTCGTTGTTTGGTCATTTGGCAAACATCCGAACAAACAGGTTGTTCAACCATTTGTTCGCCCACACCCCCCCGAACCGACCACAATGCATTGTGGCACTGAATAGTGCATTGCAAGCCCTGATTGGCTGAAGCAGTGAAAGCATCAGCCAATCAGGGCAAAGAGCACTGTCAGAGTAATGATTGGACACTGTCATCGTGACTTTATCCAATCATGGCTCATTCCACAGTATAAAAGTATTCTTTCAATGGCAGCCATTTTCAGTGTGATTTCGGCGTGGAGAGAGATAGAACAGGGCTCTGTTCAGTGCTATTAGTTTGTTAGTGTGCTATACTATGCTATTGTGCTTCAATTGTCAGTGTAGAATATTAGTTTAGTGTCAGTCTACGAATACTGTGAGTGTAGTGAGGAGGACCATCATTCCGCTTTGCATAGTGTGCAGCTAGAGTAGGGACAACTGTAGTGTAGTGAGACTGTGTCATTCATACATACATTAGTGTATATATAGAGAAGGGACAGCTCAGATCGTTTCAGTGTAGTGTAGTGAGACTGTGTCACTATTCTTTACATTAGTGTATAGCTAGAGTAGGGAAAGTTCAGATAGCGTCAGTGTAGTGACGGTTGAACACCATATATTTGATTGCGTTACTGCAAGTTTAATGCTATTTACGTCTGTGTGCGTTACTCCCAGTTTAACGCAATATAGTTCTGTGTGTGTTACTGCCAGTTTAACGCCATATAGTTTTGTGTGTTACTGCAAGTTTAACGTCCTTTACTTCTGTGTGCGTTACTGCAAGTTTAACTTCTTTACTTCTGTGTGCGTTACTGCCAGTTTAATGCCATATAGTTCTGTGTGCTTTACTGCCAGTTTAACTCCATACAGTTTTGTGTGTGTTACTGCAAGTTTAACTCCTTTACTTCTGTGTGTGCGTTACTGCAAGTTTAACACCATTTACTTTTATGTTCGTTACTGCCAGTTTAATGCCATATAGTTATGTGTACATTACTGACAGTTTAACGCCAGATAGTTTCGTCTGCGTTTCTGCCAGTTTAACACCATATAGTTTTGTGTGTTACTGCAAGTTTAACACCATTTACTTCTGTGTGCGTTACTGCCAGTTTAACGTCATATAGTTCTGTGTGCGTTACTGCCAGTTTAACGTCATATAGTTTTGTGCATTACTGCAAGTTTAACACATTTTTTTTTCAAATATGTTTTATTAACACATTTTATTTGTGTGTGTGATACAGCAAGTTTAATGGCAATTACTTCTCTGTGCGTTACTGCCAGTTTAACACCATATAGTTCTGTGTGCATTACTGCCAGTTTAACGCCATATAGTTTTGTGCATTACTGCCAGTTTAACGCCATATAGTTTTGTGTGCATTACTGCCAGTTTAACGCCATATAGTTTTGTGCATTACTGCAAGTTTAACGCCATTTACTTGTGTGTGCCTTACTGCAAGTTTAACGCCATTTACTTCTGTGTGCATTACTGCCAGTTTAACACCATATAGTTCTGTGTGCTTTACTGCCAGTTTAACGATATATAGTTTTGTGTGCATTACTGCCAGTTTAACGCCATATAGTTTTGTACGTTACTGCAAGTTTAATGCCATTTACTTGTGTGTGCGTTACTGCAAGTTTAACACCATTTACTTCTGTGTGCGCTACTGCCAGTTTAATGCCATATAGTTCTGTTTGTGTTACTGCCAGTTTAACGCCATATAGTTTTGTGTGCGTTACTGCAAGTTTAACGCCATATCATTTAGTGCATTAC
The DNA here is from genome assembly GCA_018402905.1 of Glandirana rugosa. Classification (NCBI taxonomy): domain Eukaryota; kingdom Metazoa; phylum Chordata; class Amphibia; order Anura; family Ranidae; genus Glandirana; species Glandirana rugosa. Next base: position 432,441 of record BLSH010377340.1, on the reverse strand, counting down.
TGCAAGTTTAACGCCATTTACTTCTGTGTGCGTTACTGCCAGGTCAACGCCATATAGTTCTGTGTGCGTTACTGCCAGTTTAATGCAATATAGTTTTGTGCATTACTGCAAGTTCAACGCCATATAGTTCTGTGTGCGTTACTGCCAGTTTAACGCCATATAGTTTTGTGTGTGTTACTGCCAGTTTAACGCCATATAGTTCTGTGTGCGTTACTGACAGTTTAACACCATATAGTTTTGTGTGCGTTACTGCCAGTTTAACGCCATATAGTTTTGTGCATTACTGCAAGTTTAACGCCATTTACTTCTATGTGCGTTACTGCAAGTTTAACTCCTTTACTTCTTTGTGCTTTACTGCCAGTTTAACGCCATATATTTCTGTGTGCGTTACTGCCAGTTTAACGTCATATAGTTTTGTGCGTTACTGCAAGTTTAACGCCATATAGTTTTGTGTGCATTACTGCCAGTTTAACGCCATATAGTTTTGGGCATTACTGCCAGTTTAACACCATATAGTTTTGTGTGCGTCACTGCCAATTTAACGCCATATCGTTTTGTACGTTACTGCAAGTTTAACGCCATTTACTTGTGTGTGCGTTACTGCAAGTTTAACACCATATAGTCCTGTGTGTCCGCAATTTAACCGTCACTGCGTG
>BLSH010377340.1:370994-404219 GCA_018402905.1 Glandirana rugosa | reverse complement strand
GCCCCCCCCCCCCCCCCCGCTTTACTGTAAAGCCCAGCATCTATATTCTGTGATTGTTTGTTGCTGTAACCTAATGTAGCTGTGATCTGAATGTGTTTTTCTTTTTTTTTATCAGGAAAGAAAGGCATTTCTTCTGATGGAGAGGTAGTTCTGACTCACATGAAAAAATTAACACATGATTATGATAGTGACCAATTTGGATCTCAGAGTTTAAATGGAGATGCCTTAGCTCACACAGACACCGCTTCAGACTGTCCATCAGATGTGCTAGTTAAAGAATCCAGCACATGTGGGATGGTGGTATCTGATCCCCTTCAGCAGTTCAAGAGGCTGTATAAGTTTGAGTCCGAGGATTCTGGAGTTGAGATGCCAAGTGGAGCCAACTCACCCTCTACACCTAAAGGATCAGAGAAGAGTTTTGTGATGCATAGTAGAGATTCCTCCTGTGATTCAGGGGTGCTGAGCGCATCATCTTCACCTACTGTAGGCCACATGGAAATGAATGCAGGTACACATGAAGACGACACCAATAACTTTCTTTCTAATACTGAACACTCTAAGGAGTATAATGACAATGTCAAAGACAATGCTGAAGACCAAGAAAACACCATAGAAGATTTTATTGACTGCCAGGAAGAGGAGGAATTGGATTTGCCACCATGCAGTGATGAAAATGACTGCACAGAAAATGCATTGTACTGTACAGCACTCTCATCTGCAATAGAGGAAGAGACAAAAGCTGTGAATGACTTTTACAAGGACACTTTTGATGAAATACAGGGTTTGCATCAGTTGAAAAGATGTCCAACAAGTGACAGTCTCGATGAATATATGGATGAATGTTGTCGACTGAGTGAGGTAAGAACATATCTACATTATGTATGTCTTAAGCCTCGTACACACGCGCCAATGATCGTATGGCCGCACGTGTCGGCGGTTTTGTCTAGCGTACTGACGTGAGTCAAGTAATCATCCGACCAAGACGAACATAGTGCTACGGGCATATAAAGAGGAAGTTCAGGTGAATGTGAATTGTGAATTACGGACGTAGGTTTACACGACAAACGCTTCCTGGATTCCGAGCATGCGTGTTTGCACTTCCAACTTTTGTTGGGCCAACTTCTGTACACACGAGCCAACAATTGACCAATGCCTTGTTGGCCAGCAAAAGTTTTCTAATCTTCTCAGACAACTTCTGTTGGACGATAATTGGAAATTGGTTGGATTATCGGACAACAGGCTGTTGTGCTGTACGACCGTTGTTGGCCAATTATCATACCGAGTGTACTGGCCATAACTGATTATGCTGTTACCTGCTATATGTATACATATTGTGAAGTTAGAATATGTTTATGGGTCACAAAACTAATTGAGAAATACAGCCCAGCAAGGCAAAGTGCTACTGCAGTTTCCAAAATAAAAATAATTAGAAGTATTTTAAAAATAAATCTTTTCTCTAGCTTTGGAGAGGGTTTATAGGGATACAACCTATGTCAGATTTTTATTTCTGCCTGCTTTTCTACTTTCTTTCCCAATGAAATAAATGTAATAATGGAAATCCCACAAACAGGGACAGATGGCAACAAAAACCTAGTACACATTACAACCCCACTCAAACAAAAGTGCTTGTATTGCTCTATGTTTTCCATTGGAGAGATTTTCTTCAATTTTTTTCTCCAATAACACAACAGACATTGAGGGGAATCTTCTAAATAAGGCCTATGTAGCATTGCAAACCCATTGGGATTGCTAATCCTTCTACATACTTACAAAAAAAAGGTTTAGGTTACTGTAACCTGTTATTGGTCTGACTCCAGTAAGATTATTATTATACAGAAATTATATAGCGCCGAACGGCTTATGCAGCGCTTTACAACATAGGGGCAGACAGTACAATACAGTTTAATACAGTAGGAATCAGAGAGCCCTGCTCGTTAGAGCTTACACTCTAAGAGGGTGGGTCAAGAGATACAAAAGGTAATAGCTATGGAAGATGGACTGATGGAGAAGGTTTTAGGGATCGCCTGAAAGTGGACAGAGTAGAAGATAGTCATACAGATTGGGGTAGGGAGTTCCAGAGGATGGGAGAGGCTCTGGAGAAGTCCTAGAGGTGAGCATGGGATGACATGACATGGGAGTTAGAGAGCAGGAGGTCTTGAGAGGAACAAAGAGAATGATTTGGTTGGTATTTTGAGACTAGTTTAATGATGTAGCTGGGGGCCGAGTTGTGGATGGCTTTGTAAGTTATTGTTAGTATCCTGAATTGAATTTGTTTGGTGAGCGGAAGACAGTGGAGGGATTGGCAGAGAGGGGTAGCAGACACTGAGCGTTTTGTAAGGTGGATGAGCCTGGCAGCAGCATTCATGACGGACTGAAGGGGGGATAGCCTAGGTAAGGGTAAGCCAATGAGAAGGGAGTTGCAGTAGTCAAGGAGGGAGATGACCAGGGCGTGAATTAGAAGCTCTGTGGTTTTGTTGGTTAGGAAGAGGCGTTCCTTGGAGATGGTGCGGAGGCTGAGGTGGCAGGCTGTGGACAGTGAATGGATGTGTGGCCAAAAGGATAGTTCAGAGCCCAGGATTACACCTAGACCCTTGACGTGCGGGGACGGGTTGATAGTTGTGCCATTGATTTTGACCGAGAAATCACGGGAAGAGGCACGTGAGGGAGGAAATATTATGAGCTTGGTTTTGGATAGATATGGCTGATATGTCTGTTAGTAAATCAGTGATGCTCAGAGTGATTGTTTTGAGATGTTGATTTATTGAAGTTGATTAACTAAAGGATTTGAGAATGTTCTTGCAACAAATGGTGTGAATTTCTATTTCAATTATCCAAGCATGTGGAGATGGCGGGGATTTTCTTCCATGATTGGATAATTAAAGCAGAGGTCCACTGCTCCTTTGATAATTAAAAGTCAGCAGCTACACATACAGTAGCTGCTCACTTTTAACTTTAGGACACTTACTTGTCCTGGAGTCCGGCCACGTCTGTATCTCAGCCGATCTTCGGATCGGTTGGTCGGGTGCAGCTTCGGCCATTGCGGGTAAGGGAACCCGGCAGTGGAGCCTTTCGGCTTCACGGCCGGGCCCCTACTGTGCATGCGTGAAGCACACTCCACTCTGTCAGAGGCCCGGTGGTGAAGGAGGGAGGGGAGAGGAAGAGGGAGCTGGGCTGCTGAAGTAATTTACCGCGGCCCGGGCTCCCGGAAGTGGGGACAGGATACCTCTTCCCCCTCCCCCCTGAAAGGTGCCAAATGTGGCACCAGAGGGGGGGGATCCGATGAGCGGAAGTTCCAAATGTGGGTGGAACTCTGCTTTGAAGTGAATCGTCTCACATTGTGTCAACATTTTCAAATCCTTTAGTAAATTAGTCCCATTGTGCAGAGGCGTATCTAGTGAAAATGGCACCTATGGCAAGCACTTAAACTGCCCCCCTGTCAAAACATTTGAAACCAATCTTTCAGATATCCTTAACAAAAATAAAAACCTGGCACCCTTTACATTACATAAACTCCTGGCACCTCTGGACCCCTTTACATTACACAGCCCCCTTGCACCTCTGGACCCATTTACATTACACAAACCCCTGGCACCTTTTACATTACACAAACCTATGGCACCTCTGGACCCCTTTACACTACACGGCCCCCACCCCCCCACAGCTCTGGACTCCTCCACGTTACACAGACCCCCCCCCCAGCTCTGCACCCCCTGCATGTTACACAGACCCCCCCAGCTCTGCACCCCCTCCATGTTACACAGACTCCCCCCCCTGCACCCCCTCCATGTTACACAGATCCCCAGGTCGGCACCCCCTCCACGTTACACAGACCCCCCCCCAGCTCTGCACCCCTACTGTGGAGGAGGAGGGTACAGACAGAGGTGGCTGTGAAGGGGAGGGGTACAGAGGTGGCTATGGAGGAGGAGGGGGGGTACAGAGGTGGCTGTGGAGGAGGGGCGTACAGTGTCATCTGCAAAAGTGTCTCTGTATTTTATAATAAAATTGCAGCTGTATACCTTATTAAGAGCGCCGCTCTGCACTCATGTGACTCGCTGCCTCTCTCTTTTCCTCATCTGACAAGTGCAGAGGGCACCGGGCGGGGCCGAGAATGACGTCAGCCAGGACTCGTAGGGGGGGAGGAGAAAGGTGGCGAGTCACCTGAGTGCGCTGCTGAGTGGCGCTCAATCTTAATGAGTTATATAGCTGATTTTTTATTATACACAACACGCTGCCACTAACTGATCACTGAACATTCTCCCCAATGTGTGGCACCCGAGGCGGGCTTTTTTTCTGCCCCCCCACCCCCATGGCGCCCATGGCACTTGCTATATGTGCCATACCTTAGATATGCCACTGATCAGTGTGCTACAATCTGATGTTTACAGTGTCATGTATTTAAGTGTCACTAGCAGAAACTATCTGTACTGATTCTTAGTAACACTTAACATTTTAACTCTTAGGGCCCTTTCACACGGGCTTTCCGTGTAAAGGGTCCATTTTTGCTCAGCAGGGATCGCTCCACTGATTCCCGCTGAGCTGACGGATGACAGTTCCGTCTCCGCTCACTGAATATTCAGAGCGCCGCTCTCCCCTATGGAGATCGGATGAAAATAGACCATCTGTTTTCATCTGATCCGCTCTGATCTGCTTCTACAGATGGATGGAAAATAGAGTTTCCATCCGTCTGTATTTCACGGACAGAATCGGATCGGAGATCAGCAGATGTCAGCGGACATGTCTCCGCTGACATCCGCCGCTCCATAGGGCTGCATGGAGAGTCTGTTCAGGTCCGCCTGAAAAACAGACAGGTGGATCTGAAAGGGCCCTTATTATGTCTTTTTTCGATACAGAATTGAATAAAAATTGGTGGTTGTGGGAAACCTGTGATAGCTCTAGCTTGTGGCATGTTCATACACAAAGCCTGTTGTACAATGTAACTTAAATATCATTTAGTAGATAGCCTAAGACTATGAATAGATTTTTGAACTCAACTTGAGATCTCTTCTTAGACTGTACAGGTGTGGAAAAGACTGTATCATAAAGTATCTATGCAGCAATTGCAGCTGCTTGACTTGAGTGGTTGGACCTTTGTTAGATTTTGCTATGAGATCTAGGTGTTGGTGCTGATGACCGCTTTGATTCTGCAGGCACAGATAATTGCATATACTGCACAATTCGATTTTTTTTTTCCATGTCATTTCAGATGTGACAGGCACTCATAAAGAGAGCCTGGCCATGCCTGACATTTCTGCCCAGCTCCTCCATTCATAGAAGCCTTACTACAGCTCTGGGAATGAAAAACAATCTATGAATGGAGGGGATGGACCTTTCAGTCATCTGCCCATCCTCCATTCATAGATCATGTTTCATTCCTAGAAGCTGTAGTACAGCTTCTGTGAATGGAGGAGCTGGGTGGAAAGGCCAGGCATAGTCGGGCACTCTTGATGAGTGCCTGTCACAGATCCCTTGGTTCTATTAACCTGTGCTGCACCGGACGATTATGGCAGCGGGGGTGGGGTGGTATTGGAGCATGAAGATTTCTACTAAACCAGAAGGCAGCACAAGGGACACATCACACACACAAAAGATAAATAATGTCCCTTGTACTGATTGCTTATGTTTTTGCTTTAAATACACATACTGGGGCAAGGCCATACTGTCCTCAACACAAAATGATTTGCTTAACAGAGGTGCCCAAGGTAAAATATCCTCCTGTAATCTTTATGTTTTATGTGGGCCAGCCAGCACCTGAACCTATTAATGCCATAATTTGATAAAATATAGGCCATCAGCTCATTATATGTTCCATCTCTGTGCGAAACTGTAAAGATCAAGAAACAATGATAACGTACCAGTGGCAGCCCTTGTGCTTTCTTTATATTTTGTAGATGAGTTACAGGTTTAGGATAGTATCATATGAGACTGTTTGCTGTAATAAGCACCATATCTATCAAGGAAACAATGCTGCTGACTAATCAAAAGATTTCTTTGATCAACCAGTGCTTGGATCTCTAGCCAGCTGTCTGAGTCTTTCAATGTCTTGTAGAGTAAAACCTCACCTTCAAATTAGCAGGTTGTTGAAATAAGCACCTCTCCTTCCCTGTAATAATTACAGTCAGCCAGCAGTGTGATTTAACAATAGTGCTTACATAGCATAACAAGCATGGCACACGTAACTCCTCTTAGTGTGGTCTGAGTGGTAAAGAAAGATTGTAGGAAAGAAATTTCACCTAGGAGCATCTGCGTACAGTCCTGGAAGGTAGAAGGAACCCAGTACAGAGAGGCAAACTAACACTACAGAGGTTGATAATAGTTAATCATTGGCAGCTAAGCCTGTTGAATAAGTGCATTCTGGACATCTGACAAACCATGTCTTTTTGACAAAAGAAAATATTTCAGCTTCTCGGATAACTGTAGTTATTGTAACCAGTAGAATGTGGCAGAACGCTGTGTTTTATGGAGCTTACTCCACTGTTAAAGTAAAGCTGAACTTTTTGGCTCAGAGAAACAAAGTGATCTAGTATCATGAAGTTGGCATAGTGCCTTACGTAATATACTCATCCTGGGCCTGGACTTACAATTTGGCAAAGCTGGCATTAGAACTGAGCTGTCTATTAGATATTATGTATTGGTCATATTTAACATGGACTGCTCTTGATAAGTGGGCTATCTATGTAAAAAAACAAAAGGTAAGCTTCTTTGTGAAAAATAATTTGCTGAATAAAAGTTTAATATTTATTTTTTTAGGTAGTTAAAAAGGTATGCATGCTGGAGCCGCCAGTCATGGCACGGGCCCTGAAGAAACAGCACCAACGAGCATGCGCATGCACCGTTGACATCAGCAAAATATAGTGAATATATCCTAAACTGTGCAAGTTTAGGAGATATTCACAGTACCTACAGGTAAGCCTTATTATAGGCTTACCTGTAAGTACAAGTGGTGTAACAGAGTTTACAACCACTTTAAGCAAAACATAGATGAATCATCTTTTTTTTTTCGTTTGACCAGCATGTTGAATGAAAAAAACGTATTTGGTTCCCCCACCCACATCCAATCCTTCCCGCTAAGCTATTATATCCTGACATTGGTAAGACTAAAGCCTCGTACACACGGGACGACGATCATACTTACGATCGTCTCAAATCGTATGTTGGCTGTTGTATCTAGCATACTGACTGCACTACACGATTGTACGACCAAAGAAAGAACGTTCAGGTGCATGTAATTGGCATCCAGCCGTTCCTGACTTCTGAGCATGAGTGTTTTGCACAATACAACTTGTTGTACCAACTTCTCTGTACACACGATACAACGATTGTATGACCGCTTGTTGGTACGACCACATTTTCTAGTTTGCTCATACAACTCCCGTTGTACGACCGTCGTATGTCGGCTGTTCTAATCGCGTGTACGAACGATCGATTTCGCATACAACGGTCGTTCGTACGACCTGTTGTATACGATCGTCGTCCCATGTGTACGAGGCTTAAGTCTTCTCCACTCTCGTAATACACTGATTAGCATTGCATTCTATAGCTTGCAGCATGATTGAGCAGTGAAAACCCAACAGAGTAGTTGAACAGAAGTTGATCGGTAGACAACCACACCGCCCTTACATGGATTGAAATTCGGCCAATCCCTGCTGAACTGGTCGGAGTTTGATCCATGTATTGCTGGCTTTAGGCTTACTGTAGGCAACAACGAACATGTCATACTTGCCTGCTCTGTTTTTGCACAGAGCAACCCCGATCATCCTCTTCTCTGGTCCCCCGCTGGCGCTCTAGGTCCCTTCATCTTGCTGAGTGCAGCTTGCTATGGGAGCACTCATCACTCATGCATGCTTGAGCCTGTACTCTGTGTCCATAAGACACACACAGCATGGCTTAGCCCCACCCCCTGCTCCCGCCTCACTGTCTGTGACTGACCACAGCGGGAGCCAGTGGCTCCTGCTGCTGCATCTCAGCCAATGAGGAGGTAGAGACCCGGGAGAGCCTCAGCTCTTGTGCACATTGCTGGATCGGGATACAGCTTAGGTAAATATTAGGGGGGGGCTGAGGGGGGAGCTGCAAAATTAAGGCTTTTACTTTTATGCATAGATTGCATGAAGGTAAAAAAACTTTACCCTTTACAACCACGTTAAGCTTTAATCTCTACAGTGACCAATACAAACTTATTAGGAGTTATGATCCTACACTACTCTACACAAAACTGGAAAAAAAGTTTTGGCTATACATACACTTTAAGCATAAGGTCTAAAGACAGAAAATCACAAATTTGAAAATTAGAGCTTCCCTGTACCTAATCTTAACAGAAAGGATTATGTTTAAAGAAAAAGCTTTTGGAGTCATGTACATTGTAGGTTTGTAAATGCACTAACTCCCGTCATTAGGCTAGATCCAGCATTGTACCTCAATCCATACATTCCTATTTAAGAACTCAAGAGCATTCCACCTTTCTAAGCAGTCCCTAATTAGTGGCCATTGGAGGTCACATTGAACAGACCAATAGGACACAATACACATAGAACATTTGGCTATTAATATTTAAACAACCAATGGCATACCTGAAATATATGGGGAATGCATTGCTGCATCAATTGATTACCTTTGTTCTTACATTGTTATTTTCTGAATAAACATCAATTTACTTTTTCAACTCAGGTTCAACACTGTGTAAATAATTTAAGTTTCATTTCAGTACAGACATTTTTGTTGAATGGGGCTTTAGGAAGAGGTTGGCGCTCCTCCAGCCCTTTTTGCTTCCATACTTCAGATCAGAAGCTCAGGTATAGCCCTCAATGCTGACAGACAAACACTTGTTTAATGTTCTAACTGTACAGTTGCTGAGCCTTTAAAGCAATCTTGCAATTTATCTGTAGAAGAAAAAAAGAAAATTGTGACAGGAGTTATTGTACTTGGTTAAACATTTATATTCAGATGACATTAATCTCATGAGAACACGGTAAACATTACTGAAGAAATGAAATGGTATTAAAGGATTGGATGATATGTTTACTCTGTGACTCTCTGAGTTTACTCATAGTAGATCAGATGATAACCTCTGTGTAATAATGACCCTAGATGTGCAGATTTCTAAGGTGACATACCCTCCAGGGACATGGTAGAATGCTCAACTACCCGTGATGCATTGAAAAACATTATCATTTTATTTTAAGTAAGTAATCCATCCTGACAGTTGAAAAATGAAACATGTAACTTGTTCTGTGCTATGGCCGTTATGCTCGATCCTAGGCGATTAGACATGCATACAATAAATCAGACAGATGAGCAATAATCTTTCTGTATAATCTAGTTGTTTTAACATACAGTTTTAATTTCCATTCCTCAAATAAATATATCTGCCTCAACTGAACACTGAATTGTACTTTGATTTTTATTCATTGGGTGAGTAGAAGCCAGTGGAGGGATTGGCAGAGAGGGGTACTAGACACTGAATGGTTGGTAAGGTGGATGAGTCTGTCTGGCAGCAGCATTCATGATGGACTGAAGGGGGGATAGTCTATGTAAAGGTAATCCAAAGAGGAGGGAGTTGCAGTAGTTGAGGCAAGAGATAACCAGTGAGTAAATTAGAAGCGTTGTGGTGTCATTGGTACTCTGGAGATGTTGCAGAGGTTGATGCCATTCACTCTAAAAGCTTGTGTATGCTAACCAGTATTTTCTGTGTAGGCTGGCTGAGCACTGTTCAAGCACATGTGAACTGTACTCATCTTATTCATAGCACATGTATAAAAAAAAACAACCCTGCTGTACGTGGACCCTGAAAAAAAACAATTTAAATGAGGACACATTTAAAACCAGAAGAAATTCTAACCGTACCTCACTTTTACACAAAACATTTGAGAAGTTGGACTTCGTGTTCTAGATGAGCCTTTTGAGACCTTTATACCCCAGAGGAACCCTTTTATGCCTTCCTTCCATAAGTGGTCAGTGGGAAGAATGCCTCTTTACATCGATGCTCAGGGGGGAGAATTCCTCACTTACATAGGTGGTAAGTGGTAAGAATTCCTCCCTTTATGCTGGCTATTAATGGTAAGCATGCCCCTCTTACAGAGAGCTAAAAAGATCATTGGTGTCATTCCATTGGCTCTGCCAAGTGCCTTTGGACATGCAACTATGCAGGCCCCATCAAATGGGTCAGAAGTCAATAAACCACAGCTCAAGGAACCCCTAGCAACCTCTGGAGGAACTGTAGGGTTCCACAGACGATTTGTTGAGAAAGCCTCGCATCAGCAGAGAAGTACTGGTGGTAGGCAGGGGCGTTGCTAGGTGGGAAAAAGACCAGGGGCTTCAGCCCAAAGTCCAAACCCGGCATGGAGGGGGGGTGGGTTGTGTGGAGGGAGGGGGATAAGCGGGGGGGTTGGCTCACTTGCTGGTTGCTGCCTGGCTCACCAGTGCCCATCAATGCTGCCCACTAAACTGACCCACCTGACCATTACACTGACCTACTTGCCCCCTACACTGACCCCTACACTAGCCCTCTGACCCCTACGCAAACCCCCCTGACCTACCTGACATCTACACTGACCTACCTGACACCTACCCTGAAAAAAGACACAAGTCTATCTAGTTCAACCAATGTTTTCATGGGAAAACATTTTTGAACTGTATTTTACAAGAGGAATAAAAATGTACAGTCAATACCCTTTGATTTTTCAACACGTGATCAATCAGTTCTCGGCCTTTGAGGCAGCAGGGAACAGCTGTAGCATTGAACCCATGGTGAATCAGGTAGGTAAGTATGTATGTTTTTTTTCTTACAATCCCACACTTCTACTTTAAAATTCTGCTTAAATGGCTGCCTGAAATGTGGTTTAGCAATTTTACCAAAGTTTAATTACTCACATTGTGGAACTGTGCCTGGGGTTACCACCTGGTTATCTAGACACAAAGACATGGACAGCGCTGATTTACTCAACACTAAGTTTGTATTTTTATATCTTTCCGTGGAACTCATATTCTCTCAAACCCCATCATTTCCTGTGTAGGAAATAGCAAGCACATTGTTATTCCAGTAACATAAAAGGGGAAAAAAATCTATTGCAGAATTATATTAAATGTGCACAAACACATTATGTTTAAAGATGGACTAGGTAGACCACAAAACCACATTGTAAACAATGACAATACTTTATAGAATGAAATACAGAATTCTTGGTTTGAGTTTTTCATAATGTTACCCATGAAAACATATAGCACTTCGTTATAAAATAAGCTTGAATCACCTTACATCACCCATGTTCTTGCACAGTACTTTTGTTGTTGTTTAGAGGGGCAGAAAATAATACTGTAGGCTAAGGCTACTTTCACACTGAGACGCTTTACAGGCAATATTTAGCTAAAAATAGCGCCTGTAAAGCGCCTCAAAAATCCCCCCCAGTCCACCCAATGTGAAAGCTGGAGTGCTTTCACACTGTGGCAGTTCGCTTGCAAGACGTTACAAAAAGTCCTGCAAGCAGCATCTTTGGGGCGGTGAGGTATATATACGCTTCCTCTACCGCCCTTGCCATTAAAATGAATAGCAAGCGCTTCTGAAGTGGCTGAACACCGCCTCGGTAGCGTGGAGCGCCGGCACTTTTAACCCCTTGTTGGGGGTTAAAAGCGCCACGCTCCCGACTGAATAGCGAAGCCATATTGCCGGTAAAACTCAGCTAAAATTAGCAGAGTTTCACTGCGGCCGTGGCTACAGTGTGAAAGTAGCCCAATAGTCATGGCTCTGCTAACACTTGTTGGAGGCCTTGGAGTGAGGTATATAAGTAAAGAATGTTAAATTATGTTCATCCCCATGCCAGGACAAGGTCATCCAGCACCCAGGGAAAGATGCCAAACTGTGCCCCCCTTGCCCACACATGATGTGCAAGCTTAGGGAATCCTACTCCCAGCAGTCACTCACTTGTTAAAATCACTGCTGCTGTCTTCTCTTATTGCAACAGAAGAAAGGTACCCCCATCCCTACAGTAAACCATTGCACCCAGGGCAACTGCACCTCCCACCCACCCCTTGTCCCGGCCCTGTTCACCCCAATTAATGCCCAATTCTACCCCATGTACTGAAAGTCCTGCGAGCTGCGTCTTTTTATCTCTGGAATTCAGTGATCTCCTGCAGATTTCTACTTTCCCATCTTCTAGGATAAACCTAGGAGTAGGCTAACAGAAAATTGACTAATCAACAGAACAGGAGCACTAGGGGAAATATAATTTTACACTATGAAAAAAGATACTCTATATATAGCTTGTAATTATTTCAGGTGGTATAACCAATTTTGGGTACAACTCTTGACATCTGAGCAACTATTGGACCACGAGAGGGGCTGTATTAGGTGTTTCTGGGGTTTCTGACTATCAGAAGTGCTCTTTATTGGGCTGAGAGATTTTACAAAGTTAAAAGATAGCATTAAACTCTTGTGTTGAGGTGATATACAGAATGTCTTTCTATCGCTCACTCTCAGTGAGACATCTTACTATTTATTGCTTGCCTTAGAAAAGATAAACATTTTGTCTTTCCAGTTTTGAGAATATATGTGTGTGTACTTTTTACTCCTACTATAACTTTACAAGACAGTGTAACACAGTAAACCCTCCTTCAAACTAGGTGGTTCATACAGTATATGGCTCATTCAATCACATATGCCAATATTTTGAGGATTATTCCTCATTTCAGGACAGTGGGTGAAGCCATGAAAATCATTCCTTTATGCCCCATCATCCAGATGCACATCCAGAACTGCTGGAGTATAGTGTAAATATAGTATAATATTATAGAGCCAAGGTTTAAAATAAATGTCTCTATAATAAAAGAATATATCTGCACTATACATCAGTTGTTCTGGATGTGCATCTGGATGATGGTCTATTAACCACTTCAGCCCTTCAAGGATTTCCCACTTTAGGACCTGAGCACTTTTTGCGATTCAGCAATGCATCGCTTTAACTGACAATTGCGCGGTCGTGCGACGTTGTACCCAAACTAAATTTGCGTCCCCTTTTTCTCACAAATAGAGCTCTCTTTTGCTGGTATTTTATCACCTCTGCGTCATTTCTGATCACCGCTATAAACAAAAAAAGAGCGACAATTTTGCAACAAAAAAACAATATTTCTTACTTTTTGCTAAAATACATATCCAAATAAAAATAAAAAATATATAAAAATTTTCATCAGTTTTGGTCGATTTATTTTCTTCCTCATATTTTTTGTAAAAAAAATGGAATAGACGTATATTGATTGGTTTGCGCAAAAGTTGCCGCATTTACAAACCATGAGAATTAATTTCTGACATTTTTACAATGTTTTCTTTTCTTACTAGTAATGGCAGCGATCTGCAATTTTGCGGCGGACATGTCGGACACTTTTGACACTTTTTTGGGACCAATGACATTTATACAGCGATCAGAAATGTTAAATATCCACTTATTACTGTATAAATGTCATTGTCAGGGAAGGGGTTAACCTGCAGAGGGCAATGAAGGGGTTAACTGTGTTGCCTAGGCGTGTTCTAACTGTAAGGGGGCTGGACTGGCAGGGGCACCAGAGATCCCGAGTACAGGAATCAGCAGATCTGTGACATGCCGCCTGTCAGAATGGGGAACCACTGTGTTTACATTGGCGGTTCCCTGTTCTGGCTCTGTCACAGGGGATCGCGGGTCACTGGCGGACATCAAGTCCACCCAGTCCGCGGACCTACTCAGGCAGTGTGCGGCGGGCACGGGCATGCGCCACCGGTGGGGCGCATTCGCCCCCTAGAGGCGTGCCCGCAAGCGCCGACTATAAGTGGCGATTTTGCAGGGCAGAGCCACACTGCCGCCGACAATAGTCGCGAGGCGGTCGGCAAGTGGTTAAGGAATCCTTTTCATGTCCCACCCACTGTCCTGAAATAAGGAATAATCTTATTTTTGTGATATCTGATGGAATGAGACATGTGAATACCTTATGCTCTAAGGGTGCGCTCACACAGTTGGACCAAAGTAGTGCTGGTACCTTTTCTAAAGTCGGAGTGACTTGTGCCGGATCAGTTAAGACAGCTCCGATAGGGAAACATTGAATTTGACATGTCATGCGACTTGTGCCCTCGCAAGTAGGGTCCCATGTCACACCATTGTGGACCGGGCCTTAGTGCAAAAACAGGGTAAAAGTCACATCATCCATTGCATATCTAGCCCCTTTTATTTTTTAAAACAATACCCATTTACTAATTTCACACTGCTCTGAGATAAACAGGCGAGATTCAGACTTAAACATAGTTGTTGAATTTACTATCTGCTGTGACTTCATGTTTATTTGGCCAGATGATCCAGTACTCAGGCTGTAAGAACATCAGGACTTTGAGCATATCCTGAACCTCATCTTAGAGGAAGCCAGGAACAAGAAGGGGATAATCCTGCTGTGATGTTGTTCCCAGCAGTGCCTTTTGTTCCTGACTACTAGGATGTTATGGAAAGAAATTCAGCTTAAACAATGCTTTGTGCCTTCCGCAGGGAATTAGGGTTCTACACAAACCAAGGGGGAATCGTGGTAAATTTATCATTATTTCGTCATGTTTGTTAGTTAAGGGAAACAAAATGAAGATACATTACTAAAACAGGTGCAGATAGAATTGTATGTGGAACAAAGGGTAGATAATACAGAGTATGAACTTGGGCCTTCAACAAATTGACAGTAAATAAACTTTTGCAGTGAATGATGTATTTTATGTCCACTGACTACTGGAGAATATTGACAAGAAACATTTTAAATATACACACGAATCCTTGTGCTAGCAATGGAACATGCACAAAGGAATAAACACCAAAAAACTCCAAATATCACAAGCAGTACAATACACTGGTAAACATTTTGTTAAGCTCCTTAGTGCGGAGCTTTGTCAAAACCCATCTGAACAAAAAAGTGAACCACTGGTAAACATGTACTTAAGTTAAAGTAGAACTAAATGCAAAACTTTTTTTTTTCCTTTTAGATAGCGTAAAGGGGGTTATAATCCTGACCAGGTTTTTCTGCCATCTGTGCCCCATTGGGTAGACTTCCCGTCATTTCCTGTCCCTTAGCCAAAACAGGAAGTGAGAGAAAATCACTCCAAAATGAGAAAATCCCTGGTTGACACCAGGGTCACCAGAACTAGTGCCCCCATTGGAAGATTTCCCCTCTAATACTATTATGGTGAAAACCCAAAATTTGGAATTTTCTTAACTTTCAATGATAATGGTAAACAGAACAAATAGAGAGGGCAAATCTCCCTAATGGAAGCACAGACAACAATAAAAAGATGACAGGTGTTCTAATCCTGTGTTAAGTATATAATACAACATTAAAAATGCACATCCACCTTTCAATGTGTAGGCTGTAGGCATGATTTGGGATCCTGGGGAGATTGCTGAGACTGAGACAGTGACAGCATCTCCAAGAGTTGGTACTTTTCATATATACAGCAGTGTGGACACAAGTCTACTTGGATTTTAGCTGTTTTTTAGACCCAGAGTAAGATCTCATTTACATTCATGCAATGTGTAAATGCATGTGCATTGATGCACATTATTGCACAAGTTAATATGCATTATATTAAGGCCGTCAATTGAAATCAATAAACTTTTGATATATCAAAACACCCTAAAGCCTTGCTCACACTACGCGTAGCGGCTGTTTCTCAGACGGAAACGTGTGTCACGCATAGGGCAGCCATTATTTCTAGTAGTGCGTACATGTGCACATTTTCTATGTTTTATTATACACATAGCGCTGGAGTTTTTGGATTCTAAGAAACATTTCAAGATGGAAAGCACCTGACATTTTCATATATATATTCTAGAATAATGACAAACAATTCCATTCATGTTGTGGCATTCAGGTAATTTGTATTGTTTAAAATTCTGTATTGGCTGTCTTTTTACTTCATGGTTCAAAGATGCTGAAATATATAATACCTACAAAAGACCACAGTGCAAATTCCATACAACTTGCCAAGCCTGTTAAAGAAAAGTCAACAGGGGAGTGAAGAATCTGGCACTCTGTCAACTGTCTTTTCAACTACAACGTCTGCTATGAACACCAAAATTTAGAGTTATTTAAGGATCTTATTGGTCTATCATGGATAACCTATGTGTTGAGAAAACCTGAGCTGGCCATTCACTAACGGATTTCTCCCACTATATTCCCATTGTGTCTTGACAGCAGGCCCTGTCAGCTGTCAAAATACCCGAACAACAGATGCATCTGATTGGATGCAGGTACTTACATAGTTAGTCTGGTTGAAAAAAGTCCTTCCTGGTTGCTTTTATTTTTCAATCAAGGTATATCGCGGGTGAGAGTCACTTACTAAACAATCCAGATGGAAATCAATCAGTGTATGGCCAGCCTTAGCCTAGCTAACACAAATAGGGGTTAATCTAAGCCTGAATGAAGAATCCTACATTGCAATGTCCATAGAGTCCTGTTTGGGTGCAAGGTACTTCTCTGGTGACTTTTGCCCTAGCACTGTTTCCAAACCACAAACACTACATAGGTTGTGTTACAGGAGTATAATAAACATAACTACAGGTAGGCTCTTCAACTATATTGCCCCTGGAAAAGTGATCTTTTATGTTGTAGTGATGCTAAAGATTAGGAGGTATACTGTGTTAACAGGAAATGTTCCCAAACACAGGCTGCATGACAGTCAGAGGATATCCTGTCTGCATAGATGCAAAAAGGGAAGAGTCAGTGTCCTATAATCTTTGATTCAATGAAGGATAGTGTTTGTTCTTAAGGGGTAACTACAATCTTATAGATATATGTGATATCTGGGCAAGAAAAGAGGGAAACAGATGTCACTGACTTGGGAAGACATAACCTGCAGAAGGTTCTAACTCTTCAACACTTTACTGCCAAAAAAACATTTTGTTGCAGTCTGTTTACCCACTGAAGAAAAACGTCCCATCACTTCCTGCCCTAACAGTAAATGAGGGTAAATCTCCCCACTGGGATTACAGACTGGCTAGAGTTAGTCTTTAATGTAAATAGACTTATCAATGTGTCCTAAAACTGACCTCCAAATGGCCATGAAAAAGTCATTAGGGTGTGCACCGCCATATATTCCTAAATTACTGTTTGTTTTATCTAGGGGAGTGAAATAGAGAAGAGCACTTATCATATTCCAAGCTTCGGCAATCTTCCTTGTTCTAGGCCTGGAATGTGGGTGGAACCTCAACACCATCATGTATAATGTGGGGTCAACGGTGGCCACTGATCCTGCACTGTATATGATGGCATCGGGAAGGGTGGCCACATGACCGGGAGGAAATATGCAACTTAGAAGGATCACTGGTCTCCCTAGACTAAATGATCAATAATTCAAGAATCTACAGGGCACCCTAATGCCCTTTCTTTGTAGCCGATCAGAGCCCAGCTTTAATTTAAGAATACTCTTACGCCTATGCACAGTATAGTTTTTTAATTGTCTATGTATATACTGTATGTAATATGAATATATAGTCTCTTCATACATGCATTTTTGTTCAGTGTTTTGCATTATTTGACAGATTAATTTGTTGTGGCTGATGGAAGGGATTGTAACCATATTAGTGCACTTGCGACCAGTGGCGGCTGGTGGTAAAAAATTTTGTGGGGGGGGGTGTAAACAAACCCTTCCAGGTTTGCACTCACCAGAGGACGCCTTGCATTCCACGGAGAGAGAAGCCGGAAACCGGAAGTGACACAATGACAAATATTGATTCGCTAAAATCAAAAGTGGGAGGGTTCGGAGCGCAGTGCTCTGCGCCCTGAGCACAACCCAAGGCAAGCCAATTAGAGCCTCAGCCTCAAATCACATGCTCACATCACATTTACGGACCTAATAGACACCAATTAGTCTAGCGCCTTGCACAGTGCACACACATAGGAATGATTTATTTTTTTTAATAAATGATAATATATGACTAACAGTTTTTAACATGTTAAAGTATCTTTCTTTGGGGGGGGGCGGCACCCCTGCACCCCTTATGGACCAGCCGCCACTGCTTGTGACAGAAACAATTGGACAGTACTCAATTGCAGCTGATGGCACATGGGAGATTTTTTTCACAGAGATAAATCACTACTACAAGTTACCAATGTCAACCGTTAACAGTGGATGAAATCACTAGAGTTAGGCTGCATTCACTCTACAGCCTTTTTGAATCGCGGGAAGATTTGCCGTGAATCTGTCTGCGATTTGGCAGCGCAGATGTGTAAATGACAAATCGCGGGACTTTCATTTGAGATACCATTCAATTGAATGACACCTCAAATCGTGGTGCGGGTCTGCCGCGATTGTCGCGCGATAAATCATGCTGAAAACGTGGCAACCCACATTGCAGAAAGCATGTTGCCCAAAAATAGTTCAGGAGCTACTTTGAGGCGACATGTGTCCTGCGACGCTGGTTGCCGCAATCGCAGCACCATTTATCACGCAACAATCGTGGCTGACCTGCACCGCGATTTGAGGTGTCATTCAAATCAATGGCATCTCAAATGGGAGTCCCATAATTTGTCATTCACACATTGACAAATTGCAGGCAGGTGCACGGAAAATCTGCCTGCGATTCAAAACGCTGTAGTGTGAATGCAGCCTTACTGACGATTTGCTACAGCATTGCGTTGTGCTCTTTGTTGTTGTCATTGTGCTTTCCTTCACCAATTTGTAGCTAAGCATAAT
Source organism: Glandirana rugosa (assembly GCA_018402905.1). NCBI lineage: Eukaryota > Metazoa > Chordata > Amphibia > Anura > Ranidae > Glandirana > Glandirana rugosa. The sequence goes on along the minus strand of BLSH010377340.1, from coordinate 385,543 downwards.
GATTGCTGCAACACTTCATAGAAAAGCATTAGGAGTGATTGCTATTAGCGTTATTACTGGTGAGCTGAAATGCCGATGAATCTTAATAACTGAGCACTTCAGCAGCAAATTGCTTTAAAAATTTTAAAAAATTTCACTACTAGAGATTCTATAGAAAATCACTATGGTTTTCTTAGCGACAAATTAATGTAACAAAACGGGGGTTTTGATGCTTGAAATACACCCGTGTGTCATCAGCCTTAGAAGAAAATTGTATTGACACTTCCGCCTAGCAGCACTAGGGTCGTTGGTTTGAATCCCAACCATGGTACTACCTGCCTAGATGTGCATGTTCTCCCTGGGCTTGTGTGGGTTTCCTCCAGACACTCCAGTTTCTTCCCACACTCCAAAGACATGCTGGTAGGTTAATTGGCTCCTGTCTAAGTTGGCCCTAGTATGTGTATGTATAAATGTGAGTTAGGGACCTTAGATTGTAAGCTTCTTGAGGGCAGGGACTGATGTGAATGTACAATATATGTGTAAAGCCCTGCGTAAATTGACGCACTATATAAGTACCTGTAATAAATAAAAATTAAATTGTTGGCCAGGAGGGGCACTGGATCACAAATAATATGTATATAGTCAGCCCCTGAAATAATGTGATTTAACAACTCCTGTGAAGATGACCCGTAAGATTAATATTTTAAAGAAATTACATGTCAGTGTACATTTTTCAGCCAATGCTAAGCATTGTGCATAATAAAAAAGCATTGCATAGTAGAGTATTGCACATAATTCCCTGTCTGTATATCATGCCTTCACTGGGGTATGTGCACTATGTCCCTGCCAGTATTTAGTCACATCCAGAGTAAAATATACACTGTATGTTAGATAATAATTTATTAGTAAATGTTGCTTCTTCAGCATTACAGCAACAATGAAATAGTGCAGAGACCTAACCTCCCAATTCTATCATAATTTTCTGCTTAGATAAGCATAGGAGGGAACATAGAGACACCTGGCAGTGAATGAGCGATGTAATGGCTTTGCTAACTTAATGTTTAATGTAGCCGAGGGGATGACACTGTCAGGCAGACTGAAAAGAAATAAATTAACACTTTGTAAAGTTCCTAGTCCATTCCTCATGTCTAGATGATTATGACACCCCTCCATTCACATCAAAAGGATCCCTTATTTATTGACCTGGGGCAAAACGTACAGCTGTGCTGCCAGCTGCATATCCTCAAAAAGAGATAATAGTAGCAACAACAGTATAAAAGGTTTCATTCCTGTGGAAATCAGGCATGTGTAGGCTAGTATAACACTGTTTAGATAAGCTAGTGACCTGTGAAGCCATGTATTATAACTGTGGTGGGCAGGGATGATATTCAGGAACACAATGCAAAGCAAATTAGAGTCCAATACTTAGTATAGGAGTTTATATGTTCACCTTATATGAGTGTATATTGTTTCTGGGAATATGAAGTGCTTCCCACAGAAAGAAGCATAGTAATGACTTAATTAGCTAAAATACCCATAGATACAGGGCGATAATCAAACATAAGGAAATTATAAGATAACCAATCATTTTATTCTCTTACACTTAATACACATACACACGTGTACCCTACAAATATGTATATGCTGGGTGCTACTGGGCTACAATGGGCTATAAGACTAGAACATCCAGGTTAATTTACTTAATTTACTTCTTGTTCAACTCAAGGGTTCCAAGCTAATCTGCAGGGTCTTCTATACGTTTAGCAAGCTCAGCTATTGACCAACTGGTCACAATTGCAGGTGTTGAATTATTTCTATGAGACTCTTAATATGACCCAAGGATAGTGGCTTGCAGATCCTCTAAAATCTTTTATTTTGGCAATGAATTGATGCTCCTGACATGTTACCAGTCCACAATGATATGAAACTTTAATTTTATGTCAGACAGTAGATTAAGAACTTTGACTGGTTTGGGCACTGATGTTTTTGCTTTACAGAATGTGATACCTTCAGAGCTGGAGAACTTGAAATACTGGGTTTGATCAACTGTTGTAGCTTCCTCTACATTAGGCAGTAAACTGGTTAGGGATTAAATTAATTTGTTCAATAATTGATGTAATGTGCTGCAATATTAAAGCAAAACTCCAGGCACAAAGATTTAAGTAAGTGTTCTTTTTTAAATAGTAAATAGTAAAAGGTTGTTTAACATTTTCAGTACAGGAATTGGCCAGTCAAATGTATACACAATCACTGAGAAGATAATTCATACTTTAAGTTACTGTAATAGGATGTGTAGGGTCCGAAGTGGACCCATGCTGTATATTGAGCCCTTTGGGAGTCATGGGGTCAATATATGTATGAGTTAATGGTAATAAATATTCAGATATCCTGTGTAATAGGGTCTTGTGGGGAGCTGAACGGAAAAGAGATACAGAGCAGAGAGCAGATATGTAGACAGATAGAGCATATCGATCCAAGTGGATACATATTGGTCAAACTTGCAGATTTTTTTTCCCTTTACACGTAATTCAGTATTTTTTGCAAAGTAAAGCTTCACCACATTCACTAAGCTCTGGGGCATATTCCCTTGCATGGTGCTCTTTGAATGGCCAAAGAGAGAGGGGCAGAAAAAAGGCACTACAGTCTGTGAGACCTACATCTCTCGTATCCAGAGTAGGCTGAAAATATAGCAGGAGCTGTACTGCATACCATCTGACATAAAGTAAAATATTGATTTTAAAGTATAGTGCAGTATCTCCACCATGTATTCCACCTGAGCAGAAGTAACATTCATTTGCACTTCAGAAATGACCAAAATCTCTATGCTTGGAGTTGGCTTTAAACAAAGCACTATGGGATAGTGGAACATAGATTTGCTTTATGCTAAGGATATTGGTTGAATAGGGTTATTCAAGACAAGGGTCTGCTTAGCATTCATTCCTACAAAGTTCACAATGAACTGGAACTAATCAATTCACAAGGTGGTTGCAGTGTTGGTCTTCTCCTCCATAGAAAGATGATGCCTGCTGGGAGCCGCAGCACTACTTGTGCAAGTCTAAGTTGCATTGTATGGGGGAACTGCTGAACAATTATTCTCCATTTAGAAGGATTTCTACTTTTACTCTGAGTGCAGTAAAACACTTTAATATTAGATCTAACAAGATGAAAACAATACAGCTATACCTCTATTCTTAGATTCCATATTGCTACCACTCAAACCTTGTTGTCTGATTATTCCACTGCAGTAGGCTGTAATATGTATAATGTATAATATATAATGTATATATATATATATATATATATATATATATATATATATATAGGCCTAACCAAAGCCACACTACATCAACAGCATTTACATAAAGTGCACCTATCATTACATGTCCTATATAGACACATGAATACTATAAACCCAAGACAAAGCAGATGTCCTATTGTCCAGAACTTGCCAATTATGGAAGAAAATATTTCCATTGGGCTTGGAACAAATTTAGAACAATATTTAATACATTCTGAATAATCCAGAACGGAACTTGTGTAACTTCACCCAGGTGAAGAATTTGTGTAAATCCTGTGCAGTCATCGTGTGCCCTTGTTCCTGAACATTTGATCTTCTCACTGGTCCACTCATAATGGACAGAACGGAAAGTCATTGGTTTGGCATTTCCCTAATACTGTGCTTGTTATGGGAAAACTTTGAGTTCACTTCCTGCTTTTGTAGAAGGAGATGAAGAGTGTAAAAAGAATGAGCAAAGCTTGTTTCCACAAATCAGCCTGGTTATTTTTATAAAGTGATGACATTGGCAGCAAGGAAAGAACTAGTATTCCTTTTGTAGAAAAAAAGCTGTGTAATTTCTGGTGTAGGGTGTGGAGCTACACAGAAACGCTGTGCATTTTATAAGAATAATAAAAACAAAGCCATACTGTTGTAATTGGTTCTTTGGTAAAAAGCATTATTTAACATTGCACGTACAAATTTCCTGTGCTGGGCAAACGTGGAGACTGGCACATTGCAAACCTCAGACCCCTTACATATGGTCAGTGACACTTTATTAACCTCCCTGGCGGTATGATTATATCAGATTTTTGGTGCTGAAAGCGGTACGATTATTTTGCATGGAAATTTGGCGTTTTATATTGTAGGCCTGTAATTCTTAGGAATAACTCACTTAAATCTGTCCAAACAAGAGTCTAGTAGACATCCCGGGTATGATAAAGTTTGAAAAACGAAATCATAAATTATAATATAATAAATAACTAAAAATAATTATCAAAAATAATAACGTAATAGCAATAAAATTTATTCAATAATGTAATCAAACCAAAAACACTGACATTTGCTCAGGTGCAGAATTGTCGCTGTCGTCACTTTCAGTGTCTGATGATAAATTTCCCCAAAAATCAGTATCGCTCAATTCTGCAAATGATTCTTATTTACTATCGCTGTTTTCTAGCCAATCAAAAACCACTTTTGACATAAAGGAACACTTTTTGGTTGCTATGGACATTCTCAAGTTTCCAGGCAGAAAGAATGACATAAATAATATAAAAGTGCATGCAGGGCACTGGACAAACCACTAGGGACAAAGGGATGTGTAATGTTTTCATACAGTAATGTAAAACTGAGCATGTGCAGCTTGCCCCTAAGGTTCTGTTCAATCAGGAGATGGTTTGGGAGTGTGGAAGAAGGGGAGGATCAAAAAAGACAGGATTAAGCAGCCTTTTCACACAATGCGGAGGATTAACCCCTTAGGTTCCACAGTGAATATAACAAGCATGATTTACTGCATATACAGACTGATTTTACTGTTGTGGGTTTAGTAACACTTTAAGATAATTCTCTTTACAGAGATATCAACCAATATGTAACAAAAAAGATTTTTAAAAAATTCTCAATACTTTTGGTGATTTGAAATTGGCAACTTCTGCATGTGTCTGACCTTGAACCTGTCTGATTGGCCAGTGGTATCCACAATCCATACAGAAACCTTTATTATGCCTTAGGCTTTGCTGTGGGGTGTAAATTGATAGGGTGTGTAATTATTTTGAGAAACTTCAAAATTCAGTGTCATTAACAAATCCTATTGCTATTTTGGTATTTTTTATTTAAGTTCGTAATTCATGTGAGATGCCATTTGCAATTTATTTCTCCTTTTCTACAACTCAATATTTTATGACAGACATTTGTGTTCTTGGTATGTTTTAATGCATCTACTTGACTGGCAAAGTTAATTCCTGTTGACAGATCCACTTAAAGTAGGATAAACCAGTTACCCACATCCCAGGTTATCTCTATTGCTGGGAACATTTCCATAGAAATGATGGACTTAGGCTACAGATAAATTGACTAGGCATTCCCTAGGAATATCCTCCTAGTTGGAAATTGCAGTGTGTAACAGCACAAAGGTTAAAGGTGACAACAAGTAGTGCGTTTGACCCTTCAACACAAAGGTGAACCTTGCCTGTTCCCAGCACTCTATCATTAGATTGGCTGTGCCATGCATCATTACACATCTTTTGTTGATGTAACCTTGTAACACGTTTTATCTGGTTAAATGCTGTGATCCCTTCCTTTTAACTCTCAGAAACACCTCTTTGTCATTTTCAGTAGTGTGCTAAAGGCTTTTATTTTAACAAAGAAGAAAATAGATTTGCTTCTGAATAGCCCAAGAATGATGTCCACTATTGCTTTTGAATTAAACATTTGGTAAAAGGAAATATTATTTAAAGGATCAGTTCACCCCACGCTGCAATGTGTGCATTCTGGGGGGCTGATTCACAAGGATTCTTTGTATTTCAAGAGGAAATTCCATTGGATGATGATTGTACCATGCAACGTCATACCACCTTGCACTAATGATATAAGAATGGGTAGTTCACTGAGAGGCAGCAATGTTAACCTGTACTCCACCGTGGCGACCATAAAATACAGTGAACCTACAATGCTGTTAATGAGGTTTTAAAACATATAATATATAATATATTTTGGGCTAGTAAAATGCAATGGTGTAAAATTGCATCCAAGTGGAACACACAAAAGCTCACCTTTGATCCATTTTTTATATCTACTGCTCACCACAGTTAGCAAATAACCATATTATCAAAAAAATCATAACCCAAGGTCTTCCATACTAATTTGGGACATTGTTGAGTTTGAATATAGCATCAAACCACGTTACAGTACCTTACTGCAAATAGTGTGAACATATTATTATTATTACTATACAGGATTTATATAGCGTCAACAGTTTGCTCAGTGCTTTATAACGTTAGGGCAAACAGTACAGTTACAATACATTTCAATACAGGAGGGCCCTGCCCATTAGAGCTTACAATCTTAAGTGGTAATTTAAAATGTGATAATTTGTTTTTGTTTTGTTTTAATTTAATCAAATCTTACTTTTTTATACAGGTAAACCAGGGAGCCTCAAAGGCACTCGGCTCAGGCCTTGGATACTTGGAGCATATCTGCCAGCTTATAGAAAAAATTGGCCAGCTTCAGGAGCATAATTTAAAGCTGCAAAAGCAAATCTTTGTGTTACAAAAGGAAGATAGAATGAAACAAATGAAAGAGGTAAGAGATCAATGAATACCAAGTTCACTAAGAAAGTTAATTACGAAATTGAAAGTGTCAGGATCTCCTGTGCACTTTCCTATTGTGTTGTATTGTTAGGTTATTATTTACTTACACGTCAAATGAAACATACTTATTTAGCAATAATTAAGATTACGTTTGTTGGATTACTTTATAGCATTAAAAGCACAAAGTAACAAATTTCAATCTTTAAAGTGGTTGTATACTCTCCTATCTTAGCCTCTGTTTAATCTGCAACTGCCATGATGCTGCACATGTGATCCATTATGACTCCACCCATTGGATGGTTTGCTAGTTTGATTGAGAGCACATTCAAGTAGACAGCTAGCATTTCCGGCATGCCGGGAATATTAACTCTTCTTTGACACTATCAAATCAATGGGTAGACAACTGTAGATTGTTTTTTAATCACTTTTTAATCTTGTTTGTCTTTATAATGTGTGTAAGCCCACTAGGAAATCGAAAAGCATCAAGTAATATGCTATATAAATAAATAATCATTATATATATATATATATATATATATATATATATATATGAGTTGTGCCCAGTGTAGGCCTGGCTGCTATAAACTTGTAGGCCAATATGAGTTTACTATATGAGTAACAGTTTACTATAGGTAAGAACACAGTAGTAGGTAGTAATGAGTTCTATAATGCACAACATTTAAAGCATCCTTGACTGGCTAAGAAGCAGTGCTGGAACAATGCCACTTTTTTATGTTAGACCAGCTAGTTGGTATTACGCAGAGTCGGAATGGACAGGGGTGTATGTACAGCAATGCAGGAAACCTGTTTAACTTATTAACAGTGATCATGGGGGGCAATTACACCTGTGGCCTGGAAAGCATTTGCCCCCTTCACTGCTAACCTTCCAATTTATCTGCCATTGTTGAAAGCCCAGAATGTATGTATCTATTATTTATCACATTCAATTAAATGATTACTGGCAGGACGTAAAGAGCAGATTGCCTAGAATCCAGATAACCTTCCACATAAACATACCTCAGCTTCATAAATGTATGGTAACATATACACACTGTCAAATCATCAATCAAGATTGTCTGCCTTCCCAGAAGAGAATAAAGAAATTGGTGATGTAGAAGATCCAGGAATTCCATTAGAAGGGGCTTAGTTTAGGAATGCTAGCAATGTGAGCATGATATCATAACCCTGACTGCAAGGACTGAGATGTAACAGCTCACATGCCTCCTCTCTCCTTGGTGTAGGAGTACTTTGGACAGCACTGCTCCTGTGGAGCAGCGAATATTTTGCTCAGCCCGTACCAGGAGACTAAGAAGCATTTTCCTATGAGGAGGAACCGGCCGCATAGTATGTTTGTACAAAGTGGAAACCAATCTGACCTCTCCATGATCCCAGAAATTGGCATTAACTATGAAAAGTTTGGCTACAAAGGTTGGTTTCTTATCAGTTTGTCTTCTTTAACACACCCTGATAGATTGCAACTGAACAATAGAAATAAAGATGAGACTCTTTTACTGTGTTACAGTCCACAAACGCTGCCTGCTTCATTTATACTCTGTAGTTTTCGCTGTAGTTTTGTTCAAGATGATTCGAAAACCATTTACACGCACAATCATGACCTTCTATAAGCCTGCATATTCTTTAACTAATTCTGTAAAGCTAGCCATACACAAATACATATTTCTTCTGGGGTAACAAAGGAACCAGCAAGTGCAAGTACATGTACCTGAGGCATTTAAAAACAATGTAGCAACTTGGAAGATTTCTAATAAAGTCACTGCTGAGTTTCTGGGCTTCTGAACTAATTATGTTGTTTTAAAATTAAGCAGCCCATAGATGATTTAATTTTATTTCCTTCCACTCGATTCCACTTGATTCCCCCATCAACACAGTCAGTTTTGATGGGGAAATGCCTTCCACAGTGCTATTGTGTTCTGCCGGCGGCGGGGTGTGGAAAGCCTTCCCGGCCAGCAGCTCACAATTACTGCTAGCGGCTTTAGCCGTAATCAAATGTAAAAAATCTGACAGGCTGGTTGTACCCAAGTCCAATTAGCCTGCCCATACACTAATCGAATCATAACCGGTCCCTGCTGAATCTGCCAAATTTTGATCCATGAATGGCTGGCTTTACTTTCCACTATACAGATGCTATACATAATAATTGTTTTATTATATAATCCATAAACTGAGAAGAAAATTCAAGCTAAAAGAATGTAGTCACACAGATTAGCATTGCTGAGTTCTCCTTTTAATCACTAACATTGTAAAAGTAGACCAATAAGGACTACTTACACCTTTTTTTCCACCTTTCTTGGTCTGCATATTTGATCTGAGTCAGAAAGTATTAAAGCTAGTGGGTTAGTATAACCAGCCAACCAAAGCAACTAGCATTTTTCATAGAAGATTAGCAATAGTATACCCATTTGAGGGTGCTTAAAGTGGTACTAAAGGTTCCAATTAAAAAAAATAATAAGAAACATATTATACTTACCTGCTCTGTGTAATTTTCTGTGCATCCTCCTCTCTCTGGTCCTCCACCAGTGATCCTTGCTCTTCCCTCCCACTGAGTGTTTCCATAGTGTTCCCCATTGAGTGTTCCGCCTGCTGTGGGGGCACTCATGCATACTCGCTCCCAAGCCCCACTCTGTGTGTCCATAAGACACACAGGCAGGGTTGCTACTTTTTCTTCAAGCCAAATCTGAGCACTTTAGTGGTGCACAGCAAAAATTGTTTTTTTTTTTAGCATACACTATAGGATTGTAGTAGACCTAGAACACCTTTGGGCGCTCCAAAGAGAATGGTAATGTGGCATGCATAGTGCCCCATCACCCTCCTATCAGGCCCTGTTCTGAGCTACATTCCTGTCTGAATATTGTGTCTGGGTTTCAGGAGGACTGAAACCCGGACACATGAGTCAAAGCCCGAACTGATGGCAACCCTACACACAGAACGGGGCTTGGCCCCGCCCATCATGTCCCTCCTCCCTGGCCAATAGCTCCCGCTGCTGTGTTTCAGCCAATGAGGAGACAGAGAGCCAGGACAACAACAGCTTATGAGCACATCGGTGGATCGAGATCGGGCTTAGGTGTGTATTTAGGGGGAGCTGCGGGAAAAGCTGCATGCTAAAGGTTTTTTACCATTATGCCTTTACAGCCATTTTAATGTCCTTATGTTCAGCCATTGAGTGGCCAGCGATGATCTAACTCATGCTTATGCTCCCTTATTAGCAACCCTACAGATGCTGGGGGTGTACTCTGGGCATGCATCACAGGCCGTGTACACCGATAAAACATTTGTTAGACAAAAGACACATACAATGTTTATTCTGCTAAGAAACTTTACCTGCCAGCATTTTTTTTTAACGTGCAATTCCACCTTTGCTGTTACATGTTTGTTCCCATGTGTTCCCATTCATATGGCATAATATGTAGCATACTTAAAAAATATATGTTTTTTTAAATATTTCTTACCTTTCTAGTTGTTTCTTTCAAGCAGGTTGATACATATTCTACTTCTATTGCTTAGAATAGATGGCAATGTCAAGATAAGGGACAAACTGAGGGAGTTTGTTTGGTGCATTAACCACTTCAGCCCCGGAAGGATTTCCCACGCTAGGACCAGAGCACTTTTTGCGATTCGGCACTGCGTCGCTTTAACTGACAATTGCACGGTCGTGTGATGTTGTACCCAAATTAAATTTGCATCTTTTTTTTCCCCCACAAATAGAGCTTTCTTTTGGTAGTATTTGATCGCCTCTGCTTCCTTTCTGATCACCACTATAAACAAAAAAAAGGTCAATTTTGCAAAAAAAAAAAAGTAATATTTCTTACTATTGGCTAAAATACAAATCCAAAAAAAAAATATAAAGAAAACCTTTTTTTTTTCTGTTTTGGCCGATTTATATTCTTCCTCATATTTTTGGTAAAAAAAAAAATCGCAATCTGCGTTTATAGATTGGTTTGCGCAAAAGTTGCCGCGTTTACGGATGATGAGAATTCAGTTCTGGGGTTTTTTTCATTTTTTACTAGTAATTGTGGCGATATGCGATTTTTAGCGGTACTGCGAAATTGGGGTGGACATGTCGGACCATTTTGACACTTTTTTGGGACCATTGGCATTTATACAGCGATCAGTGCTATAAAAGTACACTGATTACTGTGTAAATGCCAATGGCAGTGCAGGGGTTAACCTGCAGGGGGCACTCTAAGGGTTAACTGTGTTCCCTAGGCGTGTTCTAACTGTAGGGGGGGGGGCTGGGCTGCTATGGACATAAGAGATCTAACTGATCCCAGTGACAGGGATCAGTAGACCTCTTATGTCTCCTCTGTCAGAATGGGGAACCGCCGTGTTTACATCGGCGGTTCCCCGTTCTTTGGCATGAGCCAGGGGCATACTCCTCCGGAGTGCGGCGGGCACGAGCGCACGCGGCCACTGGTGCGTCCGCGCCCCCTAGTGGCCACTCTGCAAATCGCTGTTTATTTACGGCAGTTCGCGGTACACGTCCACACTGCCACAGTAAATATACTGTGCGCGATGAGGAAGTGGTTAACATACAGTGTACCACCCAACCCTTGAGATCTTTAACCCTTTGTTAGGACAGACAGTTCTGCACATTTAATTTACAACTGATAATGGAGATCTGCTAAATTAGTACAGACAGGGTTAATTATGGCAAACATTATTCCCCACCCCCTTCTTTAACATTACACAGAAGGAAAGAGTTAAATAATATTTTAAAGTGGTAGTAAACCCTCCTATCATTTTCAGCCAAGGAAGCTGCCATCTTGGCCTCTGTTTAATCTACAACTGCCATGAGCTGCACATGTGATCAGCTATGACACCAGCCATTGGATGGTTTGGCAGTTTGGTTTAGAGCACAACCAATGGGAGTGTTTCATTTCCGGCACGTGTCGGAAATGTAACTAGTTTTTAAACTGGATGGGTTTATTACCGCTTTAAGTAAAAAGCATGTAAAAAGGTGAGCAGTAATTTTAAATACCTTATTTAAAGTTATGCTATGTGAAAGGGAACATATAACAAATATAACATGGGTGTTATTCCAATTTGGCTGCAAAATTAGAAATACAAGATCAGTTCTGTTTTGATGCGCAACTAAAGGAAGCTGCCTGTTGTCCCCATATCAGAGCCAGGCAGTGACTTCCTTTTGCTTAAGTGCCTATCTGGCTCTAACTCCACTAAATATCCGGCCTCTGCAGTTTAACATTCAAACTAGACTATACCATTCTCAAGAGACCAGCGCCAGCATTTTATTATTTATTCATTTTAAATTTATAATGTTCACTTTGCAGGTGTATACATGGAACAGAGATGTATTGCAAGCATATGCTAATTTTGGTAGATCAGTAAAAAGGTCAGATTTAGTTTGGTTACTGAACCTACAGCTGTATGTGTAGACCATGATATAGGTAAAAATTAGAACATTAAGTACAACATTATATTGTACCATTGTAACTCTGTGTACTGTTGTAGGAAACAACGTCCAGTTAGATGGTTGGAGAAGTCCCAACATACTGGGAGTCAGGAAGCCTTTCACTAAACTAAAATGTGATGACAAAGAAAGTAAGCTGGGCTGGGACAGAAATTTTAATGAAGCTTTCGCACCTTTGGAGCAAGATATGAAAAAGGTAAATCTTTTTTTTTAACATATTTTATGGTGTTGCCTTACAAAGTCTATGTCTCAGTTAAAGGTGAAACAAGCTTGATTCTGGATCCATATTAAGACCCCCCAGAGATGTACTTCATCTGTACATCCTTCATTCTGAATAGCACTATGATTTACAAGGTCTACAATACACACTCACTGGTCCAGGCTATACCTGTATCTGAAGATGTTAAAGAGACCAACAACAATCTTCTCATAAGACTATATGTGCATACAGCATTTACATATTTCAGGCATGTTATTTACCTGTGAATGCCTCCCTTGTGTGGACATGCCAATGCCCTGAGATTGCTGCTGGGTGTTGATATCTTTTATGTACTGTCAGCATCCCCAGCAGACTCAGAACTGTCACTCAAGTGACACTCTATAGTATGCAGTTTCACTCCTCCCCTGACTGTAAAAGATTACGTAGATAGACAAGAGGAGGGATGTAGGAGCTGGGCCAGCACAGACAGTAATTAGACACTCCTAGAAGAGATGAGGGCTATGGTATGGCAAGGAGCTGTGCTAGAGAAATTGACTTGTCAAATTTTCTAGAAAGTGTAAAGGCACATTGCAAGTAAAAAGAATGATTATGATAAATAAAAATACTGCAAGTAAACATTTTAACGCCGGGGCGTGACCGGATGAGGGAGTGAGTGGCGCGCGGCGCCTGAACATCCAGCCTCCCACGCATCCTGAGAGCCCGGCATCTCGGAGGACTCCACCGGACCGAGTCGGACGCCACCCAGGGGGGTGACTGAACACCCTGAGAGTGGTGTGTAGCCCCGCGGGAGACCCCGATCGGCGGCTGGCGGCTGCCGGGCGGAGTGGTGGTGTCCTGTATCTCCCCCCCTCCACGGACGGCGTTGAGCTGGGAGTGGAGAGAGGTGGAGAAGTCTCGGCTGCACGGTTGCTATTAGAGGGGCTGAGCGGGTGTACTCCGGACTTTTCAGGCTCCATCTCCAGCTTACAGGAAGAGCAGGCATTACACTGGCGTCAGAACCGTGAGTAACTGGGCTGGTGCATATCCCACTTGTACCGCTCCAGCGCTTGTGTCTGTGTAATTTGGTTTATATGCCTACACTTGTACCTGTTATATGCCCTCCGCTGAGTGCCTACAATGAAAAAGTTTATAATGTGAATCATACTTGCTTTCCCTGAAGCCTGGTTACCGTGGTACATAAAACGGGGGTCAGCGTATGTCTGCACCAGTTAGTGCTATTGCTTTGGTGTTATTTGCCCCCTTGTAGCCGTATGGGACTGGAATTAACAGTTACAGAGCTGAGTCCGGTTTTGGACGCGGAGCATTTCTCTTGGTACGCGGTTGTAGCTGGATGCCCCATTGCCTTCTTGTTTTGCCGCCCCCTGGCTGGCAGCCATCTAACCGGGGGACAGTGCTAATTTAAAAAAAACAAAAAAACAAAAAGAACCTACTCGGAAATTCATTGGAAAAAAACGGGCAGTAGCTATTATGGTGAAGAAAAAGGGAGAAGATGTGGGCCCGCAAGAACTGAGTAGCTCACAAAAAACAGCTAAAGACAAAACAAAAGTGGCCCCGGCAACAGCAGCTAAACTAGAAAAGTTCTCCCATACCCCTTCGGGGTCACCTGCCAGGGGAGGCCAATTGCCCCAGACAAAGACGCAGAAAAACGGTGGGTCTGACAGATTGAGCCAGGGCCAGCAAATCATAAATCGGGACATTGACCTCAGTGGTGCTGGCGCCTGTGGAGGGGGTAATCCTGAATCACCTACCAGCTCAACCGCATTGTCTCCTACAGGGCCTTCATTATTGGAGGTCCTGCAGGCTGTCAATATGTGTAAAACATCTCTATGTGAGCTCTCAGATCAAACAAGAGGTATCAGAGAAGAAATATCTCATATTCGCCATGATATTCAGCAGATACACGAGAGGACGGCAGCGGTGGAGGAGAGGGTTAGCACTTTGGAGGATAGACTCTCGAGTGTATCTCTACAAAATGTGTATAACTGTCGGACGTCCTGGAGGTTATTACTTCCGGGACATCCTCTGTTACGCCAACTCGACCATCCACTAAGTCCTAATGGGGGAGGTGTCCGCGGTCGTGGTGACTCCAGTTACAGGGCTAAATACTAAACGACCGGGACCGAGTTAGACAGTCTGGGTGGCAAAAAGACGCAGAAACAGACCCCGTTAACCGGAGGGGACCGTCCACTGGGGCTTCCCCATACCCTCTTGAAAAGATCAAATCGACGACAACGGCCCCGGTGAAAACAAAACAGAAATCGACAAAAAACACTCGATGAGTCAAGAACGCCCGGGTGTAGAAGAGGGAAAAAGAAGTGGTAT
>BLSH010377340.1:339924-365478 GCA_018402905.1 Glandirana rugosa | reverse complement strand
AACATTTTTAATACGTATTTACTTACCTACACATCCTTCTCTTCTGCAAGACCCGTGAGTGCCTCTAAGCCAGTTTTGTATTTATATGGATTTCTTTGTGGCACTTGGACATTTACTTCAAACTTAGAGTGCCATGGCTATCCTTGAAACTGTTCAATATCTATCTATCTATCTATCTATCTATCTATCTATCTATCTATCTATCTATCTATCTATCTATCTAACTTATTTACACTTTGATATCTTGCTATCTTAAATACTGATCTTCCTTTGTGTGATATCATGAACTTATGATGCGTTGTCATGGTCATTAGTGCTCTGATGGTAGCCCCTACATGGTCTATTATCAAAAGCAATGCTCGAAACTGGTGCATCACTTTCCAATAAACCCAAGTAAACCCTAACACACTTATTTGTTCTAACATCTACAAAGGAAAATGAAATGATACTAAATGATGCATTTAGAACAGGATGACATCTGGAACTGGAACTGTATTTTTAGATAAAACAACACACAGCTGGATAAATAGTCTTTGAAGTGACTTTCTCAAATGAGTCTACTAGTATTCTGGAACTGGAATGTGTATGCAGCTGATGTTTTGAGACCTCCAAAAAGCTTTTATGATGTTTTAATCCTCACACTTCAAGATCTGTAGTATATGATTATCAGATATTTCAACGCTTTGATTAAGGCCTTGGGGTTGATTTGCTAAAGGCAAATAGACTGTGCACTTTGCAAAGTGCAATTGCACTCTGCAAATGCAGTTGCTCCAAAGCTTAGTAAATGAGATAAAGCTTCTCTTTGCAAGTAGTACCCAATTACGTGCAAGGAAAATAAAAAAAACAGCATTTTTGCTTGCTCATGATTGGATGATGGAAGTCAGCAGAGCTTCGGCTCATTTATTAAGCTCTGGAGCAACTGCACTTGCAGAGTGCAACTGCAATATGCAAAGTGCACAGTCTATTTGCCTTTAGTAAATGAACCCTGTAGCATCTGGTTTTAGACTGCTGTCCTAAGAGACATTTTTAGAAAAAAGGTCAAAATATCAGCAGAAATGTTACTTTTTCAACTAAGATCTGCCCACACAAGTCTATAGGCAGCAGCTACAGAACAAAAAAATGGAGTATGACAAAGGCCACCCAAGAAATCCAAACTACCTGATTCTTATAACAACATCTGCAGACTGTAAATTATGGTAGTAGTATGCAAACAGATCCCTCATCAGTTTCAACTAAAGTGATAGATCTGTCCATATATATATATATATATATATATATATATATATATATATATATATATATATATAAACTTATAACAACTATCCCTATCTCCTGACTCCTGCCATTTTTCCATCTGCTTTTTACTTCTAACTTTTTTCTTGGTATCTTTCCTTAATCAGTTGGAATGGCATGTTGAAACATCTCTGACAAAAACTCAGGTGTTTGTCATCCCCCAGCGCTCTTTGTTCAGCTGCTGCATAATTTCATCATTTTTTAAAACAGACTCAATTTATCAAAAGCAATTTAAACTAGCAAGTTACCTGTAGCAACCCCTGTAATTTTATTTGTATTTTTTTTAAGGGCTGGAATCTGATTACTTACTTGTTGGAACACACTTTCCATTTAGATCTGAGTCTGTCATGATATAGAAAAGTATAGGCAATATCCAGTAAAGAAAAACTCAGTGGAAAATAGGAGGATGAAGTTACTAAGACTGAATATAATTGTGTAACTTATGAACCCGCCAACTGCAAAAATACAAAACACAATGGGTTTTCACTTTTCTTTTAATTTGTCAACATCATCATAGTCATCATGTCATTGATATTTTTGGTTTTCAAATGTTTTATCTCAAATAGGCAAACATCCTATACCTGATCAGTAGCATGTTTTAAACCAGTGTAGTGGTGCACAATAGAAACTGTAAGCCCATCATGAATTTTCATGCACTCATTGCATGTTGTACTTGCTCTATTTTTCTACTCAGTGCATGTCCCCTCTCAGGGGATAGCAGGCAGTCTGTAGTATGGTTAATCCATAACCTGGATTGATTCTCCAGTAGAAGAACAGTGACTTTTGCTTCTATATAAAGTTTATGTATAGAAAAGTCTTAGCAGCAGCGGTAAGGTATGCAAGCATATCTGAACGGTCGGCCCACCTAAAAGTGGTATTCTAGATGCAGGTGGTGCCGGGTAAGCTGAATTAGCTCCTGGTTCTTTTTGTTGTCTTTAAGGGGTAAATTCACATTTTCCAGAAAATAGCCTATGCAGTCAAGGGGCCCAGGTAGATGTTAAAAACTGCAACTTCGTGCTCATTCATTCTTTTTTTGTCATACATGTAGACCATTTAGGCCTCCTTGGAAGTCTGGCCAAAAAATCTTCCATTTAGCAATCCCTACATCCTGCCTTGTTGCTAGGATGTGAGAAACCATAGGACTTCTGCCCACAGCTTTGCAGGAGCAAAAACCAACCATTTTCCTGTCCTAGCAACAAGGTAAGACATGGAGCTTGCTAACTGGCTTCCAAGGGGGTTACAAATGGCCTACAGGTATGGCAATAAAATCAATAAACATTTTACAAAGCTGCACAGTTTTTAACATCGACTGAGGCCCATTGACTGCATAAGCTATTTTTTGGAAAATGTGAACCTAGCCCTTAAATACTCCAACAGCAAACTCCCCCTGGCATAGGACTTTACTCTTTTCCTGCCCAACTGTGAGTTTTGGGTGTTCCCACCCATCTCTTGTACGTCTCTATAATATAAAATACATACAAAACCCAGCAGAGAACGGAAACCTATTAAAACTGGCACAGCAGGTGTACAGAATGTCAAGCCCAGATCTCACCAGTGAAGCCACCAAGAGTTATAAGAAACTGTCATGTTTTTAATTTACCCAGTATCTACAAAAATCTCAAATATCACTTTACGTAAGTGATTCTTTAATAAATGACAGTAACATCAATGCAAAGGCAGCTCAAGAGATGCCAGTCATAGTAATATGAAATATATACAAAATCCAGTTGAGAAGGAAAACCCCTCAGAACTTGCAAAGCAGGTGTGCAGACCCAGGAACTGAAGCCCATATCTCACAAGTAGAACCTCAAGAGATATAAGAAATTATCAATGTTTAACTCCCCCACATATACAAAAAAATGAAATATTAGTTTGAGTGGGTGATTCTTTAATAAATTATACTAACATTAATGAAAGGGAAGTCCAAGGGTTGTCAACCATGGCTTCTGACTAAAGGAATGTGTCTCTTTCCCTACTGCAAGTTTAGACATTCCTACATTATGTCACAACATGCCTAAACCTGCAGTATTTGCTTTTCAACTCAGCTTGAATTCTCTGGCAGGATTAGCCTGTTCGCCTTGGATAAGTGTTATAGAGGGTCAGGTCTAAACTAAATGCAGAACATCCTGCAACATTGAAACACGTGAAACCAAATATAATTATGTGTAGAATAAAAGATGTAATACTGTTGTACTAGACTCCAAAGTCATTATGTCAAATGCAGTGTATTCTGACACATTTCAAATACAAACTACGCAGCTTAAGTAATGAGGATGTTGGAGTAACATCTTTTTTTAATTGTTAGCTGGATCTCCATCCATGGGGACGTGTCCGAGATCTTCTTAAGAAGACTAAAAAGAATCAGAATAAATTAGGATTATCCTCAGCATCATTGAAGAGATCCTGTCCTCAGCTCTACAGGTAACCTGAAATATTACCGCCGTCATTTCAAAATGATGACCTCTTGTCCACATTTCCATATCTGCACTGCCCTTTTCTACCATCATGACTTTTTGTTATTGCACTCCCTGCCTGAGCATTTTGCTTAAGGACTGGAATATTATGCTGGCACCTCTAACTGTCCTATGAAGCTTAAGTTCCGCTTAAAGCAAACCTGCAGCCAGTAAGATAACTCAACGACCAATTCACAGTTAGGTATCTATGTAATTATACATTAGATAAAAAACAGCATATATCACACTTCAGTAATCGGGCCCTGGTGCTACCATATTGGATTTGGGGAGTTCCCAAAGAGTATGAGCTGAATCAGATAACAACATATCAGGAAAACAATTTACCTAAAGTTAGAGGTGCTGATTCTTTGAAGGACAGTATGGGTTTTCACAAGTGAAGCATTGTTTGAAAGCTATTTTCATGTGCGTAGCAGAAATTAAGCTATTTTCTTATCAGTACTTGGCCATTAAGGTTCCAGATCAGCTGTTGATATTTGAAAGAAGGCTTGTGCTATCTTCTGTATTTTTCATGTATTTTACTATAAAGGGAGGAAGGGAGGAGCAGTTCCTTTGTTTATTGACATTATCACTTAATCATCACAGTACGCAATTCATTTAGTAGATTTTTTGTTGTGATATTTTTCTCATACATTATTGAACAATTGAAGCTATCCTTAGAAATGAGATGTTTGTTTTCTCCTGCTGGATTGGGTGAATATCTTGAGCTGGAGGGAGAACCCCAACACCTCTAGAAGAAGGAGAAAGAGTTAATTAGGCACGTTTACATGAAATAAGCAGCAGCTATCCATGTCAGATGGCACTGCTCGTTTCCTACCCTCTACATTGACATAAACACAAACTTTTTGTACAAGTTCACTCTTTATGTTTGTAGACCTGCCAGGCAATGATGGTGTCTGAGGGTAGTCAAATTGTATATGCAGCCTATAAGGAGCTTTAGAGTAAGCACTTTTATCATATCATCCAAGTATATCTAAACTCATATACCCCATTCAGCCAGTTGACCTTCGAAGGCTTTTGCTCTCACTTAAAAGAAAACTAGTCACCTGTTCCACTAAAGAATAAATGACCCATTGTGTGACTCTATGACATGGCAGTCAACTCCATTACAGTTTTGCATAGAGAATGTAAAACACAAAGAAAACTTTTTTTTTCATTTTGGATAGAATAAGGGAGGGTTATAACCGATGTCAGATTTTTTTTTTTCACCATCTCTGTCCCATTGCGGAGATTTCCCTTCACTTCCTGTCCCATAGCCAAACAGGAAGTGAGAGGATATCTCTGCAAATTAAAGGAATTTGTTGGGGACCCCCAGCTCACCAAAACTAGTGTCCCCATTGGAAGATTTCCCATCTATTACTTTTCTGGGGACAACCCCAAAATTGGGGTTTTCTTTTTAATTTCACGTTCATGGTAAACAGGACAAATAGAGAGGGTGAATCTCCTTAACGGGGGCACAGACAGCAATGAAAATGGACAGGAGCTCTAATCCCTCTCTACTCTGTCCAAAACTAAAAAAAAAGTTTTGCCTTTAGTTATACTTTAAGTTAAAGATTGATATTTTGTCACTTTTTGCCAACCATTTTTTTAGGATGAAAGAAACGTCCAATTCACATTCCTTTTTTTTTTAAATAGGACTTATTGCTTTAAAAAATTAAAATGTGCATTCTTACTAACCAGAGAATTTCTTAAACACCATCCACAATTTATTTTACCTAAAGTTTGAAGGGTGTGATGTTATATTCCAAACATCATTTAACGGACATAAATAGCGAAGTATAAATGACATTTTGTACATTGTGAGTGAGGAAATAGTTTATATTTCTCCAAACACATCTATAATGTCACATTTACAGCTAGAAGAAACATCTGAATTTCCTTCCATTGTTCCGTGTTAAAGAAATCCCAGACAGAAGCATGTCCAGTGCATTTCCTTATGTTTTTGTTTAAACATGCCTTTTTAAGACCTTAACTGTTCTTTTGACCCCACTTAGTTAACTCACACTTGGCAGAAAAAGACTTTTATAACTCTGCCTCATAATATTTTATTGCTTTACCTTCAGCTAAGGAAAACTGTTTCCTTACTGGCAAGGTTATCAAAGAAATATGGTGTATTGATTTAATTATCGTATCTGTCTTGGACGGAAGCTTATTCAGGCAATAGTTACTAGAATCCAACTTAAACCTGAACTCTAGGCCAATATTAAAGAAAAAAAAATAATGTAGCTCTGTGAATATTAATTCTTTATTAAATATATTTTTAATGCAAGCACTGTAGATACTTTGACTTTCACCTTGCAGTCTTTTACACAGCAGGGCTCAGATAGGGAGAAGCAGCACAAAAAGCCAGTCAGTTGTTGTACAGTGCTCGTGTTCTAACAAGGACCATGCTGATAGGAGACTAGCAGAGTGGCAAAGAAATGAGCTCTTTAGTGTGCTGCTTCTGCTTTAACTGTCCAGCCAGGGAAGGGATAAAATAAGTAAGTGTTCCTTAAAGCTGAGGTTTAGTTAAAAATAATTTTTAGCCCTACAGCTTTAGTGACCTAACTTACCTATAATTAAGTATGTCCTATGTCATGCAAGCAGTTGGATCCAGGAGAAATCTTCATTGCAGGGATGCCGGTCCTCTTCCTTTAAATTTCCAGCACTGTAATGGTCAGTAGCTTTGTGTCTCCAGGCTGATTTCAATAGCAAAAGCTCCCGACAGGGACCTGCTACCTCTCCCCCTACTCCATTGTGTAAAGTTCTTTTCATTGCTTTCGAGTCAGCTGAATGACTGAACTCTCTTCTTCCATTGAGAGATTGTGTTACAAGCAATGAAATAACTTTTGTCAATGGGGAGGGGGCGGGTCCCCGTCGGGAGCTTTATCACTTGAATTCAGCCCACAGATCCAAAGGTATTAACCCTCAAAGTGCTGGAAGTTCAAAGTCAGGAGGGGAACCGGCATCCCCACAGTGAGGACTTCTCTGGGATCTAGCTGACTACACAACGTGGCACATACCTAATTGCAAGGAAGTTAGGTCACTAAAACTGTAGGATTAAAAATCATTTTAGTAAAACTTCAGCTTTAACTGCGGCAGATTAAAATCAGGTCTGTGCAGTGCCCTGTGCTTTATGCTATGTAAATCTCAGGACCAAAAAGACAGGAATACAAATCCTTTGCCAGGTAAACACTCTGCTGATATGTATTTAATCTATTTATTTAGTTAAGAAATGGTGGGTTATAGGGTAATTAGTTGATACTTCATCCAGATAAAACTTGTGAAAATTTAGAAGAACATATTGGAGGACTGTAATGGTATCAGAAAGGATAGCAGCATTTAGAAGTAAATATAAAATCTGACATTTTATTACAATCAATTAAAAAACATGTATAACAATACTCTTAAAACGTAGAGCTATTGAGCTCAAATATTGGTGAGTACAATAGGCCAGACAGTACTGGGTATTCCTTATTGTTATGTCATAAGGTTGACGCGTTTCGCAAAAAAGTTGCTTCTTCAGGACGTTTATAGATTGACATATACAGATGGCCCGTTCAAAGAAAAGATATATAATTACTATTAAATCGATTTGGCAGTGCATTTGTTAAACAACCACACCCAACCACCCGCAACCTCCAGGGTTAAAAAAAAAGAGGAGAAGGAGGGACCGCTTACATCCTTCCAATACCCAAAAGGGAAAAGGCAGAGAGGCAGACCATCCAATCCAAAGGTGCCACTTATTATGCAGTAACGATTAATCACATACAGTAACTTTAAATCTCAGAATCTGGTAATGAAAAAGAAAGAAAAGACTGGTAGGAACGTTAATTTGGTAAGTATACTGTGTATCAATGAGATTCATTTATAGGGAGACTTACTTAGTGGATCCCATAAGGAAGGAAGAAATCCCTAGGGGGAAGCCAGTGCATCAGTGCTATACTATATTCCATGGCCTGCATTCTAAACAATATAATAATCAGACATTCACTCTGCCACAATCCCCTTTGTATCCAAACAGACCCACTAGCCATACAATAAGGCAAACAGATAATAGCATACCTGAGTCATCATTCATAGTAGCTTACTAAGTGACATAGTACTCCCATGTACAAAATATTATAGCGACAGGATGTGCATCATCTGGGAATAATAAAATATAGATTTATCTAATATCAGCTTTATCCCCACTATAGGAGAAATCCTCGTTACTATGTATGTTAAAGTATAGCAATATGCCTACCAGTGTGTCAGGATTTCTTTTTTTTTCAGTTTCGGTATATCTAGATATGTTCCTGACTTATAAAGACTTATGCATTTTCTTTCCTAGGAAATTTTTATGATCATGTATGCAATTCTACTTCTGTGTTTTCTTTCATGAGAACTTATATTAATACTGATCCTACAGTCTCACTATACCACTACAGTGCTATAATCCCGTTATATCCTTGCTTCCATAGGCCAGATATTGTGCAAAATGACATTAAAAGAAGAGACAGGAATTCAATGATCGCCCTTGGACAGAATATCAACAGAGAAAATGCGTGGGCCAGTTTGTATGCCTTAAACAGGTAAACCTTTTTTCTGTTATAGTGGTGGGTAATGTTGCTAGGTGCAAGGGTGTTGCAGGAAATAAATTAGGTAAAAGACAGTCGTGCAAAGCACAAAGGTCATGGGATGCAATATTACATTGGTGGGAAAAGATCATTTATATAAAAATTTCTTAAACTGTAAGTTTACATTGAAATGAAAAATTGTCCTTCACGCCCAATACCTGGGAAGTAATATATCTACCCCCTGCACAGGTACACTACCAGGCTGGCTGTTCACATACTATAATTTCAGCTTTCTGGGCACCATTTACACTTGTCTACCTACTCCAAAGTTCACAAATACAAACTATGCATCCCAGCGGGCTGAATTAAAAATATTTGAGAGATCACTGTACTAACTAGAGTGTTAGTGCAGCGATCTCCCCCACTGAGCTATTGTGTTCTGACAGGGGGTCTGATCTCCCCCCACTGATCAGTGCTCACAGCCATTGGTTGCAATCGCTGATTGGATGCTGGTTTTCCAGCTTGCTTGTTTGGTAAAAGCCAGCTTCTGTTGGACAAGCTGCTGTACACACGGGCTGGATGTCGGGCAGTTTTTGTTGGCAACATTCGGCCTATTTGTGCCAGCCTTTAGAGTCACATGAAGCCCTTTGGTACTGCAGCAGCCTGCAGTGGAAACATTGATTTGTAAAGGAATAATATCAGTGATCTTTTCTAGACTCATATACAGTCAGGTCCATAAATATTGGGACATCAACACAATTCTAATCTTTATGGCTCTATACACCACCACAATGGATTTGAAATGAAATGAACAAGATGTGCTTTAACTGCAGGCTTTCAGCTTTAATTTGAGGGTATTTACATCCAAATCATGTGAACAGTGTAGGAATTACAACAGTTTGTATATGTGCCTCCCACTTTTTAAGGGACCAAAAGTAATGGGACAATTGGCTGCTCAGCTGTTCCATGGCCAGGTGTGTGTTATTCCCTCATTATCCCATTTCAAGTGTGCTATTTGCATTTGGAATCTGTTGCTGTCCACTCTTAACATGAGATCCAAAGAGCTGTCACTATCAGTGAAGCAAGCCATCATTAGGCTGAAAAAAACAAAACAAACCCATCAGAGAGATAGCAAAAACATTAGGTGTGGCCAAATCAACTGTTTGGAACATCCTTAAAAAGAAATAATGCACTGGTGAGCTCAGCAACACCAAAAGACCCGGAAGACCATGGAAAACAACTGTGGTGGATGACCGAAGAATTCTTTCCCTGGTGAAGAAAACACCCTTCACAACAGTTGGCCAGATCAAGAACACTCTCCAGGAGGTAGGTGTATGTGTGTCAAAGTCAACGATCAAGAGAAGACTTCACCAGAGTGAATACAGAGGGTTTACCACAAGATGTAAACCATTGGTGAGCCTCAAAAACAGGAAGGCCAGATTAGAGTTTGCCATGATGATGTGACTGCTGACAAAAGCAGCAGGATGAATTCTGAAGTGTTTTGGGCAATATTATCTGCTCATATTCAGCCAAATGCTTCAGAACTCATTGTACGGCGCTTCACAGTGCAGATGGACAATGACCCGAAGCATACTGCGAAAGCAACCTAAGAGTTTTTTAAGGAAAGGAAGTGGAATGTTATGCAATGGCCAAGTCAATCACCTGACCTGAATCCGATTGAGCATGCATTTCACTTGCTGAAGACAAAACTGAAGGGAAAATGCCCCAAGAACAAGCAGGAACTGAAGACAGTTGCAGTAGAGGCCTGGCAGAGCATCACCAGGGATGAAACCCAGCGTCTGGTGATGTCTATGCGTTCCAGACTTCAGGCTGTAATTGACTGCAAAGGATTTGCAACCAAGTATTAAAAAGTTTGATTTATGATTGTTAATCTGTCCCATTACTTTTGGTCCCTTAAAAAGTGGGAGGCACATATACAAACTGTTGTAATTCCTACACCGTTCAAATGATTTGAATGTAAATACCCTCAAATTAAAGCTGAAAGTCTGCAGTTAAAGCACATTTTGTTAGTTTCATTTCAAATCCATTGTGGTGGTGTATAGAGCCAAAAAAGATGAGAATTGTGTCAATGTCCCAATATTTATGGACCTGACTGTACCACATCTCCAGTCTCTCATTGTCTTCTGTAGCATGTCTCCAGTCTCCAACCACACCTGTAGCATACCCACATGTCCAATGTCTCTGACCATCATCTCCTCTAGTATGCCAGCAGCCTCTGACAGCACTTAATCTATTACATTATACTGTGATGGGGAACCTCTATTATTTATTATGATACAAAGGTGTGTAATAGGGTTGATATCCCTGGAGGTGTCTGTAACATGGAACATGATTTGGCATTGCTGGAAGATTGGTCAAAGCAGTGGAGACTGCAGTTCAATATTTCTAAATGTAAAATAATGCATCTAGGGAAAAATAATCCCCTTAGCCAGCACTACAGAAGAAAAAGAATTGGGGGTGTTTATTTCAGATGATTGCAAAATGAGCAGTGTGACCATGCAGTGGGAAAAGCAAATAGAATTCTGGGATGTATCAGTAGAGGGATCACCAGCAGGAGGAAGGAGGTTCTGATTCCTCTATATAGATCCTTAGAGAGACCTCACTTAGAATATTGTGTCCAGTTCTGGAGACCTCACTTACAAAAAGATATTGATAAGATAGAACGAGTTCAGAGACGGGTACTAAAAATGGTGAAAGGTCTGGGGGATAAAACATATCAAGAGCGACTTCAGGAACTTAATATGTACAGTCTGGAGGAAAGAAGGGAAAGGGGAGACATGATTGAAACCTTTAAATACATCAAGGGGGTGAATGAGGTTCAGGAGGGCAGTCTTTTCAATATCAAACCAAAATCAAGAACACGGGGACATGACCTCAAACTAACTGTAGGGAAGTTCAAAACTAATCTTAGAAAGTATTATTTCACTGAAAGGGTGGTTGATGATTGGAATAAATTACCAACAGAGGTTGTGAGACAGTCAACAGTAAATGGCTTCAAACATGCTTGGGATAAACATAAATCTATAGTCAGACAACAAGGTTAATGTAAAAAAAATAAAAATTAAAAAAAATAAATAAAAAAGAGGCAGACTCGATGGACTACTCAGTCTTTTTCTGCCGTCACTTTTCTATGTTTCTATATTATTATTTCAGGTACTTATATAGCGCTGTCAATTTATGCAGCGCTTTACATATATATATTGTACATTCACATCAGTCCCTACCCTCAGGGAGCTTACAATCTAAGGTTCTTATCTCACATTCATACATATAACTCTACATTGTAAATTGACAACCGCTGTGCTTCAGAAATCTCAACATAGACCAAAACCACTATTTATATAAACTGCAATTAAACTTTTTGAGGGAATTGGTAGATCGCATATTTTTAATAGGTTTTATTTACAATGTGAAAAATTGTATGTGTGTTTGATATATTGTTTTTTTTCTATCTTAGAAAAGATGATGATATGTGAAGATTCAGTTGGTACACAAAAAGAAAAAGGATGAAATAAAAGAGAGAGAAAGAATGTACAGGAAGGTTTGATTGGATTATGTGGGTCTGTAGAATGTATGTAATGGGGTTAGAGATGAGAGAAAACTTTATTGTAAAACGATACTGACCTGTTGAAATAATTATATTCTTACACTACATCAAACTTGCTATCTGTGTGCTCCTATGAAAGTCTTATTATTTATTACCCATAGCCCCTATTTTAAAACACAAAAATCACATCAATGGAATATTGTCAAAAATAAGGTATCATTTAAAGAATAGTTACAGCTAACAAAACTTGTAATTTGGCTTTGGAAATTGCACATTTTTTAAATTACTTCATGAATAGTTCTTAGAAATCAGATCCACACTGTAGTGTCAGCAGCTGTCAGGCAGCTCACAGCCTGATTCAGTTAGAACACGGGAGTCATAACTTCATTCCTTCAGCATTCTACTGGCGTAAAAGAACCAAAGAGTGGAGCCCTGTGTTCTTCTAGAACAGCCTTTCTCAACCTTTTCAACACTGAGGAACCCTTGAAATAATTCTCCGGTCTCGGGGAACCCCTGCTAAAAAATAAAAATCTACAACTCATGATACATTATTGTGATGGTCAATGGGAAGAATGCTCCCTACGCTTGTGGTCATTGGGAAGAATTACCCCCTTACAGATAGCTAAAAAGATCAATGGTGTAATTGGGAATTTAATTGAGAGGTAGAAATTGACCATTGCTCAAGGAACCCCTAGCAACCTCTGAAGGAACCCTAGGGTTCCATGGAACCCAGGTTGAGAAACCCTGTTCTAGAATCAAGAATATATATTGTTAGGCACTGTCTAAGGTAATGAAAAAGATAGGGGTGTGGTTTAACAAATATTTACTGTATATTTTTATTCGTTTATTATTGGATAATTACTGAGAGACATATCGAGAGTCATTAAAGACCATTTCATCAAAAGGGGACCAAAGCGTTTGCAATTGTCATGCATAGCTATACAACTATTTTATAGCACAGGATGCACTTTCACTGTATTAAATATATGTACATACCTGTAGCAATATTCTACCATTCTGAATTCTTTTAAATTTAAAAGCACTGGCTTTGGTGACATAGTACTCAAAAATACAGTACTTTAATATAAAATCTAAGCAAAAAAAATTAAACTGTATATTATGCATGCAGCACTTAAAAAAATAATATTATAAATGAAAAAACACATTTAAAAATAAACAGATGTAAAATAATATATGTACAAGAAAATTACAATTCTTTTTGGTCATTGTACCATTACTGTTTAATTATAGTGCATATTGTATAGTGCATCATGCTAAATTGATTTTTTTCAATATTTGCATTTAGTCATTATCCAGTTTCCCAACAGTTAAAAATCTGAAGAGTTAGGTCATATACTTAGTCTGCCACAACCCAGCCTAAAAAACTCTCTCTCTCTCTCTCTATATATATATATATATATATATATATATATATTATATGAAAACCTATCTTGTCAAGCCCTGGCCCTCTCAGGGTGTGCAATTTCTGACAGTTTCACCAGATAAGGTCATGCTGATTGGATGGCTCAATGCAACATCTGGGCGAGGATCAGGCTATATAAGACTTCCTGATGGATGGGGAATCACAAGCACTTATGACCACCAGAGAAACTCATTGAGGTTGATTTACTAAAGGAGTACAGTATGAATCTTTACTTTTCAAAGTGAATTTTCGCTTAGCTCCGTGAATGAAGTAAAGCTGTACTAATATCTATTGTCCAATCGTGTGGAAGCAAGAATCATTTTTTTCCTTGCAGGTGATTAGCCATTTTTTGCAAAGTGAATTCACTTTGCAAACTGGAAATCTCTTTTACAAGGAATTTAGAAAAATGAGTTTCCCATTAATAAGAGTCCTTAACCAGATCTGGTTCCAGTATAATCATTCTCAGCTTGTTTAGTAAATCGCTCTCACTGACTCATATGGTGAGTTCCCCTGGTTGGGCCCATACTCAATAGTATAGCACTGCTCATATTTACAATTTTCCATTCAGCTTCAGAATTGCATTTAGTTTCCTAATATTTTATTTTCAAAATAATTCAGTCATTTGATTTATCCATTTCAGTCTCCAAACGAGCTGTAGCGTAATGCTTGGGTAAACAATGTCTTGCATGAGGTGAAAAGAAACCAACATTGCCCGTTGCACCCTTTTATGTTTTTGCATCATCTTTTATGTGCACAGTTTAACTAAACTTCCCACAACTATGGTTTGCATTTTTTGTTATACTGTACATAGCACTTTGATTTATAGAAAAAAAAGTTTTAAACTGTACATTAATAAAGTAATGTTTAAGATGTAAATAGCTGAACCTTATGCCAAGGAACTGTATGAAGATGTATAGAATGAATATCAATAAATAGGTTGCAGTTGAGTTAATACACATATAAAGAATTCACTCATTGCTACTCCTAACACAAAAAAACAACCTTTTTAGTGTCACCTTTGCTGTAAAAACCACCGGTATTAAAATAATTGCTGGTAATAGTAACGTTCACAAAGAGCAGGAAAGTTAGTAATAATAGTGAATATATTCTTTGAAAAAAAGTCATCATTTGTCCATAATTGAATATTCAGTCATATGATCCTGTTAGTCTCCATGTGTGAGAATGTTGTCCCTGCCTCTCTCGTATGCTCAAGTATGGGCTTCAGGGATCTATGGATGCCATTTTTTTCTGCTCAGTCTGGTTTCTTCTGTTAACTACGCACTCAGTAGTTAATAAAGCCACCCAGAGACAGCAATACATACTGTATAAGCACATTATACAGTATAAGCAGTTGTACATTTTTGTTGAACTGGACAGTGTGCACAGTTAGTGACTAAAATCAGTAGCTTGTTCAAAAACCATTACCTTTTATATGATATGCCACATGAAGAATATGTATTATAGTTGAAGGAAGGTTAAATGTTTAGACTTTTTGCAAGTTAATCCATCCAAACATGTAGAAAAACTTTTGAAAGATCAAAAGCAAAAAAAAAAAAACAGGCCAATGACGATATTGGAAGGTCAGATATGCGGGCATAATCTGATCGCCTGACAATTTATTGGTTTAATTTTTTTTCTCAGACAGTACATAAACATGCATGCCGGGATCACCCCGTGCTTGCATGCCTTTGTCTAGAGAGGCTATTGGGGAAGCATGTAAAGTCTGTGGTGCTATCTTTCATCAGGACTGGTCATAGATTATCTGATGTCTATGACCAATGTTAAACTCAGGCCCATATACGTAATGCCATCAATTAAACATGGGCTCCTTCTAGGATAAATTAAGAGAGGGAAACCTATATAAATGCCTTTAGAGTAAGTACTTACATTTAGGCTGTTTAAAAACGTATCTATATAATCCTGCCTTCCTGCGATGGAAATCCTGCACTGGAGTAACATTCTGGGATGAACTGGAAATGTATTTTACTTGTAAAGTGTAAATAACATATTGCAACTTTTTTTTTTTGCTGCAAATCTTGTCAGTTTTGTAAGACTGAAAGGATTGTTTACCCTGATTATTCTGTGAATAGTGTATCTTTGCTGGTTCAAAAACTGTTCAAAATACCTTTGTTACATACTCAGATTCCATATGTATAATTTTTATAAAATTACTCATAATCTGTTTATACATGTATTCAAATATTATGCAACTTGTATATTTATAAAAGTATCATCTTTATATTTTTACAAAATGTAAAAATGTAAAATGCTCAATAAACATCTACAAATAAATAATAAGCTGTGATACATTTTTGTTATACTTTGTATGTTGTGGAGTTGTCCCTAAGGGCCGGTTCACACAGGGGCGATCCAACTTCAGGCGCGACTTTGCTAGGCGATTTGTACGCAACTTCAAGGCGACTTCAGCGCGACTTTGGGCGGCTTACAACGCGACTTAAATCAACCTCCGTGCCAAGAGACTTTGCCTGTAGCCAATCAGAGAAGGGAGGAAGGGGTTGCCTGGGTAATTAGTGGGGAGTATTTTGGTAAATTCTTTTCTTTTTCCTGAAGTTGCTTTAATATAGATGGGGATCCGACTTGGAGGCGACTTCCATTGAATTCTATGGGCACAAGTCCGAGAGAAGTCGCCTTGAAGTAGTACAGGAACCTTTTTTGAAGTTGGAGTGACTTCAGTAGTGTACATTAAGACGACTCTCATTCATTTCAATTGGATTTCTGATGTCAAGCGATTTGGGGCGACTAAAGTCGGAGCGCAAGTCGTCTATTTGTGAACTGGCCCTAAATGAATATATGACTTGAGAAGTTTGACATTCACTGGTGAGTGTACAAGCCTGTTTACTATATTTCTTTAATTAGGGAAGTATTTTTCTGTTTTTACTAAAGCTTTAGGTTGCACTTAATATTGCATTTCCAGTGTGAACCAACCTGTAAAGGCAGGCGTCAAGTGAAAGCAATCAGTGAGCTGCTAATGCTATCAACTAATTACTGCAATTTTGCTACTCCATTTACCTAATTTGAGCTTTGTGTAATCCTCTGCAGTAAGATTTCAGAGAGCTTCTCACTGGCTTAAGGCACCATTCACACGTGTGCAACTTGTCATGCAACTCCCGCCCACTGTGCAGCATAGCATAGAGTGAACGCTCAGAGAGGGAGCTCCTCTGTCACTGTCATATTGTCTTTATAGCACTTAATCACACTGATACTGGCAGGTTTGTGGTATGGAGGACTGTGAGGAGAAGTGACCCAGGCAGCAATCATGCCCACTAAGAGATCGGGGAGGGCAGCAGAGGACCTGTGACCCCAGAGAGCAGCTAAATGATGGCAGATCTCCTCCTCTCATGGTGGCTACAGTTTCTGCAGATGCCCCAAGGCGGTCTCTTCATCCAGCACATCAGAGCCTTCACACCGCTTGCTACAGTGGGCAGATCCCAGAATCTCATACTCCCTGTCTGATTCACCCACTGTGCAGCATGGATTGACATGCCAGGAGTGTCTTATCCATTCCAAACATGCCCACAGTCCTGCCCACAGTGCCACCTATTCAGACTCCATATCCAAGGGCATGATGGGATTTGTAGTCTTAAAGAGCCATAACAAGCATTAACAGGAAGTGATGTCACTGCATCAAATATCCCTCCTACAAGAGCTCGGGACCAGAGAAAAATTCTCTGCAAAGAGATGATGTCACAGCTTTTTTTTAAAACTGAGTTTTATGCATAGTGTGCATTTGAATTTAAAATCACAATAGCAGGGTTGCTAATCTACTGCTATTCTGCAGTTTTATCATCATCCTGGAGTTCTTTAATAACAGGGAAGTAGGAGTATACTTCCTAAAGCTTGTGCTATGCCCTCTCTTTCTGCTTCCTGCATTGACAATCACATTCTAACTACCAAAGATAGTTTGAGTCTTAAGACTGAAGATAGTTTGATGGCTGTGAGAAGATTATTAGTCTTATTTTCTTACACCAGGCTTTCTGTAAAATAGAGCCTGCATTATTAGTGTTCCAACATCACAAGCAGGCATGTTCCAGGATCACCATATTAACAGCAAAAGATGTTGGCATAAACTGAGATAGCAGTACCTGCATGAAATATATAAGCTCTGAGCAGTGTGATATATTCGGGGGACTCTGGATCACTAGGCAGCCATGTTGGTAAAAGCAAATAGTCTTTATTTTTCAAAGGGTAAAAAAAAAAACAGCTTACTTTCAGCATGAAAACAAACAAAGTAGTCCATAAATCTCAGGTACAAAGCAAAACTTTAGCTCACCACCAGCAGAACCTTGTCCCATAATAGGGTTTAAAGTGCCCACCTTCTCCAGGGGTCCAAAGAAAAGGTCACCATAGCTCAGCAGTATCTCGGTAACATAAACAGCACATAGCTCCTTTTCACAAGTGTGTCCTGCTCCACACCACACCTTATGGACACCTGCTGACTGTGACCTGTCCTTTTCAGTCCTCTCTTGCAGGTGTGTTAACCCCTGCAGGACCACAGTACCTATAGCCAGGTTTGGACGCCATTCCCACCTAAAAATCTCCCCAATCCTTCAGATTCCTGGTCCCATATCAGAATTTAATAATCCTGAGAAAACTGGAAATCAGATTTCCCCTTTCTAATGGATGACCCTGGAATCCCTCATCCTGCATGAGTGAGAGTCCTTGAGTACTTGAACTGCTCTTGTTGTCCTCCTTAAAGGGACCACAACCCAAATAATGGGGACACATACTTCGCATCTAGGACCCATCCCTGGTGTCCTGTACAGCAGGTAGACATACTGTAGTTATAGTTAATCTGGTTGAAAAAAAACACAAGTCCATCCAGTTCACCTAACAGAGAAAAATAAAATATAAAACCTCCTTATACACTATCCAATACCCACAGGTGATCCAGAGGAAGGCAAAAAAAAAAAACCCAACAATTAGGCTTAATCCAATTTGCTCCAGCAGGGAAAAAAATAATCCTTCCTGATCCCCCAACGAGGCAACTGAATATTCCCTGGATCAACTTCACCTATAAATATTAGTATCCTGCTATATTATGCGCATTTAGTAAAGAATCCAGGCCTTTCTTAAAACAATCTACTGAGCTGGCCAGAAGCAGCTCTTGAGAGAGTCTATTGCACATTTTCACAGCTCTTACTGTAAAGAAGCCTTTCCGTATTTGGAGATTAAATTTATTTTCCCCAGATGTAAAGAGTGCCCCCTTGTCCTCTATGATGACCTTTAAATAAATAACACCAAGTTCACTATATGGACCACTTATGTATTTATACATGTTGATTATATCCCCCTTAATCTCCTCTTCCAAGAAGTAATAACCTCAGTTCAGCTAATCTTTCCTAAGAGCTGAGCTCCTCCATGCCTCTTATCAGTTTGGTTGCTCCTATCCTTTTTGAGAACTGGTGCCCAAAACTGAACTGCATATTCCAGATGAGGTATTATTAATGGTTTGTACAGGGGCAAAATGATATCTCTCTCTGGAGTCCATACCTCTTTTAATACAAGAAAGGACTTTGCTTGCTTTGGAAACCACAGCTTGGCATTGCATGCTATTATTAAGCTTATGATCTACCAGAACACCCAGATCCTTCTCCACCATTGATTCCACCAGTTGCACTCCCCCTAGTATGTATGATGCATGCATATTTTTAGCCCCCAAGTGCATAACCACTTGACCTCCTGAAGTGAAAATGTCCAAATTGGGACCAAATATTTTGTGTGGCCACCATTATTTTCTAGCACTGCCTTTACCCTCTTGGGCATGGAGTTCACCAGAGCTTCATAGGTTGCCATTGGAGTCCTCTTCCACTCCTCCATGACGACATCACAGAGCTGGTGGATGTTAGAGACCTTGTGCTCCTCCACCTTCCATTTGAGGATGCCCCACAGAGACTCAATAGGGTTTAGATCTGGAAACATGCTTGGCCAGTCCATCACATTTACCCTCAGCTTCTTTAGCAAGGCAGTGGTCATCTTGGAGGTGTGTTTGGGGTCATTATCATGTTGGAATACTGCCCTGCGGCCCAGTATCCAAAGGGAGGGGATCATGCTCTGCTTCACTATGTCACAGTGCATGTTGGCAATCATGGTTCCCTCAAGGAACTGTAGCTCCCCAGTGCCGGCAGCACTTATGCAGCCCCAGACCATGACACTCCCACCACCATGCTTGACTGTAGGCAAGACATACTTGTCTTTGTACTCCTCAACTGGTTGCTGCCACACACGCTTGACACCATCTGAACCAAATAAGTTTATATTGGTCTCATCAGACCACAGGGCATGGTTCCAGTAATCCATGCCCTTTAGTCTGCTTGTCTTCAGCAAACTGTTTGCAGGCTTTCTTGTGCATCATCTTTAGAAGAGGCTTCCTTCTGGGAAGACAGCCACGCAGACCAATTTGATGCAGTGTACAGCGTATGGTCTGAGCACTGACAGGCTGACCCACCACTCCTTCAACCGCTGCAGCAATGTTGGTAGCACTTATACATCTATTTCCCAAAGACAACCTCTGGATATGACACTGAGCATGTGCACTCAACTTCTTTGGTCGACCATGGCGAGGCCTGTTCTAAATGGAACTTGTCCTGTTAAACCACTGTATAGTCTTGGCCACCGTGATGCAGTTCAGTTTCAGGCTCTTGGCAGTCTTCTTATAGCCTAGGTCATCTTTATGAAGAGCAAAAATTATTTTTTTCAGATCCTCAGAGAGTTCTTTGCCATGAGGTGCCATGTTGAACTTCCAGTGACCAGTATGAGAGAGTGAGAGCGATAACATCAAATTTAAAACACCTGCTCCCCATTCACAACTGAGACCTTGTAACACTAACGAGTCACATAACACTGGGAAGGGAAAATGGTTAATTGGGCCTAATTTGGACATTTTCACTTAGGGGTGTACTCACTTTTGTTCCCAGAGGTTTAGACATTAATGGCTGTGTGTTGAGTTATTTTGAGTGGAGAGCAAATTTACACTGTTATACAAGCTGTACACTCACTACTTTACATTGTAGCAAAGTGTCATTTCTTCAGTGCTGTCACATGAAAAGATATAAT
Organism: Glandirana rugosa; assembly: GCA_018402905.1. Lineage (NCBI taxonomy): Eukaryota > Metazoa > Chordata > Amphibia > Anura > Ranidae > Glandirana > Glandirana rugosa. The sequence goes on along the minus strand of BLSH010377340.1, from coordinate 345,111 downwards.
AAAATATTTACACAAATGTTAGGGGTGTACTCACTTTTGTGAGATACTGTAAATGAAAAAAGATGGAAAATTTTGAAAAAAAAAACATATTTTTTACTTTCTGCCATAAAACATCAAATAAAACAAAATAAAAAAAATCAAATTTCTTTATGAATTTAGTCCAAAATGTATTCTGATACATGTCTTTGGTAAAAAAAAATCCCAATAAGTTTTTAATATTTGGTTTGGGCTAGTATAGATACTGGCATTTTTTTTAAACTAGTAATGGTGGCGATCAGCGACTTATAGTGGGACTGTGATAGTGTGGTGGGCAATCTGACACTAGCTGATGCTGGCTGGGGGGTACACTAACTAACTAACTCACATTAACATCAATAATAACATTAATATGGTGATCAGTGCTAATTCTATACACTGTCACTGTATTAATGACACTGGCTGGGAAGGTGTTAACATCTAGGGGCGGTCAAGGGGTTAAATGTGTGCCTAACAACGTTTACTGTTTGTGTTATACGCTGCTTTTACTAAGCGATCTTGATGATTTTTCCCCTGTTTGTAGGGAATAAAAAAAAAAAAAAAGCAAGATCACCTGTCAGTGTTTGGAGCTCTGTGTTGTTTATGGAGCTCCCTTCCATGAATGACAGAGCTGATCATTTGCCACATAGTTGCCCAATTAGACAGTGCCTTGAGGTCTGCTTGTATGTTGGAGACATCCTGCAAAAACGTTATTCCACTGCATAGCTTGGTGTCATCTGCAAACACTGAAATGGTACTTTTAAGCCCAGACCCAATATCATTTATAAATATATTGAAAAGTGAGGGCCCCAACACTGAACCTTGGGGTACACCACTGATAACCTTAGACCATTCAGAATAAGAATCATTAACCACTACTCTCTGAATTCGGTCTTTTAGCCAGTTGAACCACTTAACCACCAAGGGCGTAATATGACGTCCTTGGGTTTAAGTGGTGATATCTGAATGGTGACTGCAGCTGCAGGCACCATTCAGGAACCGTTTTTTCTTCAGGCGATTCTGGTCTTAGCGGCGGATTCTCCGCGAGATCACTTTTATCAGCGGCGAGAGAGATGCCCCCCCCCCGCCGCTTTCCCGTCATCTCCGCCGCTTACCAGACCTGCCGGCAGCGACGGAGATGATCCGATCCTCCCCCCCCGTGTCCGTGAGCCGAGTGAGCGGACTCGGCAGGGCGGAAATGACGTCACACATCGCTTCCGCCCAACGGTCTTAAAGGGCCCATTTTTTTTTTTGAGATATTTTTTTTCAAATTTTTTTTTTTTTTTCATTTTACTGTAAATATGAGATGTGAGGTCTTTTTGACCCCAGATCTCATATTTAAGAGGTCCTGGCATGCTTTTTTCTATTACAAGGAATGTTTACATTTCTTGTAATAGGAATAAAAGTGATCAATTTTTTTTTTTAAAAAAGAACAGTGTTAAAATGAAAAGTCAAATGCAAAATAAATAATTAAAAAAAAAAAATTTAAAGCGCTCTGTCCCGCCGAGCTTGCGCGCAGAAGCGAATGCATACGTAAGTCCCGCCCACATATGAAAGCGGTGTTCAAACCACACATGTGAGGTATCACCATGATCGTTAGAGGGAGAGCAATAATTCTTGCACTAGACCTCCTCTGTAACTGCTAACCTGTAGAATGTTTTAAACGTCGCCAATGGAGATTTTTAAGTTGCAAAGTTTGTCGCCATTCCGCGAGCGGACGCAATTTTGAAGCATGACATGTTGGGTATCATTTTACTCGGCATAACTTTATCTTTCACAATATGGAAAAAAAATTGGCCTAACTGTACAGTTTTCTTATTTTTTAACAAAAAAAACTGAATTTATTTAAAAAAAGCACGCTTGGAAGACCGCTATGGTGTGACATAAAGTTTTGCAATGACCGCCATTTTATTCTCTAGGGTGTTAGAAAGAAAAATATAATGTTTGGGGGTTCTAAGTAATCTTACAGTAAAAAAATGTTTTTAACTTGTAAACACCGAACCCAAAAGAAGAAGAGAAGTGGTTAATATCCATTTACAAACTGATCTTTTCAAGCCTGCAGAGCAGGGATATGCAATTAGCAGACCTCCATATGTTGCAGAACTACAAATCCCATGAGACAGCCACAAGCATGACACCCAGAGGCATGATGGGACTTGTAGTTTTGCAACAGCTGGAGGTCCGCTAATTGCATATCCCTGCTGTAGACTTTACCTTACACATTAGCCGTGTGTGGGCAACAGAGTCAAACGCTTTTGCAAAATTCAAGTATACCACGTCCACAGCCACCCCTCTGTCCAAGGTTTTACCTACCTCCTTATAAAAAGAAGTTAGGTTTGCTCCCAATGCTTCCTGTATGCATCTCAGCATTTAATTTCGATTTTGTATCAATGTTAACACTTTCATTTCCTTGCTAGATTGTGTTATTTATTGCTGCCCAGAAAAATGTTGTGCAAGCTGTGGTTGGTTTATCTTATTTGTTAACTGATCTGTATAAGAATTTTAACACCATCATTGTCATAGTTTTACCCTTGTTACAATCAGCCACAGAAAGTACATTGTAAAGTGTTGAATGTCACAAAGCTGAACATTAACTGGCTTTCTGGGACTTCATTAATAAAACATGGGATTCCATAACATAGCTAAGGGCAGTGCTTTTTCTCTGCATAATACATGTTAATGTACAGCTCCCTTTAATAGGATCATGCGGTATTCATAAAGAGCTCACTCCTAGTGCGGGAGATTTCTAGAAGCTTTAGGCATGTGCACAGGGCCGTCTCAATAGCATCAAGGGCCCCTGGGCAAAGTAATGCACTGGTGCCCCTACCAGCCCTCCCCAATTTACGTTCCTACTCTCAAGAATTGAAATATAAATAGTTCATAAAATTAAACACATATTTATTAGTACTTTCAATAAAATTGATTTTAAACAATAAGAAAACATGCCATAAATCAAAGACTAATCAACACAAAGAGCACAGTACGGGGGGGAGGCAAAAGGGCTTAGTACAGGAGGAGTTAGGAGGGCACAAGACCGGTGACCAGGAGGGCACAGTACACGGCCATCCCGGGACAGCTTAGTAAAAAGGGTGACTGTCCTGTCAAATCCAGGACAGTTGGAAAGCATGATGTAATGTAAGATTATCAAGGGGCCCTCATGTACCTGGGGTCCCTGGGCACTGCCCAGGGGTGCCCATGCATTAAGACAGCCCTGCATGTGCATAAAAACTAAAGGTGGAATCTCCTTCATGGTGTCACAGAAAACAATATAAAAAGAGTTATGCTGTGGTATCTGGCACCAAGCCTTCAGTAGCAGATCCTTTAAAGTGGTTATCAAGTCATGACAACCACTTTAAGCTACAGGTAAGCCTACAATAAGGCTTACCTGTAGGTCCAGGAAATATCTCCTGAACCTGTACGGTTTAGGAGATATCCCCTGTATCTGCATGTGCCGATGTCATCGGCACATGCGCACTGAAGAATAGGCACCCGGGGCAGCCCGGGGTGCCGTTTCTTCTGTATTCGTGCCGTAAATGACAGCTCCCATGCGCATGCGCGGAAGTGATGTCAGCGCGGCTCCACCAATTACAGCGCTGGAGCCCGCGCTGTGATTGGTCAGAGCCACAGATACGGAAGGAGGATGTCGCCGGTCACAGCGGTGTGCCAAGACCGCTGCAACAGCTTCGTTCCAAGGTAAGTGTTTCATAATGAGCTCATTATGCCTTTGCATTGCAGGTTTTTTTCTGGGGGGGGGGTGGATGCAGCTTTACAACCACTTTAAGTCCTGTAAGTTACAAGGTGGGGCCTCCATGGATCAGACTTGTTTCTCCAGCACATCCAACAGTCAACACTTCGAATTTGCTGTTGTGTTCCTCAAACCATTCTTGAACCATTTTTGCAGTGTGGCAGGGGAGTGTGTCTCACAGCACGGTTGGATTTTTTTACAGCACATCAGCGCTTTGTTTTTTCGTTTGATTGGAGCACTGAGCATTTTATTTACAACAGTTTACAGTTTATGGAAGCACTATAGAAACAGTTTTTTTGGACTAATATATGGTACATGAGCTGTTCACATAAGATTGTATTTTGCACATTAGCACTTTAATGTAATTTAATGAGTTTATGCATGTGATTTTTTTTATATACTGTACAGTGAATTTGAAATCTAGCAGGGGATTGCTAGCGCTTGGACACTCTAGTTTAACTATATTTGGAAGTGTTTAACACTTAACACACAGCAGCTGCAGAGTGTTTGTTCCCCTGGTTTATTATTTGTTATCAGTGCGGGTTTATTTTTTCAATTATAGGGTGCATTATACTGCTGAAAGAGGTCACTGCTATCAGGGAATACTGTTTCCATGAAAGGTTGCAATTGGTCAGCAAAAATGTTTAGGTAGGTGATACGTGTCAAATTAACATTCCCTTGAATGGCAGGACCCAAGGTTTCCCAGCAGAATATTGTCCAATGTCCAGTTCTGATGCTCACGTGCCCATTGTAGCCATTTTTAGCTATGGGCACGGGTCAGCATGGGCATCCTGACCAGTCTGCCGCTATACAGCCCCATACACAAACCAAGATGTACTGCGTTTTCTGACACCTTTCTATCAGAACCAGCATTAACATTTTTAGTTATTTGAACTACAGTAGCTAGTGGCATAACAGATGGGGGGCGAGGGGCAGTGCACCCTGGATACAACACACAAGGGGGTGTCAGGTTGGCTCCCCTTCCAGGGTGGCCCAGCTGTGACAGGTGCGGGGGTGCCCGGGCCGAGTGCGGAACGTACCACTACCCAAGTGGCACCCAGAGTGGAGCGGCCAAGTGGGAGAAAGAACACACTCTCTTTCCCCCTGCACAGCAGGGGAGAGAAAGACAGAGAGAGGCGCAGTGCTGAATAGAGGACGGGACCTGCTGGAGTTAACTTTCTAAGTTAACCAGCAGGCTATTGGTTGCTAGGTGGTCCTAGCAACCAATCATTAGTTTGTTAATATGAAAAATTAACTCCAGCAGTTCCCGCCCTCTTTTCAGCGCTGCTGTGTCTCCCCCTTTGCATACGGTAGGAAGGGGCAGAGCTGTGAGGGGGTGTATCTGTGTAACATGCAGGGGGTACAGTCTGGTCCAGAGCTGTGAGGGGGTGTATCTGTGTAACATGGAGGGGGTGCAGGGGGTCCAG
>BLSH010377340.1:306915-330216 GCA_018402905.1 Glandirana rugosa | reverse complement strand
GCCCACAGCACCGCTGCATCTCCTCTCTCCCCCCTCTCCCCCCTCCCCTGTCACACTGCACCGATCGGTGCGGAGAGGGGGGAGACAAGCCGGCACTTCCGCCGGCTTGTTTACATGTGATGCTCCGTCATTTGACGGAGCGATCACATGGTAAACGGCCGCTCCAAGCGGCCATTTACCGTGATCCGTGATGCGCCGGGTCTCATAGACCCGGCGGTCACGGATGCTCCCAGGTGCGCGCCCCAGGGGGCGCGCGGGAGCGCGATTGTGGGAGGACGTTATATAACGTCCTCCCACAACAATGGGTGCCACTTGCCGACGTGTTTCCACGTTACACTGTCGGCAAGTGGTTAAATTATCCTCCGTGCAATTACCCTCCCATTGATAGTCTGCTTTACTTCTGTGTTTATGACCCATTAGACCATCCTGTGTCTGAATCTACCTCCTCTGCATACACTCCTTTTCTTTCCTTCCCCTTTCCCCGGATGTAGTTCATGGAGTTCACTCCCATTGTTCCTGCCCCACATCCTGTTTCCACCTATATTTATCCAGCACCTCCCCTACAGGCCAGTCCTTGCCTGAGGAAGAGGCGCGGTCTTTCTTCCATCTGGACCGTCTTTCCGCCTACGAAACGCATCGCGCAAGTGTGATGTCATTAGCCTGCACCCTGTCCACCGCGCTCCAAGCCTCGCCCTGGGTCTCCAGCCAGCTGATTACCATCTTCTTCCCTGGACGATATACTTGCTGCCAGTGGTCCGGGACACATCCCCCATCACAGAGCTTTACTTTGACGCCACCATGGACTGACCTTCATGCTGAGTACCCATTTTCACTAAGTGAGTGTTTTTAATCCTCTTGTAATAAATTATACTTTTAATATTGCACTTAGAGGCGCCACCTTTGTCTTTTTCCATCTCAATATACAGATGTTAACACTTAGGGGTTGATTTACTAAAGCTTGAAAGTGCAAAATTTGGTGCAGCTCCACACAGAAACCAATCAGCTTCAAGGTTTTATTGTCAAAGCTTTATTGAACAAGCTGAGGTTAGAAGCTGATTGGCTAGCATGCAAAGCTGCACCAGTTTTTGCACTATTCAGCTTTAGTAAATCAACCCCTAATTGTTACTGACATCCACCTCTACACCAGTGGCAGCCCGTGCATTAGGGGCACACAGGCGCTGCCCCCCTATCAATGCGTCCGGCCCCCTGATCTACATACAGCGCGCCGGACCATGGATTCCAATGGGGGGTGTGTTTTTTTGAAGCATGTGATTAGAGCCAGAGGCTCTAATAGGCTTCAATAAAGGGTGAGTTCTGGGGGGGGGTTTGGGGTGGTCAAATGCCCCCCCAAAAAAACCCACCAGCCGCCACTGCCCTACACCCCTACTGCCATGCTCCTCATGCATAAAGAACATCTACCTCAAGAAACAGTTCACAATCTCCTTATTCATTTCTTTTGGGCTCTTTGGCATTAATTATGCGAACAGATTGACTCAAAGATACATATATCCTTATTCCTACCCTTGTTAAGACATGACAGCTTTATACCATGCTGCAAAATGTGAATATTCCAACACTGGCATAATGAGTAACTGACGGCATTTTGCTAACTAGACATGTGCAATTTGTTTCGTTCCAAATTCCTTTTTTTAACAAATGTTGACAAATTCGTTAATTCGGAAATATACGAATTCCCAAAATTTGAATTTCTGAATTTTTCTGAATATTCGTAAATTTGAATATTCAAAAATTCGAAAATTCGAAAATAAGAATGAAAATCCGAAAATTCAAAAGAACAAATATACGAAAACTCAAAAATTAAAAAATCTGAAATAATAACTAACTAATAATAAATGAACTACTACTAACTACTAAATTATAGGTATTGGAATTTCCTTTCAAATTTGGCTGTTGGTGCAAATTTATCTGAAGTTATGAATTATCCGAAATAACGAATGCTGTATCTAAACGAATGGAACATAACAAATTAATAATAATAAATAACAATTATAATAATAATAATAAAAACATTTTATTATTATTATTATTTGTTGTTAATTTGTTCCATTCCATTTGTTTAGATGCTGCATTCGTTATTTCGGATAATTCGTAACTTAAAATAAAGATAAATTCGTATTCGTTACGTTCACTAACAGCCAAATTTGAAAGGAAATTCCAATACCTATAATTTAATAGTTATTGTTAGTTAGTCATTATTTTGAATTTTCGGATTTTCATTCTTTTCATTCTTTCGAACTTTCAGATTTTCTTTTTTATTTTCGGATTTTTCGAATTTCTGAATTTTCGGATTTTCAAACTTTCTACTTCCGAATTTCTGAATTTTCTAATTTGAATTTCGAATTTTTGAATTTCCGAAATTTTCAAATTTTCGAATTTCCAAAAATAAATAAAAAATGAATGAAACGAAAAACTAGTGAATTTTTCGGCAGTGCTCATGTCTATTGCTAACACAGATACCCATAAAGCTCTTACTATATCCACAATGAGCTCTAAATCTTTCCTCTAATGTCTTTCAAGACATTTCCTATGTCTATCTTTCAAGAAAATTCCTATGTCTCCAAACTTTAAACCAAAGAATGGAACAACCCCCATTGATAAATTATTTACTTTACTAAAGCCACTACCAAATATTACCTATTTTTCAGACATACAGTGAGTACGGAAAGTATTCAGACCCCCTTAAATTTTTAACTCTTTGTTATATTGCAGCCATTTGCTAAAATCATTTAAGTTCATTTACTTTCCTCATTAATGTACACACAGCACCCCATATTGACAGAAAAACACAGAATTGTTGACATTTTTGCAGATTTATTAAAAAAGAAAAACTGAAATTTCGCAAGGTCCTAAGTATTCAGACCCTTTGCTCAGTATTTAGTAGAAGCACCCTTTTGATCTAATACAGTCATGAGTCTTTTTGGGAAAGAAGCAACAAGTTTTTTACACCTGGATTTGGGGATCCTCTGCCATTCCTCCTTGCAGATCCTCTCCAGTCCTGTCAGGTTGGATGGTGAACGTTGGTGGACAGCCATTTTTAGGTCTCTCCAGAGATGCTCAATTGGGTTTAAGTCAGGGCTCTGGCTGGGCCATTCAAGAAGAGTCACGGAGTTGTTGTGAAGTTACTCCTTCGTTATTTTAGCTGTGTGCTTAGGGTCATTGTCTTGTTGGAAGGTAAACCTTTGGCCCAGTCTGAGGTCCTGAGCACTCTGGAGAAGGTTTTTGTCCAGGATATCCCTGTTCTTGGCCGCATTCATCTTTCCCTCGATTGCAACCAGTTGCCTGTCCCAGCAGCTGAAAACACCCCCACAGCATGATGCTGCCACCACCATGCTTCACTGTTGGGACTGTATTGGACAGGTGATGAGCAGTGCCTGGTTTTCCACACATACCGCTTAGAATTAAGGCCAAAAAGTTCTATCTTGGTCTCATCAGACCAGAGATTCTTATTTCTCACCATCTTGGAGTCCTTCAGGTGTTTTTTAGCAAACTCCATGCGGGCTTTCATGTGTCTTGCACTGAGGAGAGGCTTCCGTCGGGCCATTCTGCCATAGAGCCCCGACTGGTGGAGGGCTGCAGTGATGGTTGACTTTCTACAACTTTCTCCCATCTCCCGACTGCATCTCTGGAGCTCAGCCACAGTGATCTTAGGGTTCTTCTTTACCTCTCTCACCAAGGCTCCTCTCCCCTGATAGCTCAGTTTGGCCGGACGGCCAGCTCTAGGAAGGGTTCTGGTCATCCCAAACGTCTTCCATTTAAGGATTATGGAGGCCACTGTGCTCTTAGGAACCGTAAGTGCAGCAGAACATTTTTTGTAACCTTGGCCAGATCTGTGCCTTGCCACAATTCTGTCTCTGAGCTCTTCAGGCAGTTCCTTTGACCTCATGATTCTCATTTGCTCTGACATGCACTGTGAGCTGTAAGGTCTTATATAGACAGGTGTGTGGCTTTCCTAATCAAGTCCAATCAGTATAATCAAACACAGCTGGACTCAAATGAAGGTGTAGAACCATCTCAAGGATGATCAGAAGAAATGGACAGCGCCTGAGTTAAATATATGAGTGTCACAGCAAAGGGTCTGAATACTTAGGACCATGTGAGATTTCAGTTTTTCTTTTTTAATAAATCTGCAAAAATGTCAACAATTCTGTGTTTTTCTGTCAATATGGGGTGCTGTGTGCACATTAATGAGGCAAATAAATGAACTTAAATGATTTTAGCAAATGGCTGCAATATAACAAAGAGTGAAAAATGTAAGGGGGTCTGAATACTTTCCGTACCCACTGTATATTAGACTAATCCAAATGAATACTCCACTTCCTTCACATTGACAGCACTCAATTACTTAACATAGAAAACACCACCCTTAACGCAAAACAAAGAGATGTCTTTTTCACTCACTGTATAGAGAATCTCCATTAAAATTGCACTGACTTAAATTATTGCCTTAAATACAACAACTCACAGACAGACGTTTTGGGGGGTGCCAACCAATTAAATGATTTTAGCGACAGATAGTTCAAAACTCTCACTTGTATTGGTTCTTTGAGACATGGGAGAACTTCACATATACTCTGGATACACGTACCAAGCAACAACTACATCAATCCATCACATAATGTTTAGACTTTGCAAATGAAATCTTCAAATCTCTTGAAGTGTAAGTAAACCCTAATAATTAACATCTCGTATTTACTCCTTTTGGTCTATTTAATATACCATTGGAACCATCTGGTTATGTCTGTTTGATAAGTGCAAATAAATTCAATTTATCCTGTGTCCTGTGTGAAACTTTCTGTGTTATCTCAAAGTGCCCTCCTCCTTCTTATTTTGGAATACAGGATGATTAGCCTTTATCTTGTAGAGATTTGAGAGTGGGAGTGGATAAGGCCCCTTTCACACTTGTGCGACTTGGGACTGCAAAGCCACATGACAAGTCGTACCCCATGATTTTCAATGGTACCATTCGTATCTGTGCGACTTCAAGTCGCAGCAACTTCAAAGTAGTCCCTGCACTACTTTGTTCCGACTTTGATGCGACTTGAGGTTCATAGACCTCAGGATTAAACAGGCATTGCTTCAAGTCGCATCAAAATTATGGCAAAAGATCGTGTGACTTTCAAGTATACAAGTGTGAAAAGGGGCCTAAGTAGTAATAGTAGTTTCCCAAGTAGGGAAATGTGCATGTATTAGACCCTTTTTTTATGTTACGGGTACTTATATAGCACTGACAATTTACACAATGCTTTACATATATATTGTACATTCACATCAGTATCTGCCCTCTAGTAGGTTACTAAGCCCCATACATACTAGTAGTTTCTTTTTCATTCAACCCAATGGGCTGAATGAAAAAAAAACTGACAGCTCAGGAGGAGCCGCTTTACTAACTATCCAATGTTGTGTTTTGACAGGGAGCGTTCCCCACCAGAACACTTCGGTCAGCGCTTTCAGCCATTGGTTGAGAGTGATGATCGGGAGCCAATTGGCAGATTGGCAGACCTTTTTCGGTCGTGCCCCTTCGACAGAATGCTGGCTCCTGTCAGGTCAACTCCAGTATGTTGGCCGGTTTCTCTTGAACCAGCCGATGCCGCCCAACATTCAGCCAGTGTGTACTAGGCTTAAAGTGTTACTAAACCCACAACAATAAAATCAGTCTGTATATGCAATCAAGCATGCTTATTATACTCACCGTGGAACCTAAGGGGTTAATCCTCCACATTGTGTAAAAAGGCTGTTTGATCCTGTTTTCTCTGGTCCTCCCCTTTTACTGTCCCCTATCCATCTCCTGAAAGAACAGAGCATTGGGGGCACTCTGCACATGCTCAGTTTGGTATGTATTACTAGAGAGCTTTTTTTTTTCTTGGGAGGGTGCATGTGATTGGCACAGGGCAAATCAGCACTGTCCAGACAGAGGGTCAGGGGTCTTGCATCTTCATAGGACAGTCAAAGGAGAATGGAAACTCCTGCTACAAGTTTCAAGCAGTACTCGGCTGGACACTGATAGAAGTCACAAGACTGCTATATACTGCTGATGAGAAAAGGTATTAAGCAGTTTATATTTACTAAAGTAATTTCATTTCCATGTTCTGTGTACTCTGGGAGACCTGATCTATATTTAATACAGGGTCCTGGGTTTTGTAACACTTTAACTTACATTTATACATACACATACTGGGGCCGATTTAGACAGGATCCAATTAACCTACCGGTATGTCTTTGGAGCGTGGGAGGAAACCCATGCAGGCACAGGGAGAACATGCAAACTCCAGGCAGGTAGTTATGTTGTTGGGATTTGAACCAATGACCATAGTGCTGCTTGGCGAAAGTGCTAACCACCTAGCCACTGTGCTGCTCCCGGCTAAAAACACATGACTCTGCTGAAAGGAAGCTCATATAATTTGTAATTAGTGTGAAAGAGCTCTTACAGAAATGTACTGCATATGTTTTTTTTTCTTTTAATTAACTTTGCCTTGATATACTTTTTAACCTTGCCACAATATTGGTGCTCCTCAAGGATGTGTGCAGTAGGGACCAGCTTGCAGCCAATGCATATAGACCAGCCTTTCCCAACCTTTTTAACATGGAGGAACCCAGAGGCGTAACTAGAACCTTCAGGGCCCCGGTGCAAGAAATTATGAAGGGCCCCCTGACCCCTGGCCAGGGCCCTTCCCTCTTCCCACTCATCCTGGGGCCCTTTACCTTTCACAAGTTCTGCAGCAGGCCCCAGGGATAAACTGGATAGAGGAAAATGGAGGAGATTGGGTCCTCTAAATGCCACCCCTGGCATCCCTCCTATTCAGGTGTACAAGTGAGGCACATGGGCCCCCTGGACCATGGGGCCCGGTTGCAATTGCAACCCCTGCAACCCCTATCGTTACGCCCCTGGAGGAACCCTTGAAATATCTTTTGGTTTCAGGGAACCCCTGCTAATAATTATTATATTTACAGGTCCCAGTACATTAGTGTGATGGTCAGTGTGAAGAATGCTCCTTCCATTTGTGGACATTAAGAAGAATTCCCCCTTAACAGATAGTTAAAAGATCATTGGTGTTGGAGGTTACTAGGCTGAGATGCAGAAATCGCTTATTGCCCGAGGAACCTCTAGCAACCTTTGAAGGAACCTTAGGGTTCCACAGAATCCTGGTTGAGAAACGCTATAGATCATTTCTCAACTGCCAAACAATATGCACTGTAGTTGTTCAATTTATTAAAGTGGTTCTAAAGGCAGAAGTTTTTTTATCTTAATATCTTATCTTCCAAGCGTGCTTTTTTTTAAATAAATTCAGTTTTTTTAGTTAAAAAATAAGAAAACAGTAAAGTTAGGCCAATTTTTTTCCATATTGTGAAAGATGATGTTACGCCAAGTAAAATGATAACTAACATGTCATGCTTCAAAATTGCGTGCGCTCGTGGAATGGCGACAAACTTTGCAGCTTAAAAATCTCCATTGGCTACGTTTAAAAAATTCTACAGGTTAGCAGTTTTGAGCTACAGAGGAGATCTAGTGATAGAATTTTTGCTCTCGCTCTAACAATCGCGGCGATACCTCACATGTGTGGTTTGCACAACGTTTTCATATGTGGGCGGGACTTACATATGCGTTCGCTTCTGCACACGAGCTCGCAAGGACGGGGCACTTTAAATTTTTTTTTTTTTAATTATTTATTTTACTTTTTATTTTTACACTGTTATTTTTTTTAAAAAAAAAGATCACTTTTATTCCTATTACAAGAAATATAAACATTCCTTGTAATAGGAAAAAGCATGACAGGTCCTCTTAAATATGAGATCTGGGGCCAAAAAGTCCTCACATCTCATATTTACACTAAAATGCAAAAAAAAAAAAAATCTGAAAAAATGACAGCCCAAAAAAAAAAAAACAGGCCCTTTAAGGCCCTGCCGTACTATGGAGCTGAGTGGCTCTCGGACACTGGGGGGGGGAGAGGATCGAATCATCTCCGCCACTGCCGGCGGGACCAGTAAGCGGTGGAGATGACCGGAAAGCGGCAGGAGGGGGGGGGCACCTCTCCCGCCGCTGATAAAAGTGATCTTGCGGCAAATCCGCCACTAAGACCACTTTTATCATTTTCAGAATCGCCAGCTCTAAAAAACGGTATCTGAATGGTGCCTGCAGCTGCAGGCACCTTTCAGATATCACTTCTCAAAGGTAGCGACGTCCACCTAACGGGAAGTGGTTAACCCCTACAGATCCGCGCTATTGCCGAAGTACAGCACCAGCGCGGATCTGAAATGCCGGGAAGACATCCATGGACGTTGTCCCCTGTGCACATTCCCGGCGCGCCCCCTGGCGGCAGCGGCGGCGCGCGTGCGCAGCCGCCGCACGCTGTGCAGGCGTGCCCGTGGGTCAGGCGGACTCGATGTCCGCTCGAGACCCACGATCGCCTGACAGAGCTGCAGAACGGGGAACCGCCGATGTAAACACGGCGGTTCTCCGTTCTGTGACAGGAGACATACCAGATCTACTGATCCCTGTCACTGGGATCAGTTAGATCTGCTATGTCCCGACCAACCCCGCCCCCCCCACAGTTAGAACACACCCAGGGAACATATTTAACCCCTTCACTGCCCCCTGCAGGTTAACCCCTTCACTGCCAATGACATTTACACAGTAATCAGTGGATATTTAAATTTCTGATCGCTGTATAAATGTCATTGGTCCCAAAAATGGGTAAAAAATGTCTGACATTTCTGCTGCAATATCGCAGTCCCGATAAAAATCGCAGATCGCCGCCATTACTAGTAAAAAAAAATAAAAAAATAAAAACACCATAAATCAATTCCCATAGTTTGTAGACGCAATAACTTTTGCGCAAACCAATCAATATACGCCGATTGCGATTTTTTTTTTTTTTATGGATTTGTATTTTAGCAAAAAGTAAAAAATATTGTTCTTTTTTGAAAAATTGTCGCTCATTTTTTGTTTATAGCGGTGATCAGAAATGACGCAGAGGGGATCAAATACCACCAAAAGAAAGCTCTATTTGTGGGGAAAAAAAAGGACGCAAATTTTGTTTGGGTACAAACGCCACACGACCGCGCAATTGTCATTCAAAATGCGACATCGCTGAAAGCGAAAATTGGTCTGGGCAGGAGGGGGGTTTAAGTGCCCAGTAAGGAAGTGGTTAAAAAAAGTCCAAAAAACGTCAGCAGCTTATCAGTGATTTTTCCAGCTTTTACCAGCCTTATATTACCGGCGTTTTTGCAAGTTTTTTCGCGTTTTTAAAGGGCCAGCATTTTTTTTTTCACCAATTGATCTAAAATGTCCAAAAATATTGGGGATCAACGTTTTTGAGCATTTTTGAGCATTTTTGGGCGTTTGCATATTTTTACAGCTAAAAAACGTCCCTCGGAACCCTCTGGTTTTGGGCTTTTTTTACAGCCCAAAAACGTCACTGCTAAAAACAGCCTATGTGTGTATGAACACATAGGATAACATGATGGAGGGTTTATTGACTGTAGAAAAAAACATCTGCAGCTAAAAACAGCTGCTGTAAAACAGTCAAAAAACGTCCTGTGTGCGTCATGCTATACAGACGCCTAAAAGGTAAGAAATATTTTTTCTTAGGCATGCTGTATGAATGGGAACACATAACAAACACAGAGTTTTCTCAAAAAGAAAAGTGGAAGTTTTACATTTATGATTTGTTGTTTCTGCTTTTTTTAAAAACCCTCATAAACTACTGTCTGTATTTTTATTACATCACAATAAAAAAAAATAAGTGATAATAGAAAATGTAAGATGAAGTTAAAGAGAAATTAAAGTTAGACAAACTTAGAAAGGTAAAGTGTTGCTATACGCTGACGACACCCTCCTCCTCCTGGGGGACACTGATGCCTCATTACGGAAAGCCATAGCCACTATTACAGAATTTGGTGCCTTCTCAGGTCTCCACATTAACTGGTCAAAATCAGCTCTACTATTGCTAGATGGTGATGAGACCCAAAGGATAATGCCCTCATGCCCTATACCACTCACGTCGTCCTTTAAGTATCTTGGGATCCAGGTGACGTGATGCCCCAGGGACTTCTGCCAGCTGAACATTTTCCCCCTCCTCCAGCGATTTGGAAAGACTGCTGCGGATGTGATCTGGGATGTGCCCTGGGCTACATGGTACTCCAGGCCATAGACCGGTGCAATGTACTTACTGGCAAATGATTGCTGCTTGGGACCAATGACCTCAAGGTGACTGCTCAAATTGGATGTCTTTGATTTTTACCTAATAGTGTGAATATTTATGTGGCGATGTACAAGGGGGGAAGATGGGGTCTGTGACTGTTTACTGTAAAACTGCTAACTGCGGTATGTTATTTTTGTTTTCTCTGCAATTTACCAATAAACAGTTTTGTTGGATTAAAAAAAAAACTCAGCTTTAACAACGATATCAAGATCTTTGCAAGATTTTATAGCTAATATACATTCCTCTGTAATCACTTAGTTGATCCACCCGGATCAAACAGGCTTCATACCTGGCCGTCAAATTATTGATAACACTGGATTAATCTCAAATATAATTCAAGACGCCAATATTCACCTACACCCAACATGCCTGATTAGTCTAGACATCCACAAGGCCTTTGATAACGTTAGCTGGTAATACTTAGATTATATTCTCCCCAAATTTGGTATACCTAATAATGTTATTCATGGCTTCCAGGCCTTATACCAATTTCCCCAAACTAGAATTAAAAATCCTGGGTGTAACTCCATTTTTTCCCCCTTAAAATGAGGCACCAGACAAGGATGTCCTCTCTCCCCCCACTTCTTTTCGCTCTCGCAATCAAACCACTTGCACAGGCACTTAGAGACCAGCAGACGCCCAACAAGTTTAAACTCAGCCTTTATGCTGATGACGTTATGCTATTTATCACTGACCCTCTTGTTTCTATCCCCAATCTTATCTTGACACTGGATCTTTTTCACAACATTTCAGGACTAGGTGTTAACCCTGATAAATGCTCAGCTGTGGCCATTAATATTCAATCTGATATGCTTACTACATTAAAAATCAAAATTCCCCTTCAAATGGTGTACATCTTCATTTAAATGTGTAGGTATCCATATCACCCCATCATATCATACATTATTTCAAGCCAATTATCCATCACTTTTCAACAATATTCTATCCCTTCTTAAAATTTGGACTAATTATCATATATCCTTCTTGGGCAGAATTTGTGCCATTAAGATGACTATCCTGCCCACATTATTATATTACTTTAGGGTATTACCAATACTGATTCCCAGAGGCAAAATTAGCATTATCCAAAGAGCAATCAATAAATTTATATGGTCAGGCGTTAGACCTAGATGCAGTAACTTAATGCTATACAGACCACAGCTACAAGGAGGCCTTGGATTCACCAACCTGTGGCTTTATTATTTATCAGCCTGTTTCCTACAACTTGCACAATGGTCCATTGTAACTAATAAAATTCCCTAGATTATATTTGAACGCAACGCAATCCTCCCATACAGTTTAGAAGGGATCCTTTGGTACAAACTAACTAACTCCAAAAAATGTATATCTTATAACAAAATTGTTGCTCATTCCTTTCAGCTGTGGTTGAGATATAGAGATTCCCTAAGGGCCGGTTCACACTGTAGCGAGGCGGAGCGGCGCGGAGCGGCGCTCCAGGCGCGATGCGGCGCTCCAGGCGATCTCAAAGCGGCTTGCTAGGAGACTTCTATCATAGAAGTCAATGCAAGCCGCCTGAGATCGCCCTAAAAATAGTGCAGGGACCATTTTTCTAATGCGGAGCGAAGCGATTCGCTCCTATTAGAACGGTCCCATTTGCACAGCATTGAGGCGAATTGTCAGGCGACTCAAGTCGCCTGACAATTCGCCTAGATGTGAACGGGGCGCGAAGTCGCGC
Source organism: Glandirana rugosa (assembly GCA_018402905.1). Taxonomy (NCBI): domain Eukaryota; kingdom Metazoa; phylum Chordata; class Amphibia; order Anura; family Ranidae; genus Glandirana; species Glandirana rugosa. The sequence goes on along the minus strand of BLSH010377340.1, from coordinate 318,300 downwards.
CGCTCCGCCCCGCTGCAGTGTGAACCGGCCCTTACTCTATCTTCGACCTCTACTCCCCTAGCCTCCTTCATAGAAAACCCTCTTTTCCCTCCAGCAATTTCCCTATCTCTATTAAAGACTGGAATGCAATGCTAAATAATATCCGGAAAAGCTGCTGCTCTTCCTCTATCCGTGAGTCTCCTCATAAATTGATGATTAGGTGGTATACTGCTTTAGTGGATGGCCTGAACAAGGTACACTTCTGCATATGTTTTGGTATTGTGGCCATCTTAAATAGATCTGGAAATCCATCTCAGAGCTAGTTAACAAATTAACGAACGAGACTATCACCCTTATACCTCAAACCTGCCTCCTATACATGAAAATTCCCAACCTCCCCACACGGCATAGTAGACTGCTGCACACTCTCTGCAGTGCGGTCCTCTGGATGATTGCTTGCAATTGGCGTACAAAGGTGATTTCTTGGCAACAAGTTTTATTTAGAATGTCTACAATTAAACTCACTGAAAACATTTACCATTCGCTCACTGCTCCCCTGATTCGATCCTTCGTTAATCCTGGTCCTTGTTATAATCTATATCTATTCACTATGCTTTGTTGGTCCCCTCTTGAGATATTATTGCTGTCTATCAGATATTCCATTGTAACTGCTTTTTATGTCCAGTCGTTGCTTCTTCGTTCTTTCAATAACAATATACAAATAGTTGTAACTTAACCAGTTCCTGACCGCGTGCCGTGTTTTCACGGCGGCAGTCGGAATGCTGAGCGCGAATCGCCGTAAAAAGCCGGCGATCTGCGAACAGCCGCTAGGGGGCGCGCGCGTGCCCGCCGCACTCCTGAGGAGTGTGCCCACGGCTCGGGCAGACCCGATGTCCGCCGGTGAGCCGCGATGAGCGGCCACAGGGAAAGATGTAAACACGGAGGTTAACAAACATAATATATCCTGATGCAACTACTACATACTCAATTCCTCATGTTGTAGGTTTGTACATTTATTTTCCATCCTGTATGTACTTTTCATATTCAACCTTCCAATAAAACAGTTTGCAAACAAACAAAAAAAGCAAATGGCATCCCTCAATAAAAAATATTTGGTTTTCTCAGACTGTTAATTCTAATGGTAATCCAGTTGGATTCTATTAACACATTTTTAAGTTCCCAGAGCAGTGTAAATCTCCAGAGCAAGCAAAGCAATGTAATAATGTGGAAATAGATTGAGCATCTCTTTAGAATTCCATGAAAGGCTGAAAATGATCCTCATCCGAAAGAAAATGGGGTTGATTACTAAATGAAAATAGACTTCGCACTTTGCAAAGTGCAGTTGCACTCCGCAATAGCAGTTGCTCCATGCTCAGTAAATGAGCAGAAGCTCCGCTGACTTCCACCATCCAATCACAAGCAAGCAAGCAAAAATGCAGGTTTTCTTTTTCATTTTTCTTGCACGTGATTGGGCATTCTTTGAAAAAGGGAAGCTTTACCTCATTTACTAGTCACTTTGCAAAGTGCACAGTCTATTTGCCTTTAGTAAATCAACCCCAATCTGTCATGAAGCCCAACATTTACTTTATAAACTGATCAAAATGATATTTGGAATCAAATTAAAATCTGCTTCAGCTTAACATCCACAGTGGTGCCACCTCTGTATGTATGATTTATGAAATGCTCTTCTGCTTGATTACGTTTTAAATCCATACCAAATTAACCAATTTAAATACATTAAATCAAAGTTTATACTTTCGGTTTACTTTACAATCTATTCTCATGAGATTATGCTCAGTAGTACTGTGTAAGCAAAATATTATTTTTGTCAGATGTCCCAGAAGCCTAAAACAATATTGACTAGAAACCAGATTGTTCCCTTCCAAATAAATTTAGAATTTACTCTGGGCTCTTGCCAGGTGGTTTTCCTCTACTGTGCAAACAGCTGTGTAGACCGTAATCTTTGCTCAATATATAAATAAATCAATAATAATTTAAAAGGATACCTGTAGATTTGTTTAAATAGGGATGGCTATCCTTATCTAAGAATAAATGTGTACCTGTTATGTAAAGACTTCCCTATACCTGCCGAGCCTTGCCTATACAGGGCTGGTGCAATATTAATGCTCTCCAGCACTCCCTGTAGTGTATACAAACCCCAGGTACGATCCTAATTGCATACTAACAGACATATCAGTCTGGATGTCACACCACTTCCTCAAACTCAACCTATCCAAAACCAAGCTTATAATATTTCCTCCCCCACGTGCCCCTTCCTTTGATCCCTCTGTCAAGATCGATGGCACAACTATCAGCCCATCCCTGCATGCAAAGGTTCTAGGTGTAATCCTGGACTCTGAATTCTCCTTTCGGCCCCACATCCAATCACTATCTAAATCTCCACAACATCTACAAAATATGCCCCTTTCTAACCAATGACACCACAAAGCTCCTAGTTCACTCCCTGGTCATCAGGACCGCTGATAAGGTAGTACAACCAGCCCTCCTGTACTAGGCCCAGGCACCATCAGTTCAAAAGCGGGGCCCAGGCACCTGCTGAGCAGGAGGTCGGCTGTACTGTCTTATTTCAGCCACTGTTCCTCTTCAGCCCCCCCCCCCCTCCCCGCAGCACTGCCAGCTTCCCTTTCTCCCTCCTGCTGCACTGCTGGAGGATTGATCCTCGCACATGCACCCCTTCCATCTGCTTTCCTGGGCCCCCCTATTTGCCCCTTTCCTCACAGCACTTCAGGCTTCCCTCCTCTCCTTTCTCACCAACAGCTACTGTGGGCACAAAGGGAGATGTTTCAGGATAGAGAGTGGGGGAAGGGGCCGGTAAATATGTAATTTACTGACCCCTTTCTTTCTTGAATGAATACAGTGAGCGATCGGTACCAATCACTCCTGTGTCCAGTCATCACTGAAGCATAGGAAACTATGTGCAGGAAGCCTCAGAGCGTTTCTTATTCATTAATCTGTGCTGCTGAGGCTGCAAAGAAAGGGGACTGATAAATCTATGTCCTCAGTCACCTTCGGTCAGGAAGGGGAGGGGGGGGGTCCTGACATATAGGCTGCCATGATTTCTAACAGCAGCCCTGCTGGTCATCTCCTGCCTTGACTACTGCAACTCCCTCCTCATTGGCTTAACTTTACAGAAGCTGTCCTCCCTTCAGTCCATTATGAATGCTGCTGCCAGACTCATCCACCTTACCAACCGCTCAGTGTCTGCTACTCCTCTGTGTCAATCTCTCCACTGGCTTCCACTCACCCAACAAATTAAATTCAAAATACTAACAACAACTTACAAAGCCATCCACAACTCTTCTCCCAGCTACATCACTAACCTAGTCTCCAAATACCAACCAAATCGTTCTCTTTGTTCCTCCCAAGACCTCCTACTCTCTAGCTCCCTTGTCACCTCCTCCCACTCTCGTCTTCAGGACTTTTTCTGAACCTCCCCCATGCTATGGAACTCCTTACCCCAATCTGGCTTATTATCTCCTACTCTGTTTGCTTTTAGACAGTCCCTGAAACCCCACCTCTTCAGAGAACCCTATGCTGCCAGACCCAACAATTGCACTTTAATTTTCTCCATCACCTCCTCCCCCACAGGTATTTCCTTTTGCATCACTTGACCCTCCCTGCTAGATTTCAAGCTCCAACAAGCAGGGCCCTCTGATTCCTCCTTTATTGAATTGTATTGTAATTGTACTGTCTACCCTAATGCTGTAAAGCACTGCGCAAACTGTTGGCACTATATAAATCCTGTATGATAATAATAATTTGCTCACACTATTTGCAATAAGGTATTGTAACATGGTTTAATGCTATATTCAAACTCGGCAAAGTCCCAAATTAGTATTGAAGACCTTGGGTTCTGATTTTTATGATAATTTTTTTCTCTTTTTTGCTACAGTTATCACCACTTTCTTCCAGGTCCTGGGCTGAGCGGTTGATACACTGCACACTGACCACAGGGGGTCACTTGCTCAGCAATGCCACTGTTCACAGAATGCCTTGTATTCTCCTCAATGAATGCAAGGTATTCTCTGATTGGACAAGGTGGAGAGGAGAGGTGGTAACATCACAATCTCCACCTAGTCCATTCAGATAGCTCCTTGAAATTTTTGAAATAAGTGCAATAGTTCTGCAAATGGTGGCAGTGCTGGCATAGGACCTGGAAGATCGTAGTGATGACTGTAGTATTGCCGACTACCATGATTGTAGGCTTCCACAGCAGTCCCCCAGATATGGCATATGCATACTTAATTTTTAAGGGATGAACATATTGCACAGTTATTGTTTTTATGCTTTAATCACAAGAGGTTACATTTACTTTAAAGCTGAACTGTCACATACCAAGCTGGAGACTCAGATGATGAGAGGGCTTCCCTTGCGGCCTAGTGCACAATACCCCTGAGGTTGGTGACAGGTGGTACTATGCCCAGAGGTGCATGGGTTGCCTGCAGATGAAGCTGTCTGATGGTTCTAGATGCAGAGACAGCCAGGATCAGAGAAGTCAGGTCATCTGAGAAGGTAGTCACAGTAAGTGATACTCTGAAGGTGCTGGTGGATCTTGGCAGAAGGGTAGAGCAGGGTACAACGTCAGGAGCCAGGCCGAGGGTCAAACACTGGAAGTCAGGCAGGAACAAGGCAGGAAGAGAGGATCAAGCCAGGGTCAAACACACAGTGGCAATCGGGAGCAGACAGGAGATGGTCCGTGGAGCAAACTGGGTTCAGAGCCAGGAGAGAAGCCAGATCAGGTCAGGGAAAGCCGGTTCGGTAACAGGTAATCACACAGAAGCACAAGGCACAGGAACAAAGGATACAAGGCTGATGATAATCCAGCAATTCATGAAAGTCACTGGTGTCCTTATATAGGCCAGTAACCACTGGCAATTAGCACGTTCTGCGAAAGCACGTTCCCACGTTATGGGAAGGCGCGGTCGCATGTTATGCCGTTTGCTAAGATGCCTGCGCGAATCAGCGTGGCCATATTGGATATTGGCAAATCTGCCAGTTCTTCTCTGAATTCTTCCTTGACATGAACAAACAGCTAAACATACAGTTGACTTATAACGCAGCCCTTCCTTCTCCCAGTTAGAATGCTGCCGTGCACAAGATTACCATTTACTGACACTAAGATTGATACACTTTCAATAGCTGTAAAACTACCAGTATTTCTCTATGTATCCATGGCAAGGTTTTATTGTAGCACCCTCTAGTCTATGCTAATAGTATCAGTAGATTAGGCAAAGTATATTCTGGCCAGGAATAACCTAAGTCACTAAATTGGGTCAGGGTTATTAGAGGCCAGGGCTGGATGACTCATCTTGGCAGCTCTCTCTGGTGTCTCCCCGTGGTCTGGAAGGTTGGAAAACCTTCTAGAACTAGAGGGTGGTAGTTAGAAGGGGCTGCCATGAATATTTGCCTTGGCCAATCCCCAGAAGTGGGCTGGCAGGGGGCACAGACTATCTCATTAATAGACATGGGCCATGCCAGCAGGGCAGTGGGGTGGAAGATGGAGATGAAGTGTTTAGGAGGTTGTCGGTGGCCCTGAGGGGTGCCCCCTAGTCTGGGGAGGTAATCTGCCTTGGGCCGGGGCTCAGGTGCTCGAAGGATCCTGCCAAAGACATAAGGGAGGAAGCTTTCCTGGAGGCACCGGAGAAAAGAGTGAGTAGTTCAACCCTGTTGGGGGCCAACAAACGGGGGAGACTGCCACATGCAGCCAGTCTCCCCTGAAGACAGCGGTGGGCTTAAAGTGAATATAAAGTCTTGTTTTTTTTTAATTAAAAATAACAAACATGTTATACTTTCCTGCTCTGTGCAGTGGATTTGCATGGAGCAGCCCAGATCCTCCTCTTCTTGGGTCCCTCTTCGGCTCTCCTGGACCCTCCCTCCTGTTGGGTGCCCCCACAGCAAGCAGCTTGCTATGGGGGCACCCAAGCCATTTTACAGCTCCCTGTGCCCATTCAGACACAGAGCTGTGGCCCAGCCCCATCCCTTTCTATTCTTATTGGCTGGCTGACTGACTTTGATTGACAGCAGCGGGAGCTGCTGTCTCTGCCAATGAGGAGGGAGAGTTCTGGACAGCTGCGATAATCCTACAACATCACTGGAGCTAGAGGGACCTCAGGTAAATATTAGGGGGCTGAATGTAGCTGCTGCACACAAAAGGCTTTTTATCTTAATGCATAGAATACATTAAGATAAAAAACCTTATGACTTTACAACCACCTTAAGTCCTCTACCTTTCCCCTGAGAGATCTCCAGAGAGTCAGCCGGGTGGGCTGGTGAAGAGTCAGTCAGGCAGACTGGTGTAGAGAGAGACAGCCAGGAGGGCTGGTTAAAGAGGCAGCTGCAGCCAGGTGGGCTGGTATTGTCTGAAGAGGGGGTGCTGGGATCAGTGACCTCAAAGGAAGCAGGGGGGGGAAGTTACTTGCTGTGTCACTCCACATGTGCTATTGTTAAGGGTCTATGAGTTCCTGCCTGTAAGGGGCCTCTGCTGAATCGACAAGGAGTTTGTCAAGTTCCCCCAGGAATGAACCAGCAGAGGCTGAGCGAGAGAAAAGCAAAAAGTGTGTAGGAGGAACGGTTGAAGAGGAGTCTGTGTATACCTGTATATAGGAAGCTGTCCCTGAAGGTCGCCAAAGTCAAGTGGGCATCCCACAACCTCCCATCCCCATCCAAGTTATTAACCCCCAAATAAACAACAAATAAAAAAAAACAAAGCTACGGACTGTTCCCTGAGTGTCTGTGAAGATTCGGTGTGCCTGGTTGTGCAGGAGTGGGGAATCCCTGTTCATCTGCAGCTCCTACGTGGGGTGTGCTACATTCTGATTAAAGACCCCTTTCACAGCAGAACGTTTTTCATGTGCTTTTGCGCTAAAAATAGCGACTGTAAAGCACCTGAAAAACTCCCCCCAATACACCCCAGTGTGAAAGCCTGAGTGCTTTCACACTGGTGCGGTGCGCTTGCGGGACGGTAAAAAAAGTCTTTGGGGGGGGAGTGGGAGCGGTGTATTCACCGCTCCTCCAATGCCCCTGCCCATTGAAAACAATGGGGCAGCGCTCCCGAAGCGCTTGAACACCGCTTTGGAAGCGCCGATAACTGGCACTTTTAACCCCTTTTTAACCCCTTGAAGGGGGGTTAAAAGCATACTGCTGCTGCCCGAATAGCGGCGCCAAAGCACCTCTATAACGAGCGGTGAATTGCCGCAAATTATCAGTGTTTTACCGCTAATGCTCGGGCAGCCCTGGTGTGAAAGGGGTCTAAAGGAAATAAACCACATGATGGATGCTGTGAATAGCTAAGAAAAGGAATTTAAATGCCTTCATTCATTTTATGGCTGAAGCTTTGTTTTCATGTCTTTGTTAGCGAATGTACATAGGCATGGCTTATTGCTCCATCTTCAGTTTGTGTAACCTGTTCTTTCTCTGTTATATAAATAGTAGAAGCATGCCAATTAGTGTGCATCCATGCATATACCTCTGTGTGTTACAGTCTACAGGCTAAATCCAGAGCACAAACAAGTGATCATTCTTAAAGAGGAACTTCACCTTTCCAAAAAATCAAAATTCAGCAGCTACACATGCTATATTGAGGTGTCGGAACCAGCACACCGTCATCCTGGCCTGGAATGAGGAAGCTGGAGCAAATACCTGCTGAAAAAGATACTTGTGCCCCCCCCCCCCCCCAAAATAAAACAATTTCCGAATGTGTAGAGGACTGTTGTCTAGTGCTCATTATTATAATATATAATTTTATTTGGAATTAAAGTGGTTGTAAACCCCATTTATGAACTCTGATCTTGGCACATATATCTGTAGTGTTTACATATCTCTCTCCAAAGCTCTGAGTGCCGTGTCTTTCTGGTGCTTCATTCCTCTGTTATTAGCATGATAACTTCTGATAAGCTCTCTGACACAGGAGATAAAAGCAGCTGGAAATTTGTGTCGGGGAGGGAACTTAGAGGCAGATAAGCAGAGAGCTTGTGTATTCACAGCACAGCTCTCCAAGTTTCTTTGTTTCTCTGCCTATGTTGGAGGGGGGGGGGGGGGTTGTGCCTTTCCTCTAATCAGCTCATACACAGTGTATGCCTAGACTCCCCTCCCACTGCTGAAACAGGAAGAAGGATTTCTAACAGGATGTGTGCTTTCTAAAGAGTCTAGGTATACATGTATAACTTATATAGGGTGATTTGTTTCATGTCTGTGTATTAACTGATTCTGTTCATTTCACTGGGTATAGAAGAGGGTTTACATCCACTTTAAATTATATAGTGCCTGTATATTATACAGACCTTTACATAGAGCATTAACCACTTGAGTGCTGTTTCATAATCAGAAAAAATATCCAACTAAGGCGCAGCACTCTTTCATGGAACCATCTAGTATGTGCAAATTAAAGTGCTAAATAAATTACACTGCCACTAACAGAAATCCTGGTTGTGTGAACCAACGCAACTAATCTAAATAAATAAATATAATATAGTTTTGATCATTTATAAAGTGCGACAGTGAAATAAGTGACTGGAACATCTTAAATAAAGTGCTGATATGAATATATCACTGTGCATCAGTAACAGTACCAACAAAAAAATGCAATAATGAAAAGTGCAAAATGTCCACAATTGTGTTTTGATCCTCGGCAATTAAAAAATTCAAACCAGTGGCACACTTCACACTTAAAGTGTTACTAAACTCACAACAGTAAAATCAGTCTGTATATGCAGTAAAGCATGTTTGTTATACTCACTGTGGAACCTAAGGGGTTAATCCTGCGCATTTTGGAAAAAGACTGTTTGATTCTGTCTTCTCTGATCCTCCTCCCCTTCTTCCACAGTCCTCAATGCATGTGCTGATTGAACAGAGCCTTGGGGGCACTCTGCACATGCCCAGTTCGCTGGGTATTGCTAGAGAGTTTTTTTTTTTATTGGGAGGGTGAATGTGATCAGCACAGGGCCAATCAGCAGTGTCCAGACAGAGGGACAGGCTTCCCGCAGCCTCATAGGGCAATCACAGAGGAATTAAAACTCCTCCTACAAGCTTTAACCAGGTACTGAAAGAAGTCTCAAGTCTCAAGCTATATACTGCTAATGAGAAAATGTATTTAGCAGTTTATATTTACTAAAATAATTGCATTTCCATGAACTGTGTACTGTGGGAGACCAGATATATTGAGTGCATGGTCCTGGGTTTAGCAGCACGTTGACACCACAGCTCCACAAGTTCCACTCTGTGATTTTGTTAGTGCCTTACCCCAATCCTGCAGACACTTATGAATGAGAGTGGGTCAATAAGCACTTTCAGGGCTTCCAGGTAATCTCTGCTGTTTCACTCTCCACATCATCTGAGGATGCAAGAACAAGGGAAAGCTGTCATTTCTTAATACAGTCTTTATAAAAAAAAAAAATAAATAAAACTAATTGCCCTCACAGATTAATGTGCCTCTCTGGCAGCTAGGATGACATGCATATATACAGTAGTTAGAAACCTGTTCTACCCTACCTCCAGTGTGCATTCAAGGTGAGCAGAAGTGACATCAAACCCAACGGCATGCGGATGGGCAACCTATACCTTCCTTTGGGAAGACATGTAGCCAAATTCCATCATTACCACATGCCAAGATTTCTTTTTACCATGCTAGATAGAGTACACGTTCCAGCCAGGGGTGGAGATTGGAATAAGATCCTTCTCCAGTGCGAAGTGCTCTGGATTAGGTGTCTTAAGGCCACCACACCCCCTAGCTTGAATGAGGCAGAAAGCTTTAGGCCCTTCTTGGAGGGCTATAGTTCTGGTAAAACAGATTAAAAGGTCTCTGTCTTCCTTTCCGCCTCACTCTCTCCCCCACACAATAGATATAACATTTATATACCCAACATAGGTCCTTGGTGGTCTACCCTGACCGGCCTCACTTTTGGGTCATATCCCTCCACACATATCCTGTGCCTCTCCTCGGGGGCCTCCCGCCAGACTGATCTGACAGATACCTGGAGGTTTTCCTTTAGATATTTCTCTTTTTTTCTTTTTTCTAGATTGTTGTTATTATTATTTTTGATTGTTTTGAATTTTGACATTTTTTGGGCTTGTATGTGATTTCCTCATGCCCACTCTTTTGATTGGGGTGGGAGAAAAGAGCAGAGGGATAAATTACATCTAGGAAACCATACAATGTACATTGTGTATTATGACATAACAGCCAAAGCGTTGGCCCTTACGATGCCCACAGGGCTGGGGCCCAAATGGGGCCCTCACCCCAATCTTTTTAAAAAAATTGTTGTTGTTTTTTAAAACCACAGGGGTCATCAAATACCACCAAAAGAAAGCTCTATTTGTGGGAACAAAATGATAACAATTTTGTTTGGGTACAACGAATTCTCATTCAAAATGCAACAGCGCTGAAAGCTGAAAATTGGTCTGGGCGGAAAGTGTTCAAAGTACCTGGTATTGAAGTGGTTAAAGTTACCCGTTCATCTGCGCCTCCATGACCCTGCGAACCTTCCAGCCCACCAGACACTGTGGGTTCAGACATTTTGGTTACACGGTTAAATAATGTGCCAACACACTGCAAATAGTGACTCCCTGATTTTACTGGTTCAGAAAGAGAGTTAAATAACAGGATTTGGATCAGCTGAGTCCTGGTTCAACAGCCAAGGCTCAGGTGAGGAGATCCTTGAAAGCAATTGAATTACAGCTGCAAATCTCAGTTACAGAATAACAGTTTACATAAGGTGAGACAGCAATCAAATGCAGGAATGGTACTGAAATGGGCTAGTAATTACTGTATTTTATGATACCACTAATAGGGAATCCTGGACCGGCCTATTTCACCTTAAGTCCTAATGGGAGACCATAAGTATCAGGGGTGGATCCCTTTAAATAGCAGTAAACAGCAATGTCCAGAGTGCAAGGCCTGTAATTGCCTTCACCAGCAGTTGGAGCTCAAGCAAACTGTATCCTGAATATAGCAAATGGCGTGTAGGCCATTTGAAGAACAACTCAATCTGGCTAGCAGTAATCTTTAAAGTAATTCCAAAGGGTAGGGTGTCTGTATACAGTGTTCTTATGCAATGTAATAAGGCAGGGTGTGTATTTACTGGGCAAAAGCCCTCAAACCAACTGAAGAACAGCGTAGGATCCTCCTGAAGAGCGATTCTGGAATAGTCATCTCCTTGACGAATGATCAGAGATGACTGACTGACTGCAGGAACTGTATGTTGTCTGGTCCGGATGATGCAGCGACACTACGGTGATGTCCCTGGAGTAGAAAGCAGCGGAGGACCTGCCTGGGCCGGACTGTAGTCGCCGCTTTTACCACATGGTAGGCTGCAGTCCTCTTGCACAGTCCTGACGTCGGATGGTACACCATTTTCGCCGCTGATGTCAGGCCGGGTCCGTCCAGGAGGC
>BLSH010377340.1:262015-281329 GCA_018402905.1 Glandirana rugosa | reverse complement strand
AGAGCCAGTGGTGAGGGGGTGGGGGGCAGGGCCAAGTCCCACTTTGTGTGCCAAGTGGCTTGCTCTGGGGACACTCGGCGGGGGGTGTATGTTCATTTAAAATGCAGAGTTGTGCTACAAGAGGCATATCATTAAACCAATGCCATATGTTAAAGTGATTGTAAAGTTTTTTACGTTCTTACCATTGCACAGAGCAGGTAAAAAAAGAACAAAAAACAAGCTTTACAATCACTTTAACGCATGGCATTGGTTTAATGGTATAGGTCTCATAGAACCACTCCTATTTTAAATGAAAATACATTCTCCGCCTCCAATGGTTTGCTACGTGCGCAGCAAAAAAAATGTTTGCCTTGGAAATTTTTTTTACATTTTGGCAACTGTGCATATGTCATATGCAGCCTATTGCATTAGGGTGTGCACTCCAAAGCTCAAACACACACATATATATATATATATATATACACATACACTATATTGTCAAAAGTGTTGGGACTCCTGCCATTACATGCACATTAACTTTAATGGCATCCCAGTCTTTGACTCATTGGGAAGATGTCCCTTTACTGCATGTCCTGCATGTACAGAACAAGTGTCCTCATTGGACGAATTATTATTATTTTTTTTTTTTTAGCTGACATTTTTTGATTCTGCTGACAGCACTCTAAGACCCCTTTCACACTGAAGGCATTTTTCAGGCATTTTAGCACTAGAAATAGCCCCTGTGAAGCACCAGAAAACTGCCTCCCATGCCGTCCGAGTGTGAAGAAATGTATCTACCTCCAACAGCTTGACTGTGAATAACAGTAAGACACTCATCCTGTTTACACTATTGGAGCAACTGTGATTACCCTTGTATGTTTAAACACCATGGGATAGTTTGGGCCATATGGCACTGATAGGCAGCACTGATGAGCACTGTTTGGTAGCACTGATAAGCAGCACTGGTGGGCACTGATTTGCACTGATAGGTGGCACTGATTGGCACTGACAGGTGGCACTAATAGGCAGGACTGATTGGCAATGATAGGCAGCACTGATTGGCACTGATAAGCAGCACTGTTTGGCAGCACTGATGGGCACTGATTGGCAACACTGATTGGCACTGATAGGCAGCACTGATGGGCAATGATTGGCAGCACTGATAGACGGTACTGATTGGCACTGATAGGCAGCACTGATGGGCACTGATTTGCAGCACTGATGGGCGCTCATGGGCACTGATCAGCACCACCGAAGGACAGTCATTAGCACTGATAGGCACTGATAGGCAGCACTGATAGGCACTGATGGGAAGCACTGATGGGCACTCATTGGCACTGATAGGCAGCACTGATCAGCACTGATAGGCAGCACTGATTGGCACTGATAGGCAGCACTGATTGGCACTGATAGGCAGCACTGATGGGCACTGATTGGCAGCACTGATGGGCACTACTGATGGACACTGATAGGCAACAGGCAGCATTGATAGGCAGCACTGATGGGGCCTGATTGGCAGCACTCATGGACACTGACAGGGGAGAGGGGGAGTCCGCAGTCTCTGGCCATCTCCTATATCATGTCTGCAGTCTCTGACCATCTCTTATATCATGTCTGCCATCTCTAACCATCGCCTGTATCATTAGTCTACCCCTGGGCTGAGGTGGGGTACCCCGACCCAAATCGAAGGAGCCCAAAGGCAGGCCGGGTTGACATGACACACACCCCATGTGGAGAGAGTATTTAAACCGTCATAATCTAAATGGATTGTGAAAAAATACAAAAAAAGCATGTAAAGATGTGAGCCAATAAAAACAAAGTCCAATGTGTATGACTGGGGGGGGGGGTGCAAAAAGGGGAGGGGGAGTGGAGAGAGGGGGGGGATGGGGGAAGATGGTGGGGGTGGTTCATGGTGTGGATGATCTTGGAAAGACCTCTCTGTAGACTTACGTGTGGAATACCATGGCTTTTCACAATCCATTTAGATTATCATGGTTTACATACTCTCTCCACATGGGATGTATGTCATGTCCACCTGGCCTGCCTTTGGGCTCCTTCCATTTGGGTCGAGGTACCCCACCTCAGCCCCGGGGTAGACTAATTGTCTGGGACTCCCCATCCATTGATATTAGCTGGGCACTGTTCCGTCGACTTGTGAGTACAGATCCTTTGCTCCCTAACAGCTTTTTCTCCCTTTAAGAGGGTAGCAGTCAATTAACCCACATCTTTTATATTTATAGTTATACATTCGCACCTAACTCCTGACGAATGTCAGAAAGCCATGAAACGCGTAGAGTTTTTTAGGGTGCCCTGACAAGATTGGCTTATTATCTTTCAATTTTATTGACCTGTGTATACAATTTTATGTATTTGTATTTTATCAAGTCGAATGTTATGTATGCGCATGGTCAATGTGTATATCTACATGGCAGCTTTTTTGCATATGATATATTACTAGCTAATAATGCATTATGTATCTCCAGACTATGGAATGTTCAAATGTACCTGTATTTGTTCAATAAAATATACATATATATTCCATGCAACATCTGTCTGCATTGATATCCCTCATTTAAAGTCCCACTTTTTCTTTTCTCCTTTTTATAATTCTGGGCAGGGATGGGGAACATTGTGGAGAGGGATGCAGATAATTCTGGGCAGGGATGGGGATTTATTGTGGAGAGGGATGGGTGATGCTGGGTGCAGCTGGGGATACACTGTGGAGAGGGATACAGATAATTCTGGGCAGGGATGGGGATACATTGTGGAGAGGGATGGCTGATGCTGGGTGGAGATGGGGATACATTGTGCAAAGGGATACGGATAATTCTGGGCAGGGATCGAGATACATCATGGAGAGGGATGGATGATGCTGGGCAGGGATGCAGATAATTCTGGGCAGGGATGGGGATACATTTATTTTTGAGGTGGGGGGAACTTGGGTGAGTTCCCACGCTTTTTTTCCCAGGACTTGACCCCTGATTATAACCCCCCCTTAGTCTATCCGAAATGAAAGAAAAAAAGTTTTGCCTTTAGGTGAAAAAAAAGTGTAAAAAATGAAAGGTACACCCAAACACTTAAAAAAAACACAAAAAACGTTTAGCCCCCATGTGCATACACATGCTTATGTACAGTAAATGCACACGCCGAGGTGCCTACATGTGAAGATTTTGATATCACTGCACACACCGTAAAGAGAGCAATAGTTCTATGATCACTATTGAATGTACATGAATGACTCTAAGCCAATGACCCATAAAGGCTTTTAAAGCATTGCCTATGGAAAATTTTGGATACTGACGTTTGTCACTGTTTCACGGGCAGATGCCATTTTAAGGCTTTACCTATTGGGTATCTATTTACTCAGAGGAATCTAATCTTTTCTATTTTAGTGTATTTTCACTGAAAAGCAATACCATAAACACATATCACTTCTTCACCACCTGTCAAATGCCTCTGAAAAGCAATCCCCCGCGGATCACTTTTCAGAGGGGTGACAAGCAATGTCGTTATTGTAAGTCCCCGTTCACACCGATGCGACTTGTCATGTGATTTGACAGGTGCAAATTGCATGGCAAATCGCACCCTATTGTGTGCCGCACCGATTTGAAATAGAAGTTCCTGCATTTTTGGCAATTTCAGTTACGACTGCATAAACATCTGTGCATGAAGTCGTACAGATGTCAGCCAAATCGCTCCTGAAGTCGCATTGACATGCGGCTTTGAAATTTTAAGTGAAGTCATGTGATTTCAAAGTCGGTGTGAACAGGGGGCTAAACTTCTCTGAGCTTAGTTTCAGATATTCTCTAATACTGCACTTTCAGTAAGCACACATCTTTTTTAGTTGGAAGCACCGTCCCCATTTGTGCACTGTGGTTCCATCTGCTGGACCTTACTTCACTACTGCATCCTATAGTAATATAGGGATGTTGGATAGAACCACAGTGCATGGTGTGGGATCTAGCACTTTCAGATTCGTTGGATGTGGAAGATTCTTCAACCACTGTAACTCTGCAACAGAGTGAAAATTGACAGCGCGGGCAGCTGAACAGGTAAGTGTTAACTGTTTTCTTTACAGAGTTCAATATTTAAACACTTCTTTTATATATTTCTTTGAAAGCAGCCAAGTCAAATGAAGAGTTCCCTCTAGTGGCGATTCTACAAATCTCTAGCACCATAAATATTGGCCAGCGTTTCTCAACTTTTTTTTCAGTCAAGGCACCCTTTAAACTTCTGCACAATCTCAAGGCACCCTATACTAAAATGTAAAAAATGAAACAAATAGTTTTACATAACTCTGCAGCATCTAGACACATAGCAACCAAACACACCCTTACACACTGGTACTGACTAATATTCCTATTTTCTCCCCCCCCACAGTTTCTCTCCCTCACTAATGTGACCCAAGAGCTGACAAAGAAGGGCAGGGGAGAGGCAAGCAAGGATGCTATGCAGGTGCCCTGCGTCCTCCTTATCAGCCCATTACATAATTTCCGACGCCAGCAGCTAAAAGGTTATAATGGGGCACAATGGAAATATGTGGTTTTGTGTAACTAAAAGGCAGGCTTGATCCACCCACTGGCTTGTATACAATATTTGGGCAACTTTTAGGCATTTTGCCAAGGCGCCCCTGAAGAAACCCGAAGGCACCCAACAGGGTGACTGGGTACCCTGGTTGAAAAAGCTGATATAGAGAAGCAAGCATTTAAAACATGAAAACATAATAAATAAATATAAATACTCTGCCAATAATCCTCAAATATGAGAAGATACTATAATTTACCTTTAGGCCTCATACACACGGGCGTATTGAAAAAACGAGCTGTAACGTCGGGACCGAAGCAAGGAAAATATTGGCGTTAAATCTGCGTTTTGCATTGGCGTTAATGCGCGTTATTGAGCGTCAGCGCTATGTCGCGTATTGTTTGAAAAGACATCCCTCTGCTATTTTTGGACATGAAAACGCCGGCGCTAAAAACATCGGTTGACTATGTCGTTATGCGCGTTAGTGAGCGTTTTGACGCCTCAGCATCAAGAACGCTCTAGTGCTGCAGCTTCAGAACGCGCTGGTCATGGGTTCCACTTGCAGCTTACGCCAACACCAATTCCAGCTCAGAAACGTCAGTGTGTGTATGAGGCCATTGAATAACATGGAGATGCTTGGGCAGGCTCCCTGGTGGTCTAGTGTGGCAATCCGAGGGGGGGCTGTGCTGATAAATCATCAGCACAAACCCTCCCTGTCAGGAGAGCAACCGATCGTCTCTCCTGTACTCAGGTCTGCAGACCTGAGTACAGGAAAGCCGATAAACGGCTTTCCTGTGTTAACACTGTGACCAGCCGTGATTGGTCACGGCTGATCACATGGTAAAGTGCTTCGGATGGAAGCACTTTACCGAGATCGGTACTGCGGGGGGTCAGACTGACCTCCCACACCACCGATCGCCGCTATGTGCGCCCCCCCCCGGGCGCGTGGCGGCTTGTTATCCTGAGGACGTTATATGCCCATCAGTGCCACCTATCAGTGCCCAGTGCCGCCTATGAGTGCCAATCAGTGCCGTCTTTGAGTGCCCATCAGTGCCGCTTATCAGTGCCCGTCAGTGCTGCTTATCAGTACCCGTCAGTGCTGCTTATCAGTGCCGCATAACAGTGCTCATCATTGCTGCATATCAGTGCCACCTCATCAGTGCCACCTCATCAGTGCCAATCAGAACTGCCAGATCAGTGCCCGTCAGTGTGGCCTCATCAGTGCCCATCAGTGATGGAGAAAATTTACTTATTTACAAAGTTCTGTGACAGAAATAGAGAATTTTTTTTTTCCAAATTTTCGGTCTTTTTTTGTTTATAGTGCAAAAAATAAAAACCGCAGAGGTGATCAAATACCACCAAAAGAAAGCTCTATTTGTGGTAACAAAATGAAAAAAACTTTGTTTGGGTACAGCGTCGCAGGACCGCGCAATTCTCATTCAAAACGCAACAGCACTGAAAGCTGAAAATTGGTCTGGTAGGAAAGTGTTCTAAGTGCATAGTATTGAAGTGGTTAAGCTGCAAAAAACGCTGAAAAAAGCATCTGTAAAAGCACCCGTGTGTATGGGGCCTTACAGTAGAACTAGAGGTAACTAATAAAAACTTTGAGCAGGCAGCTGTTTATTGCAGAAGAGACATGCAATGTCTGCCGCCTGCTCACAGTCTTCTAGTGATTGTACACTGAGTTGCACAAGAAACTGCACGCACTGTGACAGAATAACAGACTCTTGTTCAATACGCGGAATGGCTGAAAACCCAGCATCTGCTTTAAGCCTAATCTTAGCCACTTAAAGCCCAAGTGCAGCCAGAATAAAAAAACACAAAAATCAGTGTCCCTTGTGCTGATACCTCTTCGGTTGGGTGTCCACGCTCCACCCCTGTCACCACAATCTTCAAGTGTGGCAGGGGTTAATAAAACTAAGGGGCTATTACAGGCTCTCATCACCAGTGACTGACTTTGCCTGCTGTGACATTATGGCAGGCACCACAATGGACGAGCGATACTTGTCGCCTCGCATGCAATCATTTTGAGGCAACTGGTGGGAGTCCGACCCGAGTTGTGCCGCCCACCGTCGCAGAGCTGGCTCCGGTCCGGTCTTTCTGGTCCACTCAAACCCCTCTCCACCTGCATTTAATGACCAGGAAGAGAACAGAGGAGAGCTCTATCCTGGATCTCAGAGGGAGAAAGCTGAGAGAGCTCTGTGTGCTAATTTGGACTCTAAGAACAAGGTTTGCACTGTGCTTATGTTTTGTGGGTGTCGGGGACAGCTCCACACTGTATAGAGAGGAACCTGTTTGTTTAGTTTAGCGCCAGATGGTGAGGCTTTGTTTTCTGATTTTGTTTGTGTTTTGAACTTGCAAACCTGAAATAATAAACCTGGCAAGCCGCCAGATTTTTAATAAACTGTCCTCCATGTCGAATGTTTGCATCTGAAAAGTTATCCCCACAAGCTAATCTCACACACGTGGTGGAGAATGCAGGCATCTTCCTGGAAAATGGAGGATGTGGTAAAAGCCCTGTTACAGTCCACTGCGGCCCAACAAGAGTGCAATCACCAGCAGCGGGAAACCTACCGCCAAGTCACAGAGGCCGCTGCAGCACAACAAGCAGCTCAACAGGAGATGAACCGTCAGTTTGCGGAGGCCTTGGTGGAATTAAAGAAAGGGTCGGCAAGTCTTGTGCCAGTGGAACAAAAGATGTGGTACATGCCAGCTATCACCTACAAAAGATGACACCTGCAGATGATGCGGAGGCATATCTCACAACCTTTGAAAAAGTCGCTGATCGCGAAGGATGACCAAAAGAGCAGTGGGCGGGACTGTTAGCACCTTTCTTGACAGGTGAATCCCAAATGGCCTACAGTCACGTACCTGGTGGTGGAGTCTGATTGTGCAGAGGGTAATCTCTCTTACGGCCCTGGTTCAGGAACCCCTGATAGAGCAGACAGGAGATTCCGGTGCACAGGGGGGCATGAGGGCTGGTACGGATGCAGATGGTGTTGTGAGGATCCTCCAGGAGCTTGTGCAGACAGAAGAGTGGTGATGTAGGCCGGGTCGGTAACAAGAGCAGAGTTGGTCGGTGCAGGCAGAGTTCAAACGAAGGTCAGGCAAGTCGGGTCACAGATACAGGAAGTCTTAGCAAACAAGCCATGGGAAACACACTGGAACGCTGTAGAACGGACAGCATCCGCTCCAGCTAAATAGAGTGTTTTTGACGCCATTGGAGCGCCCAGGTGCGCACACGGGCGAGCGCAATGTGCACGGGAGGCTGGAAATGGCCATTTTTCCTAACATTGCCCCCCCACCCAAGGGACAGCCTCCGGATGCCCAAACTGGCTCTCTTGGTTGGGTTTCTTCTCCAGAAGGTCCTGATCAAGGATTCCACATGTAAATTCTCTTCAGGCTCCCAAGAGCTCTCTTCGGGCCCATAGCCCTTCCATTTGACCAGGTACTGGATGGTGCCACCTCTCCTCCTGCAATCCAGAATGGACAACCACTAAAATTCCTCCATTAAGTCAACCAGTACTGGTGCCGGTGGGCCTGTCTTCCGATCTGGGAAGGGGTCGGAGATCTTAGGCTTTAACAAAGACACATGGAAGACAGGGTGGATGCGGAATGACTCAGGCAATTCTAGTTCTACCTCGTTGACCTTCCGTTTGATGGGGTAGGGTCCTATGAATTTTGGACCAAGCTTCTTGGATGGGCATGCCAGTCTTAAATTGACGGTGGATAGCCATACTTGATTACCCGGCTCCAAGTTTAGTTCGCCATGTCTCTTCTTGTCATAGGTTTCTTTATTGACCACCTGTGTTCGTGTCATTGTCTCCTGCAGGAATTTGTTATTGGAGGTGAAGAAGTCCAATAGGTCAGTCACAGCTGGCACAGAGCTTCCCAGCAGGTGTTGGACAAGAAGCCGGGATGGAAGCCGTAATTGGCGAAGTATGGTGATTGCAGAGTGGCTGAGTTGACCGAGTTGTTATATGCGAACTCAGCCAGCGGTAGGAGCATAACCCAGTCATCATGGGAGAATTAAGAGAAGCAACGTAGGTACTGCTCCAGTGTTTGGTTTGTACGCTCCGTCTGGCCGTGCGACTGGGGATGATAAGTGGAGGACAGGGACAGACCAATCTTCAGGGACTTGTACAGGGACCTCCAGAACTTGGACGTGAATTGCACTCCACGGTCGGACACCACATCCGTTGGAATCCCGTGTAACCTGACAATCTCTTTAATGAACATTTTGGCCGTCTCTGCGGCCGAGGGTGTGCCTTTCATAGGCAGAAAGTGGGCCATCTTAGAGAGTCTATCCACTACCACAAAGATGGTAGCGCAGCCTTCCGAAGGGGGTAACTCCACAAAGAAATCCATGGATATGTGGCTCCAGGGCCTCTCCGGGACAGGTAATGGTTTAAGAAGGCCCCATGCCCGAGTCTTACTCCCCTTGCACCGGCTGCAGGTAGTACATGATTCCACATAGAACTTACAGTCCTCTCCAACTCGGGGCCACCAGAACGTGCGCTGCACTAGTGCCAAAGTCTTGCATGTCCCGAAGTGCCCAGTGAGGCGGTGGTCATGGCAGAGGTCCAAGACTGAGGTTTGTAGGTTCTCCGGTACGAAGATCTTGGTACCATGCCAGAGCAACCCATCCTTGAACTGCAGAGAGGTTCCCGGGAGGGGGTCTGGCCCCAGGGAAGCTTGCTGTATCCGTGACAGCACATCCTCCTGTAACAACAAGAAGTTTCCTGGAGACAGGATGGTGTCGAGAGATACTGCGGTTTCAGGCATGTTGAACATGCGTGACAAGGAGTCCGGTTTGATGTTCTTCGACCCAAGCCTGTAGGTGATGTGGAAATGATGATGCGAAGAATAACGCCCATCTGGCTTGGCGTGGTTTCAGTCTCTTAGCAATTCTCAGGTACTCAAGGTTTCAGTGATCCGTATATATGAGAATTGGATGCGCTGCCCCTTCTAAGAGATACCGCCATTCTTCCAGTGCTGTTTTAATAGCAAAGAGTTCTCGGTCTCCTACGTCGTAGTTTATCTCAGCGGAAGATAGCTTGCGTGAGAAGAACACCACCGGGTGTAGCAGCACTTTAGTACCCTGCCTTTGAGAGAGAATAGCCCCGACTGCCACCTCAGATGCATCAACTTCCAGAACATAGGGCAGAGCGGGATCCGGGTGCTTAAGGATGGGGGCAGACGTGAATAGTCTTTTGAGCTTTTCAAAGGCTGTTTGTGGCTCAGGAGTCCAGCGGAATGGGATACCCTGTTTGGTCAAGTGCGCAATGGGGGAGATGATGGAGGAGAATCCCTGGATAAACTTCCTATAGAAGTTTGCGAACCCTATGAAGTGCTGGATTCCTTTCCTGTCGACTGGAGCAGGCCAGTCCAGAATGGCAGAAACCTTTTGAGAGTCCATTTTGATGCCTCCGACTGAAATAATAAGTTCAAGCAACTCTATGCGTGCCTGTTCGAACTCACACTTCTAAGGTTTAGCATAAAGGCCATGTTGGCGGAGGCAACCCAGTACCCATTGGACATGAGAGCGATGGAGCTCCAGGGAAGGTGAGAAGATCAAAATATCATCAAGCTGTGGCGATGAGAAAGAGGTCAAGGAAGTCCCTGAAGATGTAGTTTATGAAATGCTGGAATGTGGCCGGGGCATTGCACAAACCGAAAGGCATTACTAAATACTCATAATAACCAGAAACGGGTACGGAAAGCCATCTTCCATTCTCTGATCCATACCAGGTTGTAAGCTCCCCAGAGGTCCAATTTAGTGAAAACGGTGGCAGTTCCCAGGTGCTGAAATGACTCCGGAACAAGTGGAAGCGCATAGCGTTTTTTCACCATGACTTTATTGAGCTCCCGGGAGTCTATACATGGGCGCAGGGAATGGTCCTTTTTTTTCACAAAAAAGATGCCTGCCCCAGCTGGGGAGGTGGAAGGACAGATAAAGCCCTTGATGAGGTTCTCATCAATAGAAGATTTAAGAGTGCCGAGTTCCAGCTCTGTAAGCGGGTAAATCCTTCTGAAGGGGATCTCTGCACCGGGGAGAAGCTCAATGGGACAGTCATAAGGTCTATGGGGAGGAAGGACCTCAGCCCCCTTTTTGCTAAAAACGTACAAGAAAGCGTGGTAGATGCTGGGGACGAGCTGACGGATCTCAGGCTCCGAGTCAAGATCCATGATAAGTAGAGTAGGATCCATTCCGGGGGTCCAGGGAAGGCAGTGCTCATGGCAGTACCAGGACTGAAACTGGACTTTCCCAGAGGACCGATCAATGGTGGGATTATGTGCCTGGAGCCAAGGCAGTCCAAGGATAACAGGGAAGATGGGAGAGGCAATAGCATCAAGCGTGAGCAGCTCCTGATGCCCTCCCAGCACCATGGTGGTCAGGGGGGGGTCTCCTGTGAGACCAGGCCAGACTTTAAGGTTGTGCCATCAGCCAGGTGCACCGCCATCCTGCGAGTTTTGGGTCGCAGGGGAATCCTGTGTTGTGCAGCAAAGGTTAGATCCAGGAAGCAGCTGCATGCGCCAGAGTCTACAATAGCATGGATGGTAATGGCTCCACCAGGACATTGTAGAAACAGAGAGAGGGTGAGGTGAGCCGCGCTGACAGGTACTGGTTGCGGAGAGGTTGGAAGGCATTTTTCCAATTTAGACGGGCAGGAGCGCACTAAGTGCCCCGGCTCTCCACAGTAAAGGCAGAGGCCTAGGTTTCTTCGGCGCTCTTTCTCTTTGGTGGTTAGTGCCAGGTGCGCCACACCCCGCTGCTGGGGTTCCGGCTGCCTCGGAGGAGGAGAGGTGGGTATGGCGGAGCCGGCCAGAGTGCCACTTTGAAATCCTGCAGCGGGAGGTAGCATCCAAGAGGGTTGGAGGTTCACCTTGACACTTTCTGCTCTGCGTTCTCTAAAGCACTGATCAATCTGGATGGCCAGATCGATGAGCCTCTCCAGGGAGGCCGGCACCCCTACACGGGCCAACTCATCCTTCAGGGGGTCGGCTAAGCCCAGCCTAAACTGGTGATGCAGAGCAGCTTCATTCCAGGCCGTGTCGGTGCTCCAATGCCTGAACTCCACTGCATACTCCTCCACCGGACAGCAGCCTTGTCGGAGGGCGTGGAGCGCGGCTTCGGCAGTGGCCGCCTGATGCAGATCTTCATACAGCCAAGTCCATTGCTTGGAAGAATCGGGACAAGTCTGATACTTCAGGCGCTCCTTGCTCCAGGACGCGGGGGGCCTATGATTGGGGCTCGTCTTGTAGTAAAGAAATCACCAGCCCCACCTTCGTGGTTTCCAGGGAGAAGGTAGGGGGCTGCAAGATGAAACAAAGTTTGCAGGCACAGTGGAACACCCTGAACTTCCTACGGTCTACTGAGAACCGTTCTGGCAAGGGCACTGTGGGTTCCGGAGCACAAGCGACCATGGAGTCCGTTGTGAGCTGACAAGCCCCCGATGGGGCAAGAGAAGCAAATTCTAGGACCTGGGTCTCCAGCTAGGTGTAGTCTGCTTGCAAGTGTTGAAAGGCTCAAGAGACACTGTCCAAATGCTGACAGAGTTCATGCAGCGGAGAGGGCCCCTGCTCAGACTCAGACATGGCTGTCCGTTTCTGTCACGTACCTGGTGGTGGAGTCTGATTGTGCAGAGGGCAACCTCTCTTACGGCCCTGGTTCAGGAACCCCTGATAGAGCAGACAGGAGATTCCAGAGCACAGGGGGGCACAAGGGCTGGTACGGATGCAGATGGTGTTGTGAGGATCCTCCAGGAGCTTGTGCAGACAGAAGAGTGGTGATGGAGACCGGGTCGATAACAAGCTGGCAAGTGCAGTACAAAGGGAGCAGGCAAGCGGGTCGTTAACAGGCAGGCAGCTCAGGTACAAGAGGGTCAGGCAGAAGCGTGGTCGTAGACAGGCTGAGGGTCGGTGCAGGCAGAGTTCAAATGAAGGTCAGGCAAGCCGGGTCACAGATACCGGAAGTGTTAGCAAACAACCCACGGGAAACACACTGGAAAACTGTAGAATGGACAGCATCCGCTGCAGGGTGCTGTTCAGCTAAATAGAGTGTTTTTGGCCCCATTGGCACGCACACACGCATAGGTGCTCGCGCAAACGTGCACAGTTGCGCGCAATGCACACGGGAGACTGGAAATGGCCATTTTTACTAACACCTACTTTGATTTGGAACCAGTAAAGGCCCAGGGCTATGGCTCTAAAAACTGAGATACTCGCATGCCTGCGGGTCACCATGGCCGCCCGGGCTCAACGGGTGCATCAGTGGTCCTACTGCATGGACAAGCCACCCACTCACAAACGTTTGACCTGATATATCTCACGAGGAAGTGGTTGCAACCTGAGACCTTGCCAGGCTCCCAGACTGTGGAGTGTGTGGTCATGGACCGGTATCTGCATGCACTCCCTGCTGCTTTGAGGAAGGGGGAAAGTCATGGACCCAAAACTGCCAACCAATTGGTGTACCTCATGGAGAGATACACTGCCATGGAGAACTTTTTACACCCATCTGCTCCCCACTCCAATGTATCTAGGGGTGAAAGATCACCCGGTGGACCCAGTAAGGACTGTTCCAGGGGTCAAGGGCACAGGGAAGTTTGATAAGACTGCTATAACTAAAGAGACTATGGGCTCTAGACCTGAAGACTGGCCAAAGAGGCCAGGAAGGTCTTGGGGACCCTTGAAAGGACTGGGTATAGAACACATACAGTGCTACCAATGCCATGCATTGGGACATATTGCTGTCAATTGTCCCCTGAATGATTAACCCATGCGATGGAATAATGGTTATATGAAAAGATGCATTTCTCTTTTTTCACAGGTCACATTTACAGCATCTTGCTCAAGTTGCTGTCATGAAACTACAGCAAACATTCATGTCTTATCTATTGCCTACTTTGCTGCATGTGTCCAGTTAAAGGCTGGCCTTCCTCACCTGTGTGTTTTTGTAGGCCCTCCTCAGCTGGGCTCCACCCCAGGCCCTAATTGGGAACAGGATATAACACCTGGCAGTGCAAGCCTGCATTGTCCGTGTTTGGCTTTGTGTGTGGTTTTTCCTATCATTTGCTCTGAGTCTTATTCCGTGTACCGATATTTGGCTTGTCAGACTATCCCTGCCTGCCTGTTACCCCGATCTTTGGCTTGTTCTCTGTTTCTCCTGTCTGCTTGTGGCCCTGACCCTTTGCTATTACCCCTGACTATTCTTTGCTGTTCCTGCAATGCTGCTTCCTCTCTTCCACCTGTAGACTCCGCGCCCTGGGGAAACCGATGCACTAGCTCCCTGTGTTTCAGTGTCCGTGCTCCAGGGGGCCCTCTTCCCATATCAGCCGGAACTCTTTAACAGCAGTGCGCTATAGGTCCACAACCTTAGTGGTGCGCTTCACAAACCTTCAGTGTGATTCGCACTCCAGCGGTGCGCACCTGTCATCTGACCCCAGGTGTCATGACAGTCGCATAGAGAAGCAAATGTGTGTGATTGCTATTGACGGGAAACCCGCCACTGAGCTGCTCGACCCTGGTAGTGTGATAACATTGGTCAAAAGCAGCTGTGTAAATCCAGCCAGGTTACACCCTAACACTGTTGGGGTGATTTGCATCCATGGGGACACTCGTGACTACCAGACGGCGCTGGTCGAGATTGACACGCCTTGCGGCAGAGTGACCCATTGAGTGGGAGTGGTATCTTCCCTGCTTCATGAGGCCCTAGTGGGGAGGGGTTTTCCTCATTTTTGGAGGTTGTGGGAAGGCACAGAGAGCCCGGTCCAGGTATTTATTCAGGTTTGGATCCCTAAAGAGGTCTTGATGGATCAGGGTACCTCTTTCATGTCCAGAGTGACCAGAGAATTGTGCAAGTTGTACAAAATCTCCCATCTCCGTACCTCTGTTTACCACCCGCAAACTGACGGTCTGGTGGAAAGGCTTAACAAGACCCTCAAGAGTATGCTAAAAAAGGTGGTGGATAAAGATGGGCGAAATTGGGATTTTTTTTGCTGCCGTACCTCATGTTTGCCAGGCGTCTAAGAGGTATTCCCCCTTTGAACACTTGTATGGTAGACATCCCAGGGGGCTGCTAGATGTCGCAAAAGAGACATGGAAAGGAGAGGCCACCCCATATAGAAGCGTCATAGAGCACGTTTCCTTGATGAGGGATCGAATTGCAGCTGTCTTGCCCCTTGTACAAGAGCATATGGAGCAAGCCCCGAGAAGGTTTTACAATTGGCGTGCCAAAACCCAAACTTTCAACCCCGGAGAAAGAGAGTGCTGGTTCTAGTCCCCGCGGTCGAAAATAAATTCCTGGCAAAATGGCAGGGTCCCTTTGAGATTAGGGAAAGTGTAGGGGAAGTAAACTACAAAGGTTACCAGCCTGGGAAAAGGAAACCGGAGCAGATTTACCATGTTAATCTCCTAAAACCGTGGAAGGACATGGAGAGTTTATTGGCTCTGCCCACTCCCCAAAAGGAGAGGTTACCCCTGACAAAGAAGTCCCCATAACCGAGTCCATGTCACTGATGCAATGAAACAACATTAAGGAAATTTTTCAGTAAAAATAGAGACTTTTTCACTTCCCTACCCAGACTGACCACTGTGCTACAACATGACATAATTATGGAACCAGGGGTCCATATTAATGTAAAACCCTACCAAATACCTGAGGGTAGATGAGAGGCGGGGCGAGAGAAATAAAAACCATGTTGGAGTTAAACGTGATAGAGGAGTCCCACAGCGCCTAGTCGAGCCCTATAGTACTGGTCCCAATGGCACTATCCGGTTCTGTAACGATTTCAGGAAGCTGAATGAAGTGTCTAGGCTTGACACATACCTAATGCCGCGGGTTGACAACTTGTGGATAGGTTGGGAGGTGCCTGGTACGTAGAAAACCTATACCTAACTAAGGGATACTGGCACATCCCCTTAACGTAGTAAGCAAAGGAAAAAACGGCCTTCTCTACCCTTGAGGGGTCCTTCCAATACAGGCAAATGCCGTTTGGTCTGCATGGAGCCCCTGCATCCTTTCAGAGGATGATGGACAAGAGTTTGAGGCCACATCGGCCCTATGCAGTGGCCTATCTGGTAGATGTCCTCATCCACAGCCCAGATTGGGAATCACATCTGCCCTGGGTGCAGGCAGTGGTAGATTCACTGAAGGTAATAGGTTTAACAGCCAACCCGAAAAATTGCGATATAGGTCTAGAGGAGGCCAAATACCTTGGTTATGTTATTGGTCGGGTCTAATTAAGCCCCAGACCAATAAGATTGAGGCCATTCAAAAGTGGCCCCAACCGGTGAACAAGAAGGTTCGGGCCTTCCTGGGGATTACAGGGTATTACCGACACTTCATCCCCAACTTTGCTACCATTGCCATCCCTCTGACCAATCTGACAAAGGGTAGAGCGCCAGGAATGGTTAAGTGGAATCCCGAAGCTGAGAAGGCCTTTCAGAAATTGAAGCAAGCCCTTTGTGTACAGACAGTGCTCATGACCCCAGACTTCACAAAGGAGTTTGTGGTTCAAACCAACACCTCTGAGGTGGGACTAGGGGCTGTTCTATCCCAGATCAGAGACAGTGAGGAGCACCCGGTCGTCTACTTAAGCTGGCTATCAAGTGGGCCTTAGAGACCCTAAAATACTACCTGCTGGGAAGGTCATTCAGGATAGTCACCGACCATGCCCCCCTTAAGTGGATGTGTCACAACCGGGAGAAAAATAGTCAGGTGACTAGGTGGTTCCTGGCCCTACAGCCCTTTAAGTTCTCAGTGGAACACCGGGCTGGAAGGCTCCAAAATAACGCCGTTATTGGCCCTTAAAGCAAAAGTAAATCTATCAATTTAATTGTTTCCCAAAGCATTTTCTTTCAAAGTATGCCATAAGCAGGGACAGCTGGTGCATGAGGGGCGCTTGGGCGCCGCCTCCCTGCCGCTGACAAGTAAAATAAAAAAATAAATAAGTCAGCCCGGCCCCCTTGCAGGTGGCGCCGGTATATTGACTGTTTTTTTTCCTCGGCTCCTTGCTGTCAGCTGACAGCAAATAGTGAGCCGATTGGTCAGCCATTAAAGTCTATGTGTGTGCGCTGAACAAGCGCACACACATAGGCTGATTGGCTGCCCCCTGAGCAATCAGAGCCAATGACTCTCTGTCATTGGGCGGGGGGTGGGACTGTGGCAGACATGCTGCCTGTGTGATTACTCACACAGGCGCAGCACTCCCCGGGCTTTCAGTCCCGAGCTGCTCAGCATGCTGACCGCAAGTCGAACTCTGCATAGACCTGTCCACTGGCCTGCCTGCTATGAGATGGGGTAAGTGCTTGGGGGGGTACCGCCGCTGCCGCTCTGTATGCCCTATCTGGTGGTCTCTATGCCCTATCTTGTGGTCTGTATGCCTTATCTGATGGTCTGTATGCCCTATCTGGTGGTCTGTATGCCCTATCTGATGGTCTGTATGCTCTGTCTGATGGTCTGTATGCTCTATCTGCCGCTCTGTATGCCCTATCTGCCGCTCTGTATGCCCTATCTGATGGTCTGTATGCCCTATCTGCCGCTCTCTATGCCCTATCTGCCGCTCTGTATGACCTATCTGCCACTTTGTATGCCCTATCTGCTACTCTGTATGCCCGATCTGATGGTCTGTATGTCCTATCTGGTGGTCTGTATGCCCTATCTGCCGCTCTGTATGCCCTATCTGGGGATTGTATACTGCTATATGGTGACTCTGTATACTGCGATCTGGGACTCTGTATACTGCTTTATGTTGACTCTGTATACTGCTATATGGTGACTCTGTATACTGCTATCTGGGACTCTGTATACTGCTATCTGGGACTCTGTATACTGCTTTATGTTGACTCTGTATACTGCTATATGGTGACTCTGTATACTGCTATATGGTGACTCTGTAAACTGCTATCTGGGACTCTGTATACGGCTATATGGTGACTCTGTATACCCTATCTGGTGATGCTGGGCTGTAAACTCCTGACACAAGGGGTGGAAACTATAAGGGGTGGGGCTTATTATAAGTGGGAGGGGTAAGAAAGGAAGGGCGGGGTCTGGCGCCCCCCCATCCTAAAATTTCACCAGCCGCCACTGGACGTAAGTGAAAACTGTTGCAGTTGATTGTGCTCCCAACTGAAACATCAAGCCATCAAATGGCTGGTGTCATAAATTATCAGATGTACAGCACCATGGCAACTGCAGATCAAACAGAGACTAAGATTGCAGCATTCTTGGCTGTGAACGATAGGAGGATTTAGATGCAGTTTAAAGTATTTGTAAAGCATTGCATTTTTAAAATTAAAATAACAAACATATTATACTTACTGTATGTGCTCTGTGCAATGGTCTTGCACAGAGCAGCCCGATCCTCCACTTCTGGGTTACCCAACCAACACTCCTGGCTCCTCCTTCCCACTAAGTGCCCCCATAGAAAGTTGCTTTATAGGGGGACACTCATGCGGGCTTGCTCCAGAGCCACATTGTTTGCATCTATTGATACAGACAATGTGGCTCGGCCCCTCCCCATGCTCCTTGATGGCAGTGCTATGAATCTGACCAGAGAGGGGGAGATAGCAGAGAGAGACACTGCTCTCATGCACAGTGCTGAATTAAATTTAGCCTCAGGGAAGTATAAGGAAGGGCTGGGGGAGATCCTAAGCCACAGAAGTTTTTTTAGTTCTATAAGAACTTACAGAATATTGAAAGCACATACGTGTATTACCAGTCGTGCAGACGATGAGCACAATACTATGATCATTGTAAGAGAAGAGACAAAAAGTGATAAATAATTGCTTAGTAACATGTTGAGTATATAAAGTATGAACAAAGGGTCCAAATATAAACAAATAGTATGTCATATGAAAATAGACTAACATACTGTATATAGCAATATGGCATAAATCAGATATAACAGGAAACATGCATGTCTAACAGGGAGTGATTATCACATGCTACTGTGAACATGTTGGCAGGCATCGGCAAGGTGTCCGCTCCCGGACACCAGTGTCCTCCAGCACTGCCTAAGGTGTCCGCGGCCCACTCCTCCTGCTGAGTGACGAGTGAGTCTGTCAGTGGCTCAGTGCACAGTGCAGCGTAGTGATCTCTCTCTGACTGACGCAGAGGCTGGCCTGGGAGTAGAGAGGTCACATCACCGACCTCAATGTGTGTGTGCCAGGAAGCACGGCTGAGCGTGAGAGCTGGGGCTCGGAACTCAGGAGTGAATGACTTGCAGTGATGGTGGGAGAGAAGTACAGAAGACGCTGTGGTGAGAGTCTGTGTCTCTGTGGTCCGGTGACCATCAGGTCAGTGAATATTCTAGTACTGAAAATTTCTCTACTCTAGCAGCTCAGCGTCGGGCCCCACTGCCCCAGACATGCCCCAGCCAGCCCAGTGCCAGACATGCCCCAGCCAGCCCAGTGCCAGACATGCCCCAGCCAGCCCAGTACCACTGCCAGACAGGCCCAGCCAGCCCAGTACCACTGCCAGACAGGCCCAGCCAGCCCAGTACAAGACAGGCCCAGCCAGCCCAGTACAAGACAGGCCCGTCCAGCCCAGTACTACTGCCAGACAGGCCCAGCCAGCCCAGTACCAGACAGGCCCAGCCAGCCCAGTACCAGACAGGCCCAGCACCAGACAGGCCCAGCCAGCCCAGTACCAGACGGGCCCAGCCAGGCCAGTACCAGACGGGCCCCACCAGCCAGGCCAGTACCAGGCAGGCCCCACCAGCCAGGCCAGTACCAGGCAGGCCCCACCAGCCAGGCCAGTACCAGGCAGGCCCCACCAGCCAGGCCAGTACCGGACGGACCATGACCGGA
>BLSH010377340.1:178309-194860 GCA_018402905.1 Glandirana rugosa | reverse complement strand
GACAGACACGTGGTCCCTTGGGGTCTCCTGACGTGGGCGGGGGTGGTCGTGGGTGTCCTCTCAGGTCGATATGAACGGCAAACGACGAGCATTTGGATATCCTAGCAGTCGTCTCGGCGCGGCAGGCCTCATGTGTGACAAGGTTTCTCTTTCCTTATTTGCAAAAGGTGTGCAAAAACGTATCCGTCCCCTGAGGTTATACCGGCGGACAGTCCCAAACGTCCGGAAATCGTTCCCCTTCGTCTAGTTACCCGACATGGACAGACCTGACCTGACCTGATCTGTGTTCTCACCTGGAGTTCTGTCCCCCTGGAACCTGCTTTCCGCTCCCTCCTTCACCATTCAGCCCTCGGTATTTTCCTCCCTGTTCTCCTCATTTTGATATCTGCCTGTTTTGCCTTTGTGTGTTTTGCATTTGTATTTAGTTAGATAGTTAGGTGTTTGGTTTTGGGTTGTCGTGTTTTTACCTTCTTTCACTTGCTTGTTTTTGTTACTGGTGTTGGGTGTTTTGCAAGTGTGTCATTTTTATAATAAATATATATTTTCACTTATCTGTATAGTCCTGATTCTTTTAGGTACAGCCCATTGATCTGCTTCCCCTTGCTAAAGGCCTGCAAACCCTGACAGGCGGCCATATTGGAGTCCCCTGCCTATGCAAAAACGTGTGGAAAACGTTTATTCCTTTCTCTTTGGAACAGTGTGTACTCCGGACGGCGCGGCTCTGCTGACGATCCTATAGGTTTACGAGCAGCAAACGGCAAGTATAGCTGGACTCTCCTGTGGGTGCTGGTGGGGGCGGGTGCAGTCCTCTGGGGTTCCCTGGTGCACTGTGGGGCGGCTGTGTGGGGGTGCCCTCAACCTTTGGTATACATCTGTGTGTTACTAAAGGGGATTTGGGGGGAGAACGATGGCAGATTATGCTGCTGAACTTGCCTGCTGCTGGCTCACGAGGCGATACCATTCACCCAGAGTCACACTCGTCTGCTTCAGCGAGCAATTCTGGCTCGGTGGGACAGGTCACCTCGGTCTTTGGACCTACTAATTCGTCTGAGTTCCCAGATCGGGACTCGGCCCTGACTCAGGGGAAGTCGTTCCTGCCCCTCCAGTGGGTGTTCATCACCACGGATGCCAGTCTTTCAGGCTGGGGAGGGATCCTGGGGCAGCTGTCTGCCCAGGGCCGTTGGTCGGCACAGGAGGCTCGTCTCCCCATCAATGTACTGGAGCTGAGAGCAATCATATTGTGCCTATTTCACTGGAAAGTGAGATTGCAGGGCCGTCCGATCCGAATTCTGTCGGACAATGCCACAGCAGTGGTGCATGTGAACCATCAGGGAGGCACAAGGAGTCCAGCAGCTGCGGCGGAGGCAGCTCTGATACTGCGTTGGGCGGAACGTCACGTTCCGGCAATCTCCGCCATTTACATTCCAGGTGTGGAGAACTGGCAGACGGATTTTCTCAGTCGCAAGACGCTGGACCAGGGAGAGTGGTCTCTCCACCCGGAGGTGTTCAACCAGATTTGCCGCAGATTGGGGACGCCGGACGTGGATTTCATGGCATCTCGGTCCAATCACAAGGTGGAGACCTTTGCGTCCAGAACGAAAGATCCGTTGGCAGTGGCCACGGACGCTCTGGTGGCCCCTTGGGGCGTTACCGCCTTCTGTAAGCTTTCCCTCCGATAAAACTTCTACCGCGATTGATACTCAGGATAGTGGCGGAGGGGATACCAATAATCCTGATGGCTCCAAATTGGCCTTGGCGCACGTGGTACACCAACGTGGTGCATATGGTGGCAGACGCCCCTTGGCAGCTCCCACTGCGAGGCGATCTTCTGTCTCAGGGACCCATCTTGCACCCTGCTTTACCCTTGCTGGCTTTGACGGCTTGGCTTTTGAGTCCCAGGTGCTAAGAGATAGGGGAGTCGCTGACTCAGTGATTCCTACATTGTTGAAGGCTCGCAAGTGTACTTCTCACAAGATTTACCACCGCACCTGGAAGGCTTACGTAGCTTGGTGCGAGGCGGAGGGTCATGACCCTCGCTCTTATGTCTTGTCCAGGATCCTGACTTTTTTGCAGCAGGGCCTGAACAAAAAACTGGCTTTGAGCACTCTCAACGGCCAGATATCGGCTCTGGCGATTCTTTTCCAGAGACCTTTGGCTTCGCACTCGTTGATTCGTACCTTTGTTCAGGGTGTGCGACATGTGGCGCCTCGGGTGAAGGCTCCAATGGCTCCGTGGGATCTGAAATGGTGCTTTCTGTACTTCAGAAACCGCCCTATGAGAATATCAGGGAGATTTCCTTACAAATTCTGTCGCAGAAGGTGGCTTTTTTAGTAGCCATAACTTCCGCCAGACGGGTGTCTGAATTAGCAGCACTATCGTGCAAGTCCCCCTACCTGATCCTGCATAAGATCCTCTCCTTCCTTCCTTCCAAAGGTGGTTTCTTCCTTTCACATTAATGAAGATATTGTTCTCCCTTTATTGTACCCTCGTCCATCGCACCCAAAAAAGAAATTGAGCTGCATGCCTTTGACGTAGTGAGGGCCTTACGAGTGTATTTGGCTGCTACAGCTTCTTTTCGAAAAGCTGATGCCTTGTTTGTACTGACAGAGGGTCCGTACAAAGGTTTGGCGGCCTTGTTGGCTACGATTTCTCGTTGGATCAGACAGACCGAGACCCATGCGTATTCTGTTCGGGGCAAGGTTCCCCCTTTTCCGGTCACGGCTCACTCTACCCAGGCGGTTAGCACTTCCTGGGCTTTCAGACACCAGGCCTTGGTGTCACAGGTGCACAAGGCGGCTACTTGGGCCTCGGTTCACACTTTCACTAAGTTTTATACAGTTGATATGCTTGCATCTTTGGATGCTGCTTTTGGCCGCAAGTTTGCAGGCGGCAGTGTAGGCGCGTCTGACGCCTCCTTAGAGGTTCTTGGGTGCTGTTGTTAGCGTTTACCCACCCCTCTATTTGACACAGCTTGGGGACATCCCCACACATCATGGAGAGCTGCGTCTGTCAGTGAACGATAGGAGAAAAAGGGATTTTATTAAAACTTACCGTAAAATCCTTTTCTCCGAGTTCACTGACAGACGCAGCGCCCGCCCCTCTGTGCTCTGTTCTATGTACGGCTTGTGTATGAACTGCTGAGCTATGCTATGGAGGGGGTTTATGAGGGAAGAGAGGACGGCCCCATGGGAGGGGCCAGCTGTTTCTTTTCCCTGCCTAGTTAACTCTTAGCGGGACAAGCATAAACCCACACGTCATGGAGAGCTGCATCTGTCAGTGAACTCGGAGAAAAGGATTTTACGGTAAGTTTTAATAAAATCCCCCTTTTTTTTTTGCAAGGGAAGGGATGTTGGGGCTTGTAGTTCATTCAGACACAGAGCTGTGTGTCTGAATGATGTGGCCATGCAAAGCTGTTTTCAAACAGTGGCAGCTAGACAGGGAACATCTCCCCGTTCAGAGAGGGGAAAGGAGGCAGCGGCTACAGCATTGGGAACATGTTACATAAGTGAGGTGTATAAAAGAGCGTTACTTCTATTGTGCTGTGCTAGACATCCTAGTGATCACAAAATGTGCTAATGCATTAATACAAAATAGACATCTCATACTGCATGATATGTTCAGATAAATACATCAATAAATCAATAATAAACCACAATGTGCAGACAGTGAATGAATATCAGCACAGAAAAAGAAAAATAGTTCATCAATGATGCATAAACATCAGCTCTTCTTGGTGTGTGTATATACTCCACAGTTTATCAAAACAATAGTTCATCAAATGGGCTCGTCTTCTTTAATGTGCAAATAAAGTGCCAAGTGCTCAATACATTGCTGTGCAGTCTGCATTCCCCCGCACTCACCAGAAGGATGGGACTCCCATTACAGAAGTCTTGTGTGTTTGCTGGGACTAGTAGTTCCACAATTCAAATTTCCACCAGCAATTCCCACCGCTCACAGGGTGCAATGGTTGGGGTAATCAGATGGCAGAGAAAACTGATATAGTGTAATACTGTATTTCTCCTACGTTCACTGACAGACGCATCTCTTCATGACATGTGGGTTTATGCTCGTCCTATTAGGAGTTAACTAGGCAGGGAAGAAGCAAGCTGGCCCCTCCCACGGGGGCCGTCCCCCACATAAACCCCCTACCTAGCTTAGCTCATCAGTTTTCAATGCTTAGTCGCAAGGAGTAGACCTGGCTCCCTTATGGGATCTGCTGTCCGGATTGGGACCGTTCTTTATTTCTTTTGGTTGCATTTTTCACTTACTCACATTAAGCATTTGAAGTCTGCTATCAAGAAGCCGGCTGGGGCATAGAGGGTCGTTCCAGGACTCTGTACTTTCCCCGGCCCGGCTGACCGATGCAAGCCAGTTCCGTAGTATGGGGTCCTGCTGCATCGTGCCCGTTCTGTGCGGGCAGCCTGGGGCTGTACCCCACCTGCGCCCAGGTCCCGGACTGCGGTCCGGTTTGGGGGCTTTCGGCCGGCAGCATCCCACCCAGGCTACGCCCGACAAGAGTGGTGAGTGAGTGCCCCCCCTCCCCTTTTTCAGGCATAGAGGGGGAGGGGCGACGGGTGTCCAGACACTTTTCTGGGTTGTAGCCACTGGTGTGGGTCCCCTGGTCCTCCTGGGGTCCCCCCACCCCTGCGCCGCACCTGATCGTTATCTCCGCATTTTGGGGATTTGGGCCGCCATGCGGCGATCCGCCGCCATTTTGCGGTGGATCGCTGCCATTTTGCCGTGGTCGCGGACATTTTTCACTAAGGGAGCTTTCCCTTTAGTGCTCAGAGCGGCCATTTTGCTGTAGTCATGTTCCCCAGCAGGTGTTTTTGGCCTCTAGTGTATGACCTCGGCGGCCATATTGGAGTCCCTTCTTGCTGTAAAAACGTGCTGCAGACGTTTTTACTTTCTCTTTGGAGCGGTGTGGCTTCTGACGGCGCAGCTCTTCTGGCGGTCCTCAGTGATTACTGGCAGCAAACAGCAAGTATAGCTGGGCTCTCCTGTGGGTGCTGGTGGTGGCGGGTGCAGTCCTCCTGGGTCTCCCTGGCGTTCTGTGGGGCGGTGGTGTGTGGCAGTGCCTCAAACAGGTTTTTTTCTCTGCATTTAACTGCTATTCAGGGACAAAACGATGGCAGAGTACTCTGCTGTGCCTGCTGAGGAGGAATCCGCAACAGCGCAATCTGCGCAAGGGGCATTTTTGGACCAGCTGCGGGCGGTCTTTAGCGAATTTCTTCCCCGGGTGGAGCCGAGCATCGCTCCAGGGGTCCCTAAAAAGCGCCCTCCTCTCACTTGTTCATCAGGGGAGGACTCTGACCCAGAGATAGCTTCGGGGGTCACAGGGACCCCAGTAGAGCTTTCTGATGGTGAACTGGCCCCCTCGGACGGAAAGGAGGACCAGGGGGCGGCAGCTGCTGCGCGCGAAAAAGCGCTGGTATCCGCCATTATCTCTGGGATTCGCACTACGCTGCTACTGGACGAAGAAGGCTGGTCGCAGACATCTGCATATATTTGCGGGTCCACCAGGCCCCCTAGGGCTTACCCCTATGATCAGTTTTTTGATCATCTGATCTATCGTGAATGGCAGCGTCCGCAGCATTCCTTTTCGATGTCAAAACGCTTTGCCATCCGCTATCCGTTTGAGGATAGCTTTCTGAAGAAGTGGGAGTCACCTGCAGTGGACCCCCCAATAGCACGTCTGAATAAGGCGACGACCATTCCACTGGAAGGGTCCCCCTCTTTTAAGGATCTGGCTGATAGTTGGACAGAGGCAGTGTTAAAAGCACTTTTTCTGTTAGCAGGCTCAGCTCTGAGACCGGCCTTGGCGTCTGCCATGGCGGCAGAATACCTATCTGAGCGTATGGCGGAGCTTCAGAGTGATCTGGACTGCGGTTGCCTGATGGATGCACCGCAGAGGGCTGACTTTTTATTTCAGGATATCAAATACCTCTGTGACGCAGCCCTGGATCTGCTCCCTATGTTGTCCAAAATCGCTGTGTTTGCTGTCCTTCTCAGACGAGTTCTTTGGTTGCGCTCGTGGTCCAGGGACAACACGTCCAAAAAAGGCCTTGCGGATCTCCCCTTTTAAGGTGGCCGTCTCTTCGGTCCACAACTGGATGAGATCATTAAAGATTTCACTGGTGGAAAGAGCACTTTCCTCCCAGAACCCCGGAGGCGAGAGTTTCGCCGTAGACAGGGGCCTGCTGTCTCGGGTCAGAAGAGGTTTATTCGCGCCTCTGGCGCAGCGGGTAAAGGGACCAGATCTGGCAAGGCCACTGCAGGGGCCGGTAAGCGGCAGTGGCAGCGAAAAACTGAAAAGGCAGAGGACAAGCCCTCCTCGGCCTGACGGGTTGCCCCTACCCGAGCTTCGGGTGGGAGGACGTCTTCTGGGGTTCACAGACCATTGGACTGCCTGCATTTCCGACCAGTGGGTCCAGGAAGTGGTGTCCACCGGCTACAGGATAGAGTTCAGCACTCTACCCCCAGACAGGTTCTTCCCATCAAAGTAATGGCTCCCGCAGGGGCGCCGGGAGGCCCTCTTCGGGGCTGTTCAAGCACTCTCAGACCAGGGGGTGATCGTGCCAGTGCCTCCAGCGGAGAGGTTTCGAGGGCTTTACTCAAACCTGTTTGTGGTCTCCAAAAAAGGGGGAGGGGGGGTCCGGCCAGTTCTGGACCTAAAGGCCCTAAACCGATGTGGAAATTCCGGATGGAATCAATTCGCTCGGTTGTGGCCCCCATCCATCAAGGGGAATTTCTGGCATCTCTGGATATCAGAGACACGTATCTCCATGTTCCCATTTGTCCACGGCATCAGTGTTTTCTTCGCTTTGCACTGGGGGATCTCCATTACCAATTTGTGGCACTCCCTTTCGGTCTGGCCCATTGCGGTGGTAGCATACCACGACGACCTGCTCCTGAGAGCGGAGTCCACCTCGGCTCTGGAGGAGAATGTGAGGATCACCATGGCTTTGTTGCAGGACTTCGGCTGCTTAATCAACCTGCAAAAATCAACAGTATCTCCGTCCCGTCGCCTGGAGTATCTGGGTCTGATTCTGAACACAGAGCAGGCGAAAGTGTTCCTACCTCTGGCCAAGTTGCTGTCGTTGCAGACGGCGGTGCGAACTTTACTGTCACACCGGCAGTCTTCATTACGGTTCTGTATGCGGGTGCTGGGGCTCATGGTCTCATCCTTCGAGGCAGTACCTTACGCCCAGAGCCACACTCGCCTTCTCCAGCGAGCAATTCTGTCTCGGTGGGACAGGTCTCCACGGTCCTTGGACCTTCTGATCTGCCTGAACTCCCAGACCAGGGGCTCTCTGACCTGGTGGCTTCGGGACTTGGCGATGACTCGGGGGAAGTCGTTCCTGCCCCTTCATTGGGTAATAATCACGACGGATGCCAGCCTCTCAGGCTGGGGCGGGGTCCTGAGGCAACTATCTGCTCAGGGCCGTTGGTCTGTGCAGGAAGCGCGCCTCCCGATCAATGTGCTGGAGCTAAGGGCAATCAGGCTATGCCTGTCTCAATGGACAGTGAAGTTGCGAGGTCACCCGATTCGGGTCCAGTCGGACAATGCCACAGCAGTGGCATATGTGAACCGCCAGGGCGGAACAAGGAGTTCAGCAGCTGCGGCGGAAGCAGCTCTGATCCTGCATTGGGCGGAACTTCACGTTCCGGCAATCTCCGCCATTTACATTCCAGGCGTGGAAAACTGGCAGGCGGACTTTCTCAGTCGCCAGGCGCTGGATCAGGGAGAGTGGTCTCTCCATCCAGAGGTGTTCAGCCAGATTTGCCACAGATGGGGGACGCCGGATGTGGATCTCATGGCGTCTCGGTTCAACCACAAAGTGAAGACCTTTGTGTCCAGGACGAGGGATCCGTGGCCCCCTGGGGCCAGTATCATCTTCTGCACGCCTTCCCTCCAATCAAACTTCTCCCGCGGTTGCTACGCAGAGTAGTAGCGGAGGGAATCCCAATGATCCTGGTGGCTCTGAATTGGCCTCGGCATGCGTGGTACGCCGACATGGTGCAAATGGTGGTGGACATTCCCTGGCTGCTCCCACTGTGAGACGATCTACTGTCTCAGGGGCCCATCTTGCACCCTGCTTTACCCTCGCTGGCTTTGATGGTCTGGCTATTAAGTCCCAGGGGCTGAGGGACAGGGGTGTCGCTGACTCAGTAATCCCTACCATGCTCAAAGCACGCAAGTGTACTTCTCGCAATATATATAATAATATATATATATATCATCGCACCTGGAAGGCTTACATAGCTTGATGCGAAGCGGAGGGTCACAACCCTCGCTCTTACGTGGTGTCCAGGGTCCTGACCTTTTTACAGCAAGGCCTGAACAAGAAGCTGGCCTTGAGTACTCTCAAGGGCCAGATATCGGCTCTGGTGATTCTTTTTCAAAGACCCTTGGCATCACATTCGTTGATTCGTACCTTTGTACAAGGTGTGCGACATGTGGCGCCTCGGGTGAGGTCTCCGATGGCTCCGTGGGATTTGAATTTGGTGCTTTCTGTGCTTCAGAAACCGCCATATGAGAAGATCAGGGAGATTTCCTTACAACTGCTGTCACTGAAGGTGGCCCTTCTTGGTGGCAATCACATCCGCCAGGCGGGTGTCTGAGCTGGCGGCACTGTCGTGCAAGTCTCCCTATCTGGTCCTGCACAAGGACAAGGCGGTCTTGCGACCATCTCCTTCGTTCCTTCAGAAGGTGGTTTCTTCTTTCCACATTAATGAAGATATTGTTCTTCCTTCATTGTGCCCACGTCCATCACACCTTAAGGAATTTGAGTTGCATTCCTTGGACGTAGTAAAGGCCTTACGAGTGTATCTGAATGCTAGAGCTTCCTTTCGGAAGTCTGATTCTTTGTACTGACAGATGGTCCGCGCAAGGGTTTGGCGGCCTCGTCGGCTACTGTCTCCCGTTGCATTAGACAGACCGTGACCCATGCATATTCTGTTTGGGGCAAGGCCCCCCTTTTCCAGTCACGGCTCATTCTACCAGGGCTGTTAGCACTTCCTGGGCTTTTAGACACCAGGCTTCGGTGTCACAGGTGTGCAAGGCGGCCACTTGGGCCTCGGTACACACTTTCACTAAGTTTTATAAGATTGATGTGTCAGCATCTTCGGATGCTGCTTTTGGCCGCAAAGTTTTACAGGCGGCAGTGTAGGCGCGTCTGGTGCCTCCTTAGAGGTTCTGTTGGGTACAGTTGTTGTCGTTTACCCACCCCTCTTTTTGACACAGCTTTGGGACATCCCCACGTGTCATGAAGAGCTGCGTCTGTCAGTGAACGTAGGAGAAAAAGGGATTTTATTAAAACTTACCGTAAAATCCTTTTCTCCAAGTTCACTGACAGACGCAGCACCCACCCCTCTGAGCTCTGTTTCGGTACTTGTTACGAACTGATGAGCTAAGCTAGGTAGGGGGTTCATGTGGGAAGAGGGGACGGCCCCCGTGGGAGGGGCCAGCTTGCTTCTACCCTGCCTAGTTAACGCCTAATAGGACGAGCATAAACCCACATGTCATGAAGAGCAGTGTCTGGCAGTGAACTCGGAGAAAAGGATTTTACAGTAAGTTTTAATAAAATCCCTTTTTATTGGGTTTTAAAAACAATAACATCCACTCACATTAAAAACCTCTATGGTGCATTGAAAACCACGGACCGAAAGTAGCTACGGACTTGTATCTCACAGTTTGGTTATGACATCATCACCCGCGGTCACCGGGCGAGTTTCATCCCTCCCATGAGATGTTATTAAAGGCTGACCATGGGCAGTGTGGTGATGACTTAAATAACTTAGCTATGTATAAACCCTCCCTTCCTATCATCATTTTTGATTAGCATCAACCCTTAACCTATTGACGTCACTTCCCCTTCCTGTGGGACAGGATGTGGGTGTACTGGGCTAAAGTGCTTGTGTATTCCTCCATCTTTGTACACCCAGATCGAGGATTGTTAATGGTGCAGGTTTATATGTCCACTTTATTACATCTCTAGTGGCATACTAAAATAAATCGGTCTATTTATGTATTTACTCTTTATACAATGTGCTGATAACAGTAAAAAATGTATTACAATAAAAAGATGTAACAAGTTAAAAACCATCATTAAAGAGGAAGTAAAGACTGATGGGGTATAGTAGCCTATTATGTGTCACCTACCTAAAAACAAAGCCTGCGACATCCAGCAATGTCCCCTGTGCAGGCAACGTCCATCTTCAGCCCCTCTTCCTTCTGGGGTCGCAACCCCGACTCTGTGACTGGCCGTGCAGGTTTAGGAGATATCCAGGGCACCTACAGGTAAGCTTTATTATAGGCTTACCTGTAGGTTAAAGAGGTTGTCACGAGTTGACAACCACTTTAACCTACTAATTTTGTGTGCTCTTGTAGGATTTTGCCATCTTGTGGCTGAAAAGGAAAACTACATCTTCCAATTTATGACAACTGTGTCCTTATATAATTTTGTAACTATGCAATTATGATTGGGTGTTAGACTGCCTGATTTTGCCCAATATTAATTTTACCCATGGGGTTGTATATAATGAACTGTAAACAGATTTTATATAATTGTAAAATATAAAATTGGACATATATATATATTACAGTTGGAATAGATGGAACTAAAATTGAAGTTGATACTGTGATTAAAAATTGGAGATAAAATAATTGACGTCCATCTCCACATTTAACCCTTTAGTTGTTAATGCCCTTTTAGTGATCACTAGGATATTTAGCACAGCACAATAGAAGTAGCGCTCTTTTATACACCGCACTTAGACTTAAAGGCAGAAAAATAGAAATACTATTGCGCTACCACATAAATGTGAAGTCAAGCTGCCAGCACTACAACTTCCCAAATTGCATAAACTATAATAAATAATAAAGTGCAGCGCTATACACACACACACACACACACACACACACACACACACACACACACACACACACACACACGAACCATGTATATAAAACCAAAATAAACAGTGAAAAGGTAGACTCGGTTTCAGCCTTGTCAACCCAATGTGATAAATACAACTAATAATAAGTCCATTACTGTGAATAAAAAAAACACAAAACCATGAACTGTGAATGTTGAATCCATAAAAAAGATGAAGTTAAAAGTTCATAAATAATCCTTCACCGTATGCAACACCCAATGAAGTGACATGTACTTCCACTAGCCCAGCATGCACTGTGCACCTTCACCAGTAACAATGGGTACTCTTACCAGAAGTAAGAAGTTTGTACGTATGGGAACTAGATATCCAAGGCAATCGAGTGGACATCACCATCAACACCTTCACCGGCCCGTCCCAACGTCCGGCCACACTTCGAAGCTAAACACTTCACAGGTAGGTCTCACGGTGTGGATGAAGACATCAACCAAACTCGCAAAATACCTCAATGGGAATATGTAAAAACACTCCACATTGCGTAATACTGTTGACCAGTGGGGCTTATTAAAAAGAAATCCACTTACATGATAAAATCCATAAATGAGCAAATTGGAATTCCAATAAAATACAGGAAGATTATAGTGTTTGGATATGCAGGTCAGCCTCATCCGATGCGTTTCGTCTGCTAGGACTTCAACAGGGGTATGAGCGACCTGCTCTCACCACGCTCTATTTATAAATGAGACCTCTTCCAAAGATTGGGAAGTCACACCCACACTCCTCCCAGGGCGTGGGTTATAAACCTTACTTCCGGTTTGACCATCTATGATGCTCATTGGAGGTGATATCTGGGCGGGAACCCACAAGTATAAACATAAACACATATATATAAACAATAATATGCAATCGTAATTATAATGCGGATCATAAATAAAATAAAATAGAACCAGACAACACTTAATTGCATATGGGATATTTATCCATAATGTAACCTACAATTAGTGTGATCAATATAGGTGCCTCCAACATATATAACTTAATGGCCTCTAAAGTGCTCAGCAGCACAGAAACCATATCAGTATATGACGTACGTGTATCGGCCCATCTCATAGAAGTGATGACAACAACCGCAGAAAGGAAAGCTGTCGGTCACACTAATCTGTGCGTTGGCCTGTCGCATCGGGATAACGCCATCACCCACGAGACAAGCCGCTCATAGCACGTTCAACGCTAGGGTGGCGTCACTGCCGGAACCGGAAATGACGGCATTTGACCCGGAACTAGAAGTGAGGCTACACGCCAAACGTAGAATGCCGTCAAATCTGGAACCGGAAATGAAACCATAAGGTGGCATTTCACCAGGAACAGGAACTGGGGCCCCAGGCCAAAAAATGTTTTTTGGTTTTAACTGCAAAAAACAACCGCAAGTTAAAATATCTATCGGGGTAAATTAATTAAAAATTCTTTGATTATTTATTGGGCGATAGGGATATCACCACGAACAGTAAATTTGCATAATTAAACTGCTAAACACCCCAATCTAAAATCGAATGGTCATAACCGCTATAATATTTAAATGAGGGTTTTATTATATTATTATTATACTTAAAGGCACCTAAACCTTCATAGAGCAGCAACTTTATTTGTTTCATATATATTTATTTAGTTAGTTATCAACTTAAGAATTATTTACACATCCATGAGCGCAGAGTATTGGTCTTATTAGAAGCATATATATCCAGGAACAAGTAACATGTTCCCAAAGGTAAACTTATTCTTTACCTAATCTTTATACCTAAAATTATTTTTTTTAAGCGGTAGTAAAATGATGGGTGCTTTTTTTTTTCTGACCTGCAAGGTAAAGCCATAATGTGCTGGTATGCATTACATACTAGCACAGTAAGTGAAACTTACCTGAAAATGAAGCCTTCCAGCAATGTTCTGTCACCGCTGGGTGCCATTTCCATCTTCACCCATCTTCCTTCCGGGTCTGTGGACTCCAGCTGTATGACTGGCCAGAGCCGTGATGACGTCACTCCTGCCCATTTGTGGAGGAGCCGTCGTTTACGGCACAGGACTCTAAAGGAATGGCACGGGTGGCCGTTCCTTCAGAGCACATGCGTTGATGATCACCGGCTGTATATACAGTAAATATCTCTTAAACGATGCATGTTTAGGAGATATTTACAGTACCATTAGGTAAGTCTTATAGGCTTAGCTATAGGTACAAGTCAGAGATAGGAGTTTTCTCCCACATTAAACTTGTGTAAAAAACAATTAAATTGGCTCTGCCAGCAATAGATTTAAGGACCTTTGTAATGCAATAA
Organism: Glandirana rugosa; assembly: GCA_018402905.1. Taxonomy (NCBI): domain Eukaryota; kingdom Metazoa; phylum Chordata; class Amphibia; order Anura; family Ranidae; genus Glandirana; species Glandirana rugosa. Next base: position 181,634 of record BLSH010377340.1, on the reverse strand, counting down.
TGCTTCATCTCCTATTTTGGTAAAAGCTATCTAATACTATTAGCAATAAAAGTTCTATACGAAATGCAGGGGCCGACCAAGTGGGGGGCCGGCCGCCCCCGGTGCCACATTTTGGGGGATGCTCAGTCACAGTGTGGCATGATGGCATCTCTCTAGTGGGGTGCGCTCCCACTCTGCACATTTCGGCGGCAAGAGCCCCTCAGCCATGGCTACTTTTTCTTTTTTTTTTTTCTTTTTTTTTTTTTGTTGGATTGTTTGAATTAGAACACCCCCTCAGCGCCGCAGTGGTATGGTCTGCCTGGTGCTCCACGCTTCCACTTCCTTCTTCTGCCTCCGCTGTGAAACCAGGCCTGAGAGACCCGTACCCGCCATCATCGCCATGTGAGTACTGTTTTGGAATGTGACATTCCGAATGTCTTAGTCTGCCTGGCCCCAGTCGCGTCGCTATGGGGATGCGGGGCCCCAGCAGGGGGATGCGGGTGCGGTACGCACCAGGTTGACACCTGCCAGAGGGGTGACTGACACCAGGCCGGCACTGGGTGTTGCATTGAGAAGGGCAGCAACACTGTCACATCACGACGCAGCCTGGGAGCAGGGACATCCTTCCATGTCACCATGTGGACGGAGCCTTGTGCACATCTGGGGGGGGTTCACATAGGGGGAATACAATGGGGGATTATGCTGGCCTGGTAATGTTCACACTAAAGGGGGGGGAGACACTGGGGGGAAGGGGGGGTTCCACTGTTACATTGGGGAGATTTACACGGGGGGGATTACATTGGGAGGATTACACTGGGGGGATTACATTGGGGGGGATTACACTGGGGGTTTCTATCTTTACACTTGGGGGGGAATTACATTGGGGGTTCCACTTTTACACTGAGAGGATTACACTTGGGGGGAATTACATTGGGGGTTCCACTTTTACACTGGGGGGTTCCATTTTTACACTGGGGGATTACACTTGGGGGGAATTACATTGGGGGTTCCACTTTTACACTGGGGGGTTCCATTTTTACACTGGGTGATTACACTTGGGGGGAATTACATTGGGGGTTCCAATTTTACACTGGGGGAAGATTACAATAGGGGGATTTACACAAGAGGGGTACTATGCTGGGGGGATTTACATGGGATAGGATTACATCGAGGGGGAGCGCTTTGGGGCAGTACAATGTGGGGATTTACACAGGGGAGTACAAGGGGGATTACACTAAGTGGGTGTTTTTACATTTTGGGGGGGTGCCAGATATAGGATCCGCCCCGGGTGCCAAATGCTTTAGGTACGCCCCTGACGAAATGCATTTTAATGCTGTAAGGGTCCGTTCACACATGCGGTTGGGGGGGAGGGGCAGTAAAACCTGGTAGCTAAGCCATAGTTTTACCATCTCACAGCTATACACATGCTACTCCTGCAGCAAAACTTAAACTGCATGTCACTTTTGGTAGGTGGGGCCACTTGCACATGAGAGTAACGCAGTTCTTTAGTGCCACCCTGCAACCACCCCCCAAAGTGTGATCAGTGCACACAATTGCATCACGATAAAGCAGCATTTAAATGTTTTTACGAAAATTATTGTGGAACACGAAGGGGCCTTCAAAAATCTATATGATTATTGCATGTGCAGTATCTCACAAAAGTGAGTACACCCCTCACATTTTTGTAAATATTTTATTATATCTTTTCATGTGACAACACTGAAGAAATGACACTTTGCTACAATGTAAAGTAGTGAGTGTATAGCTTGTATAACAGTGTAAATTTGCTGTCCCCTCAAAATAACTCAACACACAGCCATTAATGTCTAAACCGCTGGCAACAAAAGTGAATACACCCCTAAGTGAAATGTCTAAATTGGGCCCAATTAGCCATTTTCCCTCCCCGGTGTCATGTGACTCATTAGTGTTACAAGGTCTCAGGTGTGAATGGGGAGCAGGTGTGTTAAATTTGGCATTATCTCTCTCACTCTCTTATACTGGTTACTGTAAGTTCAACATGGCACCTCATGGCAGAAAACTCTCTGAGGATCTGAAAAAAAGAATTGTTGCTCTACATAAAGATGGCCTAAGCTAGAAGAAGATTGCCATGACCCTGAAACTGAGCTACAGCACGGTGGCCAAGGCCATACATCGGTTTAACAGGACAGGTTCCACTCAGAACAGGCCTCACCATGGTCAACCAAAGAAGTTGAATGCACGTGCTCAGCGTCATATCCAGAGGTTGTCTTTGGGAAATAAACATATGAGTGCTGCCAGCATTGCTGCAGAGGTTGAAGGGATGGGGAGTCTGCCTGTCAGTGCTCAGACCATATGCCACACACTGCATCAACTTGGTCTGCATGGCTGTCATCCCAGAAGGAAGCCTCTTCTAAAGATGATGCACAAGAAAGCCCGCAAACATTTTTCTGAAGACAAGCAGACTAAGGACATGGATTATCTGAACCACGTCCTGTGGTCTGATGAGACCAAGATAAACTTATTTCGTTCAGATGGTGCCAAGCATGTGTGGCGGCAGCTGGGTGAGGAGTACAAAGACAAGTGTGTCTTGCCTACAGTCAAGCATGGTGGTAGGAATGTCATGGTCGGGGGTGCATGAGTGCTGCTGGCACTGGGGGGCTACAGTTCATTGAGGGAACCATGAATGCCAACATGTACTGTGACATTCTGAAGCAGAGCATGATCCCCTCCCTTTGGAGACTGGGCCATAGGGCAGTATTCCAGCATAATAATGACCCCAAACACACCTCCAAGACCACCACTGCCTTGCTAAAGAAGCTGAGGGTAAAGGTGATGGACTGGCCAAGCATGTCTCCAGACCTAAACCCTATTGAGCATCTGTGGGGCATACTCAAATGGAAAGTGGAGGAGCGCAAGGTCTCTTACATCCACCAGCTCCGTGATTTAGTCATGGAGGAGTGGAAGAGGACTCCAGTGGCAACCTGTGAAGCTCTGGTGAACTCCATACCCAAGAGGGTTAAGGCAGTGCTGGAAAATAATGGTGGCCACACAAAATATTGAGACTTTGGGCCCAGTTTGGACATTTTCACTTAGGGGTGTACTCACTTTTGCTGCCAGCGGTTTAGACATTAATGGCTGTGTGTTGAGGTATTTTGAGGGGACAGCAAATTTACACTGTTATACAAGTTGTACACTCACTACTTTACATTGTAGCAAAGTGTCATTTCTTCAATGTTGTCACATGGAAAGATATAATAAAATATTTACAAACATGTGAGGGGTTTTGAAAAAAAAAATCTCACAGTATTGTACTCTTCACAGATTATCCACTTGCTGCCATATCCCGTACCTAGTACGTCATTTGACT